>ML681963.1:32568647-32697450 GCA_007922195.1 Podocnemis expansa
TCTAGTTCCTCTTTCAGGCCCTGGTACTTCTCCAGCTTCTCATACTCCTTCTTCCTGATGTTGCTGTCATTTGACACTGCTACATCTATCACCACCGCCGTCTTCTGGTCCTTGTCTATTACCACGATGTCTGGTTGATTGGCCAGTACCTGCCTGTCTGTCTGGATCTGGAAGTCCCACAGAATCTTAGCCCTGTTATTCTCCACGACTTTCTGTGGGATCTCCCATCTGGTCTTGGGAGGGTCTAGCCCATACACTGTGCAGATGTTCCTGTACACAATGCCAGCTACTTGGTTATGCCGTTCAGTGTATGCTGTTCCTGCCTGCATCTTGCATCCTGCCACTTTGTGCTGGACTGTCTCTGAGGCCTCTCTGCACAGTCTGCACCTTGGGCCCTGTCTAGTGTGGTAGACCCCTGCTTCAATGGATCTGGTGCTCAGTGCCTGTTCTTGTGCTTCTATGATCATTGCTGTCTTTTAGTCTAGCCTTTTCCAGCCACTGGTAGGATTTCCCAATGTCAGCCACCCCATCCATCCAATCTAATTTTTTTTTAAATCTCACAAGAAGTAATTACATAGTAGATTATGATGTCTCAAGAATATTTTTAAATAAAAATTATAAATTGATCTGTACTTGAGCTCTCTAACTGCACCTTGACTTGTGTGTTTTTAAAATAAAGTCTGCTTCTTCTGGGGTATATAATTTCCAGTGACACGTTCCATGTGATTTAGCTGGTTTCCAGTCTTAGTTCAGTATCCCAATCAATCTTTCATCTGCTTGTTAATGATTACTATCTATTTTTGTAACTTAATATTATAGAAGCTAAATTCCTCTTGCACCTAAACAGATTCTCATGGTCATTAAAATGGAGTTTTGATTTTATGTTTTACTATTTTTTTTCCTTTCCTCAAAACCCAAGAATCTATACTCCTGTATGAATTTTTCTGTTTTGGACTGAATAACTCAGAAGATGGTAAATTCATAGCCTTTTTTGACCCACTTTATCAGGTGAACATTTTGCTTAAAATTGATCTTAGTTGTGACAGTAGTATGAGAGCTTCATATTAGACATTTAAAATTCCTTTCCAATGCTTGTTTTGCAATTATAATGATTTTGTTATAAAAAGTTACTGTTTAAATGGAAAGAAACAAAACCTGCCATAGACTAATTTTAGCCAACAAAGTAATAGAGCTTTAAGCAAATTTTGGAATAGAAGATAGAACAAAAGAGTCATGCAAAAGGGTATGAGCTGAGACTTTGAGTTTCTAAGGTCTTAGAAACTGAAGAACCTTGAAGGTCAGCTGAGGAAAAGTTGATATAATTATTGCAATTTTTAGATAGAAATTCATATAAGTTCTGGATAGTAATGGAAACTTTATTTTACGTACTTACCTGGATATAGTAAAAGTCATATATCGTGATCATCTTTTATACAGTGCTCTTCACTCATGGTATAGAATCCAGATTTTGAGGCTTTGCCTTAATCGCCTTAAATTTTGACGCTATTAAAGTCAGTGGTAGAACTCACATTTCATCCATGTTTTTTTCACTCCTACATTATATTGGCTTAGAAAGGAGGAAGAGAATATGAAGTGGCTTGGCTGGAGTGAATGGAATGTTAATATCTCTCTAGCTATGAAATCATACTTTAACTTTTTGGATATATACTGATGAAATCAATAGCTCTGGGAAATTCATGTGCTCCAATTAATATCCCATAATTTATATGGGAAGAAGAAAATAGTGCTGCGAAAGTGGGAGTGAGAATATTAATTTCTAAATTTTTGTGCTATCCCTTGGTCTATCAGCTCTGTTTATTTGATCACAAGTGGGTCTCACTTTTTGTAGTGGTTGAAAGGTCTGAACGGGAGAAGCAAGAGTTGGAAAAACAGATCCTGGACTTAAGAGCAAAGCTGAATCATAGTGCTGTAATGTCAGAGGTAGAGGAATTGAAGCGATGCATAGAGCGGAAGGATAAGGAGAAAGGACAGCTTGCAATGCACATAGAGGTAACCTTTTTCTTTTTCAGTGGTTTCCCATGTTTGTTGTTTGTAACATGGTAGGTTGTTAGTGACATAAATCTCCAAAACAAATAGTCCACTCATACTCAGACCTTAGTGGTTCAAGAGCCAAAGTACTGATTAACATTACTTAAAAGAGCCACAGAAATGTGAACTCACTATATCTATATATTTTCACAGCAAAATGACTAACCAAGTATTGTTATTTTATCAACTGCAGCTGGTTACTAAAGTAGTAAGAACATCCTGATTGGTTAAATCACAGTGTTTTAATATGTGCTGCAAAGAGCTGCAGGAGACCACATTGAAAAGCCACTTGCTGCTTGTGATCGTCAGTCTGAGCATCACTGAAATACTCTCTAATATCTGTTCTCTAAATGACTTTGAACAGTGTTCTGACCTTGCAGAGTTTTCCCCTTTGTCTTACTCTCCTCCTTTTGGTAACTGGGTATGTGCCATTGTTCATGATTTCTTTTTGTGTATGTGTGGTGGGGGTGTTCTGCTTTCACTTATGTTTTTGCTTCTATAGTAACACCTGTTACCCTGATTCATCTTTGTACAAATGTAGATTTGACATTCTCAAAGGCTGCTGTCAATGATGCTCAGTGGAATGATTCTTAAAGAGTTTTTAGAGATCTATCGCTCGCTCTGTTTTCTCAGACCAAAATCATTATGGCTAACTCCATAATACGTTTGAGCTAAAACTGGATTCTTGAGGCACCGTGTTACGTGAGACAGTGTATTCTGCTATTGCTGTAATTCTGCTGCACCGTAGCCAGAGTAAACTTTTGAAGAACAAAAGAACAGAAAAGTAAATTTGTCTTTCAAACCATAATTCTATATCTGGAACACATTTAGTGTAATACTAATCATTTGTATATAATGCTTTATGTGTGTATGGTTCTTCTTTGAGCAGTGTCCTCGACTGCTTCATCTTAGGTGCTTGGTTGTACCCTGTACGACGACTTGGGGATTTTTGCACAGCAGTGCTCAATGGAGGGGAGTACACCAGTAGGGACCATGGTGGTCTTTGCACCACTGCTGACATGCCGCCCCCCTCCCCCCATTCCTCAGTTCTTTATCAACCATCTCCGACCATGGATGGAGGATTCGGTAGCTCCGTGCTGTCTTCTGATAGGATGTTCATCTTACCTTAAAAAAAAAAAAAAGAAGGGAAACTGAAACAAAAAGGAGGATGATAAATGTGAATGCAAGGAGGGCGCTCCAGATGCCAAGCCCTTTGGGGTTTAAGTTCTGCTGCTCTTGCAGAGACGCTATGCCGGCATCTGATGGCCACGAAAATTGCACCAAATGTCTGGGTGAGGGGCATATTCTCAAGAAATGCTCACATTGTAAGTATTTAACTTTGAGATCGAGGAGAGACCATGAAATGGAATTGAAACTTTTGCTAATGAAGGGATAACTCCAACCAGCTTCTGATCCTGGTCACTCTCCCAGCCTCTCAGATGGACAGCAGAAGAGACACTCCTCTGCCTGGTTGCTGCTGCTATCAAAGAAAACTAAGACTGATCATAATAAAAACAGTACCCTTGAGGCTGCAGGTTCCTTCGGTACAAAATACCTATAAAAAGGGAAGCTGCCAGTCAGGCTCTAAAAGAGAGCATAGGCAGAAAGACATGTCGGCAGACATAACAGCGGTGCCAGCTCCACAGATAACTGGTGGTGTGGCACTGACAACAGCTTTAACTGCTGCGTCAGTGATGACACCGGCAACTTTCATGTCTTTGGGGCCGGAGTCAGTCCTGTTGCTGAACACCAGCACAGTGCCAAATTTATTCTCACTGGCACAAGTCATGCTAGCGCAGTGTCCGCGTCCTCTATAGGTGCCAATTGACAGCTCAGTGCTGTCTCTGTCCTCCCAGCAGCTGGTGCCTAGTGCAGTTACTGGAGCTCATTCCTCAGGCACAGCTCCAAGAAAACACAAGAGAAAGACCAATCATTGTGAATTAAAGGAGATCTCTCCACAATGCTCATCACCCATTTCACCTTTGTTTTGGGTGGATTCTTTCCCTAGTCAATATTCATCACTCTTCTCCTCTTCAAGAGTGACATCAGGCTAGGATGGTTCAGATACCCCACCACTGGAGCCAGTATCATCCCACCTGTGCTCTCAGGTGCAAGCATAGTTTAATGATGGGAGACTCCCTTGGGTTCCAAACCCATGGTTCATGCCTAATTCAGTGCCAATGCCATGGATGGGTTGGAGCAGTTAGCCGTTTTTTGGACAGTCACAGGGAATGCAGACAGGGCTACAAACTTCTGTGGCTTTTCAGCAACCTGTCCTAGCCCTAATGCAGCAACAGAGTACTTTGGGTGTTTTACCCCAGGGATTATCCATGCCACAAGTCTCTAATCACCCCTGTCTACAGGGGACATCAAACCAGCAGTCCGAAACTGGTGATAACAAGCAGTTCCAAGAGCTGTTCAAGAGAGTGGCAGAAAGCATGGATGTCGCTATGCAGGACACTTCTTTCACTCAACATAGACTTTACAGGATCCTGCAATCCACTGCCTCCAGTAATGTCGCTCTACCTATGGATGACAGGATTATGGAGCCAGGAAATCTGATTTGGCAAACTTTGGTCTTGGCTACTCCAACTAACAAAAAGACAGACAAACAATATTTCATTGCGCTAAAGGGAAAGGGGTTTTTATTTATTTGTCCTCAACCCAGTTCTCTGGTCAGCGAAGCAGCAAACCAGAGACTGAAGAAAACTCATACCAAATCAGCCCCTTCTGACAAGGAGGGAAAGAAACTGGATCTTTTGGGCAGGAAGGTCTACACGTCTGCCACCATCCAACTGAGAGTAGCGAACTATACAGCTATTTTATCTAATTGATGATGACAATTATGCAAGTTTTTTGGTATTTGTCAACTTTATTCCAGAGAACAAAAAGGAACACTTTGTCTTTAGTAAATAAGGGACAATTGACAGGCAGGACAGGATTACAGGATTTTTTGGACTCTGAGGACACTGTAGCTCAAACCATCGACACAGTGGTGGTCATGTGGAGGTCCTCATGGCTCCAATCCATAGGATTACGTAAACAAATGCAGATACATATTGAAGATTTACCTTTAGATAAAGAGAGAGTGTTTGGAGAGAGAACTGATGGAATTATGCACACACACACAGATTCCAGAGCGACTCTCCAAACTCTAGGCATATATCCCCCACCAATATGTAGGAAGTATCAAAGATATCAGGAATACAACGCTAGAGATATCCAATTCCAATCGCACAGAAGATTTGACAGTTCAAGATTGAAATTGAGACAACACCACAGACACAAACAGAACACACAGGCTATGTCAACATCTCAACCAACAAATTCCAAGCAACAATTCTGAAAATCTGGTCTAGGGTTTGTCCAACCACACCTTGATGAAGCAGGATTCCACTGTCTTAACTCCTGTTTCTTCCAGAACAGACTCCTTCTTTTTCTACAACATTGGAAGGATATAACATCAGACATCTGGGTCATTGAAATAATTACCAAAGGTTATGCCATCCCATTCAGGTCAAAGCCCATTTCCCATCCCCCCTCCCCGTCCTCTTTCAGGGGCCCAGCTCACGTACATCTCCTGCAGCAGGAGACAGACAATCTCCTCCTCATCAAAGCCATAGAGCAGTTCCCAGAATGATACATGGCAAGAGGGTTTTACTACTGGAATTTCCTTACAGAAAAGAGGGCGGAGGGGATGGAGACCTCATCTGGACCTTTGAGGTCTCAACAAGTTTGTGCTCACTCAGAAATTTAAGATGGTAACTTTAGCTACCATACTTCCTGCGCTAGAACAAGGGGACTGGTTGGTTCTCTTAACCTCAAGGATCCCTACTTCCATATAGCAATCCATCCAACTTGCAGGAAATTCCTGAGATTCATGTTTCTAGACAAACATTACCAGTGTATGGCTCTTCTGTTTGGCCTCTGCATGGCCCCAAGGGTTTTTTCAATGCTGATAGCTGTGATATCTTCGCAGATACGGTATTATGATTTTCCCACATCTGGACGATTTCCTAATACGGGCATCTTCTTAGCAGGATGCACTACATGCGGTGAGAACTACAGAGACTCTTTCTCACTCTGAGCCTCTCGATTAACTACAAGAAATCCTCTCTAATGCCCTTGCAGGAGATCAGTTTCATAGGTGCCCGAATCCAAATGTTGTCAGCCAGAGCTTACCTCCCACAGGAGAGATACGACAACACACAAGATGTCATCCACTCCATCCAGACAGCTCCCACAGTAATGGTCTGTACTTGCATGCAAATCCTAAGCTATATGGAAGCGACCACGTACCTGATTCCCTATACCAGACTACACATGCGGCCCCTGCAGATCTGGTTCCTGGACCATGTCGAAGGGGCATGATGTCCCCGACCACCACCAGACTCTATCTATCCCAAAGGCCATAAAAGATGCTCTATCCTGGTGGACAGAAAAAGAAAAATTGCTTCAGGATGTTCCTTTCACAAAAGAAAGGCCAATGGTTCTGATGACAACGGACGCTTCGTTGATGGGATGGGAGGCACATCTTACATGCAACAGCCCAAGGCAAATGGTCTGTGCAAGAGAGTTCTTTGCACATAAATTTATTGGAACTCATAGCAGTTCAAATGGCATGCCACCAATTTCTACCACTCATAGCAGAAAAGGTGCTGAGGATTCGCACAGACAATGTGGTGTTCATGTGTTATATAAACCACTGGGGGATGGGGGCAATCTCAGACCCTATGCTTAGAAGCTATGAAGCTATGGGATGGGTGTATCCTGCACAATGTCCAAATTTCTGCCATATATCTACTTGGCAAGGACAATGTAACTGTGGCACCTTAAGCAGAAAGTTCGAGGCTGTTCATGAGTTTGAGATACAAAAGGATGTCATCGCTCATGTGTTCAATCAATGGGGCTCCTCCACAGTGGACCTATTTGCCACATGGGTGAAGAAGAGATGTCAAAATTACTGCTTGAGGGAGGAGATAAGCCAAAATTCTATGGGGGATGCATTCCTCTGACTTTGGGGCTGCACACTAGTGTATGCCTTTCTCCCATTGCCCATGATTCCCAAGACTGTTTGGAAGATCCCTCAGGACAGAGCAAGAATAATTTTGATTGCTCCAGCATGGGTCAGGCAGACCTGTACACTTACCTTCTCTGAATGTCCAGACAACTGCCAAACACTTTACAATAGTCCCGGACCTGTTATCACAAAACAAAGGGAAAACATTATGTACCCACCTGGAAAGGCTCCACCTGACAGTTTGGAACCTAGATAGTTCAATGATCAGTGCTTGGATCCTGTTAAGCATGTCCTGTTGAATAGTAGAGAACCTATGACACGATATACTTACCTGCAAAAGTGGCGCCGTTCCTCCATCTGGTACAGCCAGCATGCCACCGATCCAGTGACAGCTTCCATTCCTGACATCCTGAAATACTTTGTATCCCTGGAAAGCACAGGAGAGTCGGTTAACATGTGTGTCCATCTGGCAGCACTATCCACTTCTTATGTTAGAATACATGAATCATCGCTCTTTGCACGTCCAATACTTAAGTGATTTATGATGGGGATTCAGAACATGTATCCCCAGGTCAGACCTCCGGTTCCACAATGGGAACCTAACAATGGTGCTGAAAGCACTAATGAGGCTGCCTTTTGAGCCATTAGTGACATGTTCATTCCTTCACATGTCTGTGAAGGTGGCTTTCTTAATTGGAATTACATCAGCAAGGCATGTGGGGGATCTCACCCCGCTTATAGCACACCCACCTTACACCATATTTCATAAAGACAAAGTCTCCCTTAGACCACACACTAAGTTTCTACTAAAACTTATGTCATCCTTTCACTTAAGTCAGACTATTCACCTTCCGTTTCTTCCCAAAGTCCCATACAAGCCCTCAACAGGCAATCCTACACACTCTGGATGTCAAGTGTGCACTGGCCTTCTACCTGGAATGGACTAAATCATTTCGAAAGACCCCAAGACTCTTTGCTTCCACTGTAGAGTGCGCAGGGTGGGAGCCCATCTCTAAACAGAGGCTATCAAAATGGATTTCCGGGTAAGGATCCACCAGGGACTGTCCAAACACAATCAACTAGATCTGTGGTCACATCTACAGCATTTCTGAGCAACCTTCCTATCTGGACATTTGCCAAGCTGCTACCTGGGCTTCAGCTCACACCTTTGTGAAGCGGTATGCCATAGATCAAGTTCCAAAGGGGCAGCCATGTTAGTCTGGTAAAGCAAAAAAAGCAAGGAGTCTTGTGGCACTTAAAGACGAACAAATTTATTTATCACGTGAGGTTTCGTGGGAGAATATCCCACTTCGTCAGACACTTTGAAGAGGGAGGACTTACAGAATTGGATGAAAATAAATGCAGGGGAGTATAAAACATGGGATCAGGTCACACTGCAACAACAAATCAGAGCATTTGTAAGGATTCAGACTCTAGGAAACAGCACACAAAGGGAGGTTGAATTCAAATTACCTATTAGAATGTGAAAAGAATCCATAATCAGGATTCAGCCCTGCTTTCACACAATTTAATTTGCATATTAGTTCAATTTCGGCTGTTTCTCTTTGAAGTCTTGATGTCACATTGATTATCTTGAAGACCAACATTAACAAATCATCGGTGGAGTGATTAGGAAGATGGAAGTGCTCAGCAACTGTTGTTTTTTTTTTTTTTTTTTTGGTGGTGTGATTTCTGATGTCAGTTTTGTGTGCATTTATTCTCCTGTGTAGGGATTGTCCTGTTTGTCCAATGTATAAGGCTTGGGGGCATTTCCGCCACATGATGGCATAAATCACATTAGTGGGTGAACAGGTGAAGGACCCTGTGATGGAGTAGCTGGCTTCATTAGGTCCTATGATGATGTCTTTTGTGCAGGTATGTGGACAGAGTTCTCAGCGTGGTTTGTTGCAAGGATATGTTAAAAAGTTATGTGGCACTTTGACTAACAGATTTATTTTTCACATGAGCTTTTGTGGGAGAAAATCCCACTTCGTCAGATGCTTCGAAGATGGGTAAGCTTTCTCCCACTAATGCTCATGCAAAAAATAAATCTGTTAGTCTTAAAGTGCCACACGACTCCTTGTTTTTTTTGCTGGACTAGACTAACACGGCTATCACTTTGGAAACTGGCAAGGATATGTGCCTGCTTTAATGTTTTTGTTGTTAGGTCTGTAGTTGCTGGTGAGTACCTGTTTAAGGTTTGGGGCCCCACACTCCTGCCCCTCTCCTGAGCCAGCTGCTCTGCCCCTGGGGTAGGGGAAGTTGGCTGGTCTGGGCACTGGGCTCTGCTCTCTTGCCCTGCCTCTGGGCTGGCCCACCCTACCCACACGGTGGAATGGCCATTCTAGGGGAGGAGTGGGAGAGCAGACTGCCCCCATGGGCTGGCTAACTCTGTGCTGGAGGCAGGGCGGACAGGCGAAGTGGAGATGATGGCTGCGTGTTCCAGCTCCCCACCCTTTCCCCAATGCCTTTGCCTCTGTTCTGAAGGTAGCAGGAGAGGGGCAGCGGATAGCGCAGCCATAGGGAGCAGCGGTGTAGGTCCCATACTGCTCATGGCAGGATGGCATGGGGCAGAGAACTGTGGGGCCAGGGGTGATTGCCCTTCTTGTTGCCCCCAAGAACAGTCCTGAGTGGGTGAGCGTGAGTTGCACACAGTGCTGCTCAGGCTCCCCTGCTGGCTCCACTCCCCTAGCAGTTCTCGGCCTGAGGCCACAAGAGCCTTGTGCCGTGGCTCCAGGCCCCCGCTGGCCACACTTCCCTGCTGGGGTGCACTGCGAGCAGGGACAAAGACACTTCAGGGCATGGGGCTCCTTGCCCCTGCTGGCTCCACCCACTGCTGGGCAGGGCTGCTGGAGGGAAGCGTGGAGGGTCAGCCTGCCTGTAGCTGGCGGGAGCTGGCCCTGACCTTGACCCCAGGAACTGGAGGCTGCCTGGCAATGGGGTGCAGAGCTGACCCCAGTAAGGAACTGGAGGCCTGGCCCCACCACCGGCACCTGCTGATGGTGCGATGGGCAGGACTGATGCGGGGGCTGGTAAAGGTTGCTGATTCCATCCTAACTTCTGCCTTTTTGAACTTGCTCCAATTCTGTCACTGCTGGCAAAGTCCAAAAAGGATAATCTGTTTTACGGTGTATCTGTTATAACAATCATGAGGAATAAGGGATGAATTGTAAGAATATCGCATAAGATTTTAGTAGTCACTTAACATTCATTGACTTAAATGAAAATCAATGTTGGGATTACAGATCAGTGCAATGTTTTTGGAATTTAGAGAGAAGTTTCTTTTAGCAGATATTTTATCTAGATTGTGAGCCATGAGGGGCCATAATGTATGGAAATTCATTGACAGTAAATTGAGATCTTTATTAGACAATTTAGAAAATACTATCAGACAATCTTATTTAAAGGAAGAAAATAAGGAGATTTTATATTATGTAGTGTTATCTAGGAACTTAGCAGTTATTACTTAATTTATGTTAGAAGTGTTCAGGTGGATGGCAGCTAGCATGTCTGCAAGATGTACTGAATTCTAAATTCTGTATTAAAATAATTTGATTCTATTTTCGGACTCCTGAATGTGGTAGATCTATTAACCAAAAGCTAAGCCATGTGGCCCCAGCAGAAAGGCCCCCTCCATCCCCAACTGACAGCTGGACTTTACCAGCACAATTTAGTCCAGATATGTGAAGTTAAATGATTATTAGTTAACAGGCTTGAATAGGGGAAAAGATTCATAGTAATCAGGGGTTTCCTAATGAAGAGTGCTTCATGGAGGGAATGCTACCTCTGAGTGGTTTTACTACTGTTCTCTTCCTTACAAACCATAAGAGCAACCAGCAAAGGACAACCTATTTGCTTTTATGTTATTTGAGGTTACAAGTCATTCTTTAGGCAGCAAATACTTCTGTCCTATTATTAAGGACCTGGAGATATCAATAATGATTAACCAGTTGTACCCTGCAGTTTATAACACTCTTAGAAAGATGGATAACAATGTGTAAAAATAACTTGAATCAGTTCTTAAAAAATATCCTTGTAAACTGTGGATGTTAATGTTGGTAGTATTGCATGGTATTGCTTATCTATCTGTGGGGTTGTTTTTGCTGCATGAGTGACCATGGAAAGTCCTAGAAAACCCTGGAACCAGGGGTGTTGCTTCCTCCAAAGAACCATTTGGGGCACAGGCACAAGGCCCACCTCCCCTCTGTACTCCTACCCCCCCGATGCCCACCACAACCATCTGATGAAGTGGGTTGCAGCCTATGAAAGCCTATGCCCCCAAGAAATATGTTAGTCTTTAAGGTGCCCCAGCACTTGCTTTGTTTTTGCTATATACAGACTAACATGACTGCACTCTGGAATTTGAAGAAAAGTATAATAACCTAACTTATTTTCAGAAGGTGATTTCATTAAAAATAAATAACTGTCAAAAGTGAACAAATCATTTTACTAGACTTTCTGGTGTTGCTTTTTTACTTGTTGGATTTTTTCTGCTAATGCTGAGTTTCAAATTCAGGGAAATAGTGATGGAGGAGGGCTGAAGGAGAGAGTGCCCCCATTATACATTAGAAATCCATACGCTTACTGGGTTGATTGTCTCCCAAGAAAATACCTTGTGCTTCCCATTTTGCTTTCCACTATCATCTTCAAAGGAAGACAGCAACAGTAGCAGGAGACAAAAAGGCAAATTGCCTGTATTTTTTCTCTGCCGGGAGGGACGTCAAGGAGCCAAAGGATGTGCAGCTAACATAATGATACAGCAATCTGGCAGAACTGTGGAATTTTGATTTAATAATCATCATCATCCAAGCTGGTAATCTGACCTAGTATATGCCTTTCGTAGTCAGAGCTGGGCAGATGTGTTTGAAATGAGCAAAACTGCCCTCTGGCAAGTGGAAAGCAGAGAGATTTATCTGTGCCTAAAGTGCATATGATATATATTTCTTCTGAATGATTAAAATGTCATTCTTGACACAATTTGAATTTTTTGCTCTGTTGTACACTTAGTTCTTGGCAAGTGAACATAATTTGAAATATGCCATCTAGTAAGATCCAAAATGGGGGACAAAAGAATGATGGTGGTGGTGATGATGATATGAAAAGCTTAACATAAGCTGGGTTATTTACTTGCTTTGCTCTTCTTTGAGGGTTGATGCCAATGTGGATGACAGGCATTGGTGCATTTTGTGTGCCATACAGCATGTGTCCAAGGTATTATGAAACTGTATTGGTCAACACCTCCTCAGTTCCCTCCTACTGAGATATGGCCAGTGTCAGAACACACCTCTCAACCTTTCCTGCTGCATAGCAAAAATAGAAGAAAAAATGTTTTTAGTTGTTCTAATAAATTTTAATAGTTAGATGTTTTCTAAGTATTTTTCTAGTTTTAAAATAATTATAGACATTATTGATCAAGACAACATTGGCGTCTGACCCATTCAGGGGGACTGTGCCTAAGCAAGTTGGATTTAAGAGCTGCATTACATGCCCAAGATTGTTATCAGTAAGTGACAATCATTAGTGCTGAGCATGGTGGCAGAACCCAGGGCTGCTGTCGACATGAGCCAGATCTGGACCCCAGCCAGGGCACCTGGGGTCAGAATGGGGTCAAGGGGTGGGGACAGCGTGGCAGGGGGTAGGACTGATGGGGATGGGTGGGTCTGTCAGCCCCTGAACATTTTTTGGGACAGCTATGCCCCTACCCAGACTGCTGCACTGGGCAGCACAGAATGGGGAAGAGATGAGCAGCCTCAGTATTGAAAAAAGTGTTGTTACTATTTAAAAAACCTGGGCATGCACAAGTCTATGGGCCCAAATGCAATGCATTCTGAGGGTGATGATGGAGCTGGCTGATAACGATTGCAGGCCTTTGGCTGTTATCTGTGAAAACTTTTGATGATTGAGTGAGGTCCCAGATAGTTGGAAAAAGGCATATATAGTGTCCATCTTCAAAAAAAGTGAAGGAGGAGGATCTGAGGAACTACAGGATGATCAACTTTACCTTACTCCTTGGAAACATCATGGAGTGGGTCCTCAGGGAATCCATTTTGAGGGACTAAAAGAAAGGAAGGTTGTTTTGGGAGGTGCTGGCAAGGCAGGGGCTTGGATGCACTAAAGGCAAGTCACGTCTGATCAACCTGATCACTTAAGATAAGATGCTTGGCTCTGTGGAATTGGGGTAAACAGTGAATGTTTTATACCTTGACTTTAGCACAGCTTTTGTTATGGTCTCCCATGATATTCTTATCATCAAGTTAAAGAAGCATGGGATGGATGAATGGACTATATGGTGGATAGAAGGTTGGCTAGATCATCAGGCTCTGTGGGTAGTGATCAATGGCTTGCTGTCTAGTTAGAAGCCAGAAACAAGCAGAGTGCCGCAGGGGTCAGTGCTGGAGTCAGTTTTGTTCAACGTCATTAACAGTCTGTAGGATGGCGTGGATTGCATGCTTAGCAAGTTGGGAACAGTGGTAGATATGCTGGTTAGGATCAGGATGGGACAGAGAGTGATCTAGACAAATTGGAGGATTGGGCCAAAAGAAATCTGACGAGCTTGAGCAAGGAAAATTCAGGGTCCTGCACTTAGGATGGAAGAGTCCTATGTACTGCTACAGGTTGGGGACCAACTGGCTAAGTAGTAGTTCAGCAGGAAAGGACCTGGTCGTTGCAGTAGACAAGAAGCGGGGTATGAGTCAACAGTATGCCCTAATTGCTAAGATGGCTAATGGTATTTTGGGCTGCATTAGTAGGAATATTGCTAGCAGATCAAGGGAAGTGACTGTTCTTCTCTATTCGGCACTGGCAACGTCTCATTTGGAATATTGTTTCCAGTTTTGGGCCGCCTCACTACAGAAAGGATGTGGACAAATAGGAAAGTGTCAGCAGAGGACAACGAAAATGATTAGTGGTCTGGAGCACATGAGAAACGAGCAGCTGAGAGGAGTTTGCTTGTTTAGTCTGCAGAAGAGAAGAAGGGAGGGAGGATTTAATAACAGTCTTTAAGTATCTGAAAAGGGATTCTGAAAAGGATGGAATTAGGCTGTTTTCAGTGGTAGTAGATGACAGAACTAGGAGCAATGATCTCAAGATGCACTGGCAGGAGGTCTGTGCTGAATATTAGGAGAAACTTTTTCACTAGGAGGGTGATGACGTACTGAAATAGTTTACTGAGGGAGATGATAGAATTTCTATCTTTAGAGGGTTGTTTGGTTTTTTTTAGTTGCAGATTGGCAAAGCCTTGTTTGGGATGATTAAATTAGGGTCGGACTAGATGACCTCTTGAAGTCCTTTCCAATACTAATCTTCTATAATTCTATGGGGAAAGAAAATGAAAATACTGTGTCATTAAAAAGGCACCTAAAAACCTGAACTTTGTATCAGAAATAATTTCCTCTGTAAGAAAGAGCTGTAACAAATAATATACACAAACTATTTAAGAAGATGCAGTTCACTTGAGTTGAAAATGTCTCATTAAAACAAGTTTTTCACTTTTGGTTGATTTGTCTCAAGCTTTTGCTTTATGCTGAAATAGTAAAAATCTTTGTTCTTTTTAATCATATTGTATGGGTTTAATATTTAAAGTGATTATAAAGATGACTAATATCTTTGTAAAAAAGCTTGAGGCACAAAACCAAGGGTGAGTTGTATTCTTATACTATCAGTTAGTGTGATAATGACTTATTCATTTCTTGACTACAAGACTAACATAAAAGGCAAATAAATAAAGTTTAGAAAAGTTTAATTGTTCATGCATAATTCCAGCAAAGTTTACAGCTAACTTGTCACAGTGACTTTAATTTGACAGCATATCTTCTTAAATGGCAAATAATTCTTTTTCCTAGGTATTTGTTTTAATGCAGTCTTTTAAAAGTGCATAAAACAAAGAGATTTTTCTTTGCCTAAAAAAATGAAGAAATCAATATTTTAAAATTGCTGAAATCAGAATAAACTTAATATGCAAATAACATTTTGATCTTAACATAGATTGTGAGAACATGCTTTTATTTAAACAACTTAGAACTATCTAACCCCAAAGAGAAAATTGAACTTCTTGTAAGATTTTTATATAAAATGTGTGATATACTTTGTGTAATGACTGTGGACTATAATTTTAAGTATATGATTCTGTGTATGTGTTTAGGAAGTTGTTTTTTCCTATATACATACACTATTTACAGACATAAAATGTATGAAGTGACAAATATATATTCCCATGCACAATTTAGATGTAAATTCACAGATTCCAAAGCCAGGAGGGACCTCTGTGTTCATCTTGTCTGACCCTCTGTATAGCACAGACCATACATAGATCTTCCTCAAAATAATTCTTAGAGTAGTGTTTCTCAAATGCTGCTTCCGGGGTTTTTAGTGTGGCCACAACAGCTTCCTGGAGAGTGATAGGTCAGGCAGGGAAAGCATTGGCCCCTACCTCCCTGTTGAACCTTAATGTGTAACCTTTCATTGTCTTTGAAGATGAGGGTGTATAATGCTGGGGGAGCAAGGAAAGTTCTTAAGCCACTGTAGGAGGTGGGGGAGTTGGGTGGAGGGCTCCTGTGACAG
This sequence comes from Podocnemis expansa, assembly GCA_007922195.1. Lineage (NCBI taxonomy): Eukaryota > Metazoa > Chordata > Testudines > Podocnemididae > Podocnemis > Podocnemis expansa. The sequence continues at coordinate 32,584,276 of ML681963.1, forward strand.
GTTTTTGGGAGCCTTGTTATGTGTTGGTTTGCTCCATCGGTGGGTGCTGACCCCCAGGTTCCAGCTGGAATGCTGCAGGTGCTGACTACTAGTTCTAGCCATGCAGCACTGGCCTTATGCCAGAGGACTTCTGCCTAAAGTCCCTGGTGGTAGTGGTTCTAGCTCTAGCCACAGATCCAAGAGAAGTCAGTGCTTTGCAGTCAGATTCCTGCTAACCCAGTAGCAGAACCATCTGCTCCTGTTTGTGCCCTAGGGCTGGGACCTGATGGAGCAGGAAGGACCTCTGTCCACCTACCATGTTTCTTTCTAGTCCCTTGGTAACAGCCCACTTGCCCAACAAGCCATCAGACCTTTCACCCTTGAGAGTGGGCACAACCATATTGATTTTAGCCATTAAGCATTACAGTGCTGAGAGTAAAGGCAGCCATATTGACTCTGGCTATTAGGACTTACAGCCCTGCAAGCAAGGATAAACGTATTAATTTAGGCCACTTAGCTTTATTGCCTCAGAAAAAGGCTCTGGCCCTTGAGCCCCCACTGCCTTGAGGTCATGGACAGCTAAAAAGTATTTAACATGAGCAAATAGGGCCCACTTCAATGCAAAGAGAAGATGAGGTGTCCCCTTCTGGGAGGCAACAATTATATGGTAGGCTTCCTGAGCAGACTATCAGCCACAAATTGTTGGTGGTGATTTCTGAAAGCTATCACTAATGCTATCTGTCATCAATCAGGATGGTGATGTCCTTGACAGCAGACAGATCTAAATGCCCAAACTTCTCTTCCAGAGGAGATTGAACCCAGAATCTTTTGCAGGTGCCTTCCTTTTACATGGAATCAGGATTTCATTTTACATTTTCCCACTGATAACTCAAGTTGATTGCTGAAATCAGGCAAGACTCATCCGTATAGCTCCCTACTGTCTGGTATATTTCTGCCTAATAGACTTGCTACAGAAGTCTGTGCAACAATCAGTTCTGCTCCTGGACTGCCTAGACTTATTGCAAGATGAAGGACAACCATTGTCATCCATAGCTGCTGACAGCATTGAAATTGGGTGTTTGAACACCAAGGAAAGGGTCTGCTCCTTGTGTGTTCCAAATGTATAGGGGCAGAGGGGAAACTATCCATGAAGAAAATGAAATCCTCTGAACAAAAAGTTTCTTGGTGTAGATCAGTGGTTCTCAGCCTTTTGCAAGTCACAACACACTTGATGGCATATCACAACCCTATAGGACACACTAGTCCACCTTCCCCAAGTGAAATCCAGTCATCTCCTCAGCTCTCTGTGGCACACTTACCAGCATGTGGTGAGACAGTAGTTTGTCCTGATGCAGCGGTTGAGTACCACTGGTGTAGATGGCCTAATTTGGTGAGACTCGTGTAACACCTGCTACCAAAGATTCTGGATTACTTGTTGTAGTTGAAACTCTCTGACTCCCAATTTGATTTAAGGTCCTTCTGGCAGCAGTATCTGCATATCATTCACCGCCACAGTAGTTTTTGATCTTCTCACATCCCATAATTTCCAAATAGCTTAAAACTTTATGTACTGCTCTCTAGAGCCACTGCTCTAATGTGAAGTTCCAAAGGGGCAGCCGTGTTAGTCTAGTAAAGCAAAAAAAGCAAGGAGTCTTGCAGCACTTAAAAACTAAAGCTATGTCTGCACTTAGAAGGTTAGTTTGAATTAACTGAATTAGAACTAATTAATTCAAACTAATAATTATTAGTTTGAATTAACACAGCCACACTAGAAATCCTAATTAGAGCTAGCGCTAGTTCAAATCAGGTAGGGGGTGCTATTGCATAGGGAAAATCAAGCTGTGGTTTATTTGAACTAGGTTAGTTGGAATTAACACAGCTATATTGGGTTAATTCAAACTAAATGAGTTTGAATTAACCATCACTTTGAACTTAAGGGAGGTTTTATAGATTCGAACTAGGCTTTCCTTAGTTTGAACTAAGGAAACTCCTTAGTTCGAGCTAATGAAAGCTAGTGTGGACATGCACTAATTTAGTTTGAATTAAGCTTCCTTAATTTGAACTAAATTGTAAGTGTAGACATACCCTAACAGATTTATTTATCTCATGAGCTTTCGTGGGAGAAAATCCCATGTCTGACGAATTGAGATTTTCTCACACAAAAGCTCATGCGATAAATAAATCTGTTAGTCTTTAAGTGCCACAAGACTCCTTTTTTTTTTTTTTAACTGCTCTAATGTGGGATATCAGGGTTGTCTTTCATAGAGTTATGGAGCTCCTGTTTTGAGCCCCATCATCATACTGTCAAAATGGTATTCCAGGGACCGTCATTTCACCCAGAAGAGAGAGTTAGTCTTGGGACCAATCTTATTTAATCTTTTTATTATTAACCTTGGCACCAAAAATGGGAATGTAGCTATAAAGTTTCAGATGACACAAAGTCAGGTTGCATTGCCAATACAGAGAAGTACTGGGATATCATACAGGAAGATCTGCATGACTTTATAAACTGGAGTAATAGAAACAGGATGAAATTTAATAGTGGTAAGTGCAAGGTCATGCATTTAGGAGCTAACAACAAGAATTTTTGTTATGAGCTTGGAACGTATCAATTGACAGAGGAGGAGAAGGACCTGGGAGCATCAGTTGATCCAGGATGTCTGAGCCACCAAAGTGATGTGGCTGACAAGAAAGCTAATGTGGTCATAAGATGCATCAGAAGAGGTATTTCCAGTACAAACAGGGAGGTGTTAATACAGTTATACCAGGTATTGGTGAGATCTCATCTGGAATAGTTTGCAATTCTGGTTCCTCATGTTTGAGAGAGATGAATTCAGACTGGAACATGTACACAGGGAGAAGCTACTAGGATGATCTGTGGAATGGAATACCTGCCTTCTGAGAGGAAAGTCAAAGAGCTTAGCCTGTTTAGCCTAACCAAGAGAAGGTTAACCATAGGTATGATTGCTCTCGATAAATACATCAGCAAGGTAAAGACCAGGGAGGGAGAGTAATTACTTAAGTTCACTGCCAATGGACACAAGAATTAATTGATATAAACTGACCATAAGGAAGTTTAGATTTGACATTACACATTGGCTTCTAACCACCAGAGGAGTGAAGTTCTGGAATAGCCTTCCAAGGGGAACAGTGGGGGTAAAAAAGTAACTGGCTTCAAAACTGAGCTGGATAAATTTATGGAGGGGATGGTATTAATGAAACAACTTTATTTGGCAGTTAACTGGTCTTTGACAATTAACTGGTCTTTGACTGATGGTAAATATGCCAGTGGTATGTGATGCGATGTTGTATGGGAGGTGGGTTCTGAGTTGGTGCAGAGAATTCTTTTTCGGGTGTCTGGCTGGTGAGTCTTGCCCACATGCTCAGGGATTAGCTGATTGCTCTATTTGGGTTCAGGAGGGATTTTCTGCCCTTGGGTTTTTTCACCTTCCCCTGTGATGTCAGGCATGGGCAGTGCTTTTTTTGTGATGGTACACAGGGGTATGGAGTATTGGCACCTTTCTTGCCACACACACACACACACACACACACAGAGCACTAGTCTAGGGTCACTTGCTGGTGGTTTCTTTGTACCTTGACATCTTTAAACCATGATTTGGGAATTTCAGTGAAGTGCTGGGGTTGCATTGTGCAGGAGGAGGTCAGGTTATCATATTGGCCCATTTTGACCTTAAAAATCTATTATTTATTAATATGTTTGATACCAGTATTACAAAACTGTAATGGATTTAATGAGATATGTCCAGTCTGCTTGATGGCCCATCAAAGGCAATTAGCTGTATAATGGCCCAGGAGGAGAAGCCAGGGGCCATGCCTAGGCTATGAGTCAGCAGGAAGTGGAGGCATATGTTTGTGGCAGGGGATTCCAAAGACTTTTCCATTCCCAAGTACAGAGAGTTTGCATTTAGGACAAGCCACATATCAAAGAATATAAAAGGCAGCTTCATCATCTCCCGCTTGTCTTTATTTCTTTTACTTACCTCTGGATCAACTTCTTTACAGCTGAAGCTTTGAACCATAGGATTGACAGACCCATGTAGCTATTGGATGTACAAGGAACTGTACAAACCGACAAACAGTCTAGTATTGCTAAGACTCTGATTGATATATTTGAAGTCATCTGTATGTATCTGATTGCTTTGTTCTTTTAATATCTCTTGTTTGTTTTTTGTTTCTTTTACAATAAAACTTTAGATTTAGGTGGTAAAAGATTGGCAAGCAGCATGATATTGTGGGTAAGATCCAAGCTAAATATTGATCTGGGAATATGGCTGGTCCTCTGGAGATCAGAGGAACACTTTGTAAAGGGAATAATGGTTTTTAACAATGTGTTTCTTCTTGGTCCTAGTTGCTGACTGAGAACCAGAGCCTGAAATGCATTAAATGGGACTGTGTATAATGCTGTTGATAGAAACTATCAGTACAGTCCTGCAGATCTGTGGGTATCCACTGCAGAACCATTGCTGTGGACTAACCCATGGATGTGGCTTCTATTTTTATCTGCCCAGGGTACAAGCCACCGCTGTAGCTGCTGCTATGATCTGTGTCAGCAGCACACAGGGGAACAAAGAAGTGCTCCAGCCAATCCTAGCTCAGCTTTAATTGTGGTCTGCCAGCCAATTAGAGTCTCAGTCACAGGAGGCTGGGGCTTGGAGACTCACTGCTCACTGTCGGTCAGTCAGTATGTTGGCCTTTTCTTTGATTCATTCCCTGTGACTTCCCAGCCCACTTCTTCCTTTTCTTGTTTTCAGTTCACATGCTGTGCTGTCAATCAGAGATTTAATTGGTGGCCAAGGAAATCTGATTGACAGCACAGCATGTGAACTGTAAACAAGAAAAGGAGAAAGTGGGCAGGACTCATGAGGAATGAACCACTCAAAGCCTAAAATGCTGACTGAGCTCAAACTTGGTTGCGGATGCAGTTACTGATATAAATAAAACATGGCATGCGGATCGCGGACCAGATAGATACTGTCACTGAGTGGATGAGGATTGGATGCAGATCCACATTTTAGTATCCATGCAGGCTTCTAGCTATCAAGTATCTTTTAAGTTCAATAATAACAGAAGGCCAGAGCCTGGGAGGTTCTTATGTGCTTAACTCCAAACTTTAGTCCTGTGAAGCTACTAAGCTCTGCCAGAACTGATCATTAGACTTTAGGATGCAGCGCTGGGGACACTGTGTGGTTGAAAGAGAGGCTCCTGTGGAGTTAACTTCTTTGGAAATCATGAATGGAGTGCTTAAAATCTGTAGATAAATTGAAATGACAGTTGTTTACAATACATTAAAATCCAAAATCTAAAAACTTAAAACAAAAGTTCTAAGTTTGACAAGTACTGTATTATGTTTCCAGTGTAAATATCAACTGTTTTTTTTAAACAAAATGAAAACCTAAAGAGTAAGGAAATGGAAATGCAAGGGCATACACACTTGCCATAAAATAAGATACACTCTTTAAATGCTGGTAATAATTTACATAATGATTTTCAAACAAAAATCAAAATTAATCAAAAACATTACATCATAATTTAGCTTAAGTAACATTATAATATACACATTAAAGATCCTGTATTCTTTATCTACCGGAATTGCTTTCTGTTTAAAATTCTAGAAATGTAACCTGTTAATAGGCCAACAATAAGCACTAATGTTATAACATACCTTGCTAAATATGATACCCCATTTAAATAGTCACTGCCCAGAAAATGACTAATATGACATGTTTCACATTACATTTCCAATCAATAAATCAAAACTATGTCAGAGTTCAGATTGTTTTGATAATATGAATGTGAAAATAATTATGTAGTTGTTTGTTGTCATTGGACTGTGGTAAGTCTATTTTCCTTAATAGCAGTATTTATGTCCTTAAAATGTCAGTTCCTTAGTTTTTAACTTTTTAAAAGAATGTGGAATAGTTGTTGTTTATGTTGGAGATGTTGCATTGTACTCTTCAAACTTAACCTGAAGTTATAAAAATGTTTTTTTAATTTTTTTCTGTAATTAAGTGGGTATTTTTATATATTTTAATTACTTATTTTTATTTATTTTTACTTTTGGACGCAGGATACAAAAATGATAATTAAGGGATTGCATTATTGCTGGAAAAATTGCAGTCACTAGCTATCTTATTGTAATACCCTAATAGTATGTTCCAGCTAACTAGTTTGTAGTATAATTCTGGCAGAAAAAATGGCCACAAGCACAAAACCGTTGGCCATGATACATTCCCATATGGGGGGTTGAGGGGAGAGAAACGGACCATAAAACAAAAACAAGTCTCAGATGTATAGCTGAGAATACTGTTCATTTTTATGTAATTTCTGTCATGGACCTTCTGGTTACCTTCATTGTCTTTCATCTAAACAACAGTCAAACATCGCAACAGAAGACATTGTTAGTAACAAATAATCATGTATACATATGAAGTTCAATTTTAGGTTTAATAGAGCTAATTTAGTTGAACAATGGAGTTGTGGAGTCAGTTTCTATTGTAGAGGTAGATCATGTGTTTCATTTGTATTCAACTGCTCTATTGATTTCTCCCCAGATCCTGATGAAGTGATTTTTCTCATGTTGTTTTCTTTTGTGTTTTGTAGGGTTTTGAATAAACTACTTCCACTTCTTTCCTGGAAAACCCCATTTAGCTGTAGAAAAATGTCCCTTTCTCCTTCTTTATAAGGGCATATTATTCTGGAAAATCTAATGTTTCTGTTCATTATTGTTCAGGTCTTTAGATAGAAATCTTTTACACAAAAGTCTGTCAAGTGTATGATCATAAGTTGGTCAGCCTCACACATTCAGGTGTGGCATCCTGGGTGCTATACAGTAAGTTACAAGCACACCAAAAGTCATATTCCCAGAGACTTCAATGTCAACTCATTCACCGTGTTCTCTAGTGTGCACTGGTTCCCAACCACTGCACCGTGGCACACTGATGTGCCACAGCAACCCCTTAAGTGTGCTGCCAGTGGTAGCAGGACCTGGCCCCATCCAGGGGCCCAAGGGCCACCAGTCTTGGCAGGATCTGGGTATGGCTGGGGGCTGCTCATGGCAGCAGGGCCCAGGGGCCATGAGTGACAGTATGGTATGATGTGCTGCAACAGAGAAAAGGTTGGGAACAAAAGTTTTTTATTCTCAGGCCCACTTGGAAAAAAAAAAAAGATTTATGGCTGCGACCCAACAATTACATCTTTGAACAATGCATTCCGGTGTTTTGGAGGCGGCAGCAGCAGAGAGCGCCGTGACCCCGTACCTGTGAGGGTCTCTGTCCTGGTACTGGGTCCTGACCCATGGTTTGAGAACCAGAGCTTTAGTGAACAACATTATGTTTCTTCTTACCCTGTGTTTTTGTGTTTGTTTGGATTTTTGCATTTCGCTTCTGGCCTCAAGATAAATCCATCTGGTTTTGTCATGATCTACTTTCTAGCATTTCCTCCATGTAACAAGCTGGCATTCTCCCCAGCTCACAAAGGACCCACTGCCACACAGTCTCTTTCCAGGCAATTTTATTTTCTGAACATTATATACAAAAGAGATCCTCAGTCTACGCTGGACTACAGCTCCCAGTGTTTTGCCCCTTTACCTCTGACCTTTTTGCTTTTGGACTTCCTGCAAAAATATTCTTTATGTTTACTGAGCACTACTAGCCAGGGTTTCTCCCTGGGGAGCTCCTTTCCCCTGCAGAGTCCTATTGCCTTGTCTCCCAAGGGACTCAGGCAGCCTCTTGTAGGAACTTCCAGTTTTCTGCAGTTCTCTGGCTCTGACTCACTGAATTTCTCTCAGCAGGTTTCCACTGCCTTGCCTCTCAGGGGATGCTGCCAGTCAGTCCCAGGGAGCATCCTGCTTCTGGTCTGTCTGCCTATTTCCAGGGAGCCAGCAGTGTATGTTTATGCTGCAATTAGACACCCACTGCTGTTCTTTGCCAGCTGACTCAGGGTAGCATGGAAAGTCATCTGTTTGGGGGATCAGGCTAAGGAGATGTTTAATTGTGGTATAGATATTTGAGCTTGGGCTGGACCCTGCATGGTAGGAAGGTCCCAGAGCCCAGACGGCAGCCTGAACCTGAACATCTACATTGCAATTAAGCAGCCCCTTAGCTCAAGCCTCATGATCCTGAGTCAGCTGGCATGGGCCAGCCATGGGTTTTTAATTGCAGTTTAGACATACATTATGTCTGCTCTCTCTAACCTTTTTCTGACTGACTCTTGAGCCTGATTCACCCATGCTTCACCCCTCTACAGCCCCAGTGACTTCTGTTATAGTTCAGCTGGTGTCAACTGACCAGGTACAGATGCACTTGCTTTGCTCCCTCATAAATGGTTAGTGATACCCTCATTAAATTTAATACCTCTGATGTTGACTATGCAGAACTAATTCTTCCCTTCAGGCAGCTCCTATCATCAAGAATATGGGGATGGGTTGATGACTGGCTTGGTAGAACCCTAAAATTAAATATATTTAAAAAAATTAAGTAAAGGAAGGCATGTTTGTTTATTTCTTACAGGAAGTTTTAAGTGAATTTAAGAACATAATTTGAATTAATTCATTAGCTCCACAGGCCAGATTTTCCTTGATGCAAATCAAACTAATTTCTGGTGCCTATGAGCTAATTATATCTCTTTATGCTTAAAGTCAAATAATCCAAAAAAAATGTTTTCTCTGTGGTGTATATTATTATTCATAGTAGAGGCTAGCATTTTATTTTTCCACAGTAAGATGAGTGCTTTCAGTTAATTGAACATTGTTTTATGTACTTTGCTTAAACTTAGAATCATGTTTCATTAATAAGTACATGAAAACTTCAGTTGTATGAACAAGATGTGTTCTCTTAAGGTATGGAAAAAAACATTATTTGCAATGACTCAGCAAATGTTAAATCTATTTGGACTGACATCCCTTATGCTATCCCCAGATAGTCAGTAAATGGAAAGTGATAACAGCATATGTAATCAAATTTCTTTCGGTACATGAGTCAAAAGGTTAGGTACTACACAAAAGTTGTAGAAGGGTGGGCGTAACAATTTCTGATGTTATATTTTGGCTCCTTTAGCTTGTGCCGTGTTCAAAATTTGAATCCATAGCATTCAAAAGATGGGTTCAATATGCATCTTCATTTGAAATTAAACTTATTTGACTATATGAAAATATTGCTGCTTAAATATCTTTTAATTTTTTCTTCTTAATGAGGCAGATTTTAAAAGTTTCTTGGGGACCTGGAAATCATAGCTGCATAATATTCTTTTTCTTTTTTCAACATTGTCTTTTTGTTACTTTTGACTGTGTAAGCTCTTCGGGACAGGGACCACTTCTCATTATATATTTGCAGAAGGAAAAGAACAGTGAGACTCCTATCTCATTTGGACCTTTAGGCATAAATGTAGTAATAATAAGAATAATGAGCAAAGCCTTTTATAAGTATCCTCAAGGTGAAACAAGAATGTTTCCATTGGTGAAAGTGTAAGTCTAGAGCTGTGGTTCTCAACCTTTTGTAGGTTGTGACACACTTGGTGACATATCATGACCTTATGGGACACACCAGCCCACCTCTGCCAGGTGAAATCCAACCATCTTCCCAGCTCTCTGCTGGACGTGACTGTGTGGTGCTATTGTAATGTGTCCTGACACAGTGATTGAGAACCACTGATCTAGAGAATGATCACAAACTTTCTCTACAGAAAAGAAAATGACTTGTTAAAGGTCACATAGCTTATCATTGGTAACCCTGGGATTAGAATATAGGTAGACTTTCAGTGGACTGTTTACTAGATTGCACTCCTTCCACACTCAGTAACAATGCCCAGTGAATAATACAAGTAATAATGTAAAGTTGTTTAGTTACCAGACGGTTGTGAAATAAGAGTCACTACTCTGTTTTGATGATGAAGGAGGGATTCTAGGGCTTTTCTCACCCTGCCCCCCCCCAACTAATTTTCCTCCTTTCCCAAGGCCTTGTGTTATGCTAGATCCTGCTTATGGCAAAGTGAGACTGAATGCTGCTTCCTATAACATCTAACACTATCAGCCAGAAGGGGTTGCTTAATAGTTTTGTGATGCAATGTGCCAAAAGAGTTTAAGTACATTACCTCTGCATTTGTTCTTGTCCTGTGATAAAGACAGCAATTAAAGCCATTCTTATTTATTCTTTTGTAAATTCTTAACCTGACTGGACAGTGACATTAACAAATCACTAACTCATTCCTCTAAACTATCTCATGGGTAGAAAACTGTTACTTTGTAATCCATACCTTGCTTAGTTCTTGGGTCTGTGTAACTCTTATTAATGTTAATTGTATATGCACAGAGTGAGGAAAGAATTCTGTTTGAGAAAGGCAGGCTCATAATAATATGATGTTGCTGTTAGAACACACCTTCTTCCTCTTAATGACTACTTAACTAATATTTATGCATATAGGATTTTCTTTTTTGTTTTTTTAACAAACTATAATAAAAGAGCATACATTCATGCTCTGTGCACTCTTTTTAAAATACTCTAATAATGAAACAGAACTGTTTAGTTACCTGAAATCAAATGAAGTAGTACACAAGAATAGAAATATAGAAAGAACTTAACCTGCCCAAATGACCACTAACTAGTCCTACTGAACACTCATTTCCTCCTGCATGATGGAGTAAAAGTAGCCTGCCTTGAAGGCCAATAGACTCAGGTTATTAGTGACCTGGGGAAGAAGGAAGTTACAGTGGTCAAGGGCATTAATCTAGAGTACCCTACTAGTAAACTGTTCAGTTCCTTTCCCAGGATCTGGTCTTGTGTTCTGCTGTGTCTCCCTTATTACCCACTCCTAGACCCTACTTTGCTAGGTGGACCCCACTCCTACGCCAGTTCACACCAGCCACTTGCATGTAATCATTCCCAGGCAGTGTGTATGAGCTTTTCAACCACTCAGGTTTGTCCCTCATTATAAACCCCCCAGTCCCTGGATAGCACACCAGGAACTTCCACCCTGCAGGGTTCGGGACCTTTCCTGAATCACTGTAGGCTCATAGGCTACTGGGGGGCTCTTTTAAGTCAACTTAACAAGATCAACTGTAAGTCAACTTAAAGTCAACTTAAGGGTATGTCTACACTGGTAGGTGATTCAGAGCCTCATCTGGTCACAAGCCACTTGCCACAAGCAAGAGGTGGCTCAGAGCCAGCTCCTGCTGCCATCGGCAAGCAGCTCACAGCATGATTCAGCTGCTTGCTACAAATGGCTGGCAATTCACAGCCTGATCCAGCTGCAGCCACTGCTGGCAGGTGGCTCGCAGCCTGATCTGGCCCCGAGCTGCCTACCACTTGAAACAAGGGCAGGGGTCAGACTTAATAAATTTTCAACGTGGCAAGGGAGCTCCTTAGGCTGACTTAAGGCAGGTTAAGTCAACCTAAGGCTCCAGTGTAGACATACCCATAGACTCCAGTTTGCCCATTTATCAAAGAAATGGGAATGCCCCAGCCTGCTTATTCACCCTCTATAAAATTCACACAGGTTTAGATGAAACAAACACTAGTTAATTGATTTGAACATGATTTTAAGCTAGTATATAGCAGATGAGCGCACAATTATTTAATACATCTGTCAGGGGTAATTACTGTCAAATTAAAAATATGAACATTCTAAACCTGCATCACTGTATAAAATAACATCATTGTCCAAGATTACTCACAGGTTGTTTAACTGAAAGATGATTTTTAGAGTCAGTCTCTGCTTATCCTTAGACAGGGCCCGCTCCTTCTTGTAGATGTTTCAAGATGGTGTGTCTCTGTGAAAAAGCCCGTAACAGTTCCAAATGTCTGTATTTGTTTCTAATCCTCCCTCAGTTCCTCCTCTCCCTGGGCTGAGGTTGCATTCTTTGTTCCATCTGAGCCAGGGAGCTCAATTTGCATTGTCTATGTCATGCATCTCAGCAGCCTCAGTCCTGAAAGATAGCCCTGAGTCATGTAAAATACCTGGAACAATGTTTCACATCTGTACACATACATGATGCTGTAGGAAACAAGACACCATAACAATAATGTAGAGTATGCTATGTACATTCATAAAGGAACCCCTTGCATGACGTAATTGGCGTCAAACATACAATTACATTGCAGAAGTGAACAGGAAGTTTCATACAATAGAGCATAACCTAGTGGTGCAATCCATGACACAAAACTCTCTTCCTAGTGAGGCTTCCTCTCTGGTGCCTTAACTGACTACATCTGTGGCTAGAAGTCATGAGGAGAGAGACATTCTCTTAGGTAGGTCTCGGACCACTTTCACATAGTCTTGAAATTAATCCAGAAAGTGTTAATTGTTCAGCAGTCTGAATGTGATGTTCCTAACGTGGAGCTACCCAAATGCTGCTTCATCCACTCTTTAAACTCAGTATTATACCAAAGTAAAATAGCACTGTGTGCTTTTTTCTTTATCTAGTTAATATTGGCAATAAGCACTGAACTACTGATCCTTTTGTCAGCAATATTCTGAGATCATTCACTTAATAAGTGCCCCTGCTTTGCCTATGACCTTTGCTGGACTAGTGTATCGATAAGATACAGATGGACGGTATTCACTTTAATTTAGATAGAAATAAAACATTTTGAAGTCTCGTTACTGATGAATAGAGAACTTACAGTATTAGAAGATTGATAATTTAATAGTAATCATTTTTACTAAATGCATGGATGTTTATATTAATTCTTAGCCCATTGTAGATGCATCCACCCCTCTGAAGGTCAGCTGTTAGCAGCAAAGAACCATAATATTTGGCAAACCTAAATAGTTGAATAATCCATCAAATGGGGTGTCTGCCTCTTGGATTGGTCTATGGTTAATATTTTGAAGAAAGGCAAATGTGGTTCTTTGCCATAATGTGCTTTGCCAGTAACAGAACTGCCACATGGAGGAAAGCTGGGGAATTCCTCCTTGGTTTCCTGAAGAATAAGAGATGACATGGATGCATTACTGTGAGAACCTGTCATGGGGTGAATTTGCCTCATCCACTTTTTGGTGAAGGGTCAACGCACAGTTAGCCCACCTTTAAATCTGATGCTGGAACCAGCCAGGGTGGCTCATGTGGCCTTGTAGCCAGTCAGTGGATTCACTAATAGCTTCTGGGTAGTAAGGTCTTGTGGCCAGAGTCGGTATGGTAGTCCTGGTCTTCAGGGTTGTCTGGCCTAATAGTCATGCAGGGTAGGCCACCAACTAGAGGTGGATGGCAGCTGGGATAGGGGGATCTGTTCCTTACTCTACTGGGTCCAAACCCAGGGGCTTGACAGTGGCAGAGGATTCAGTGGCAGGGACCCAGCTGAAGTATGTTGACAAGTCACAGGGTAATGTCTAATCCCCCTCAGGCTCCTTCCTACCCTGATTTCTGAAGCTTGCGCATTAGGATTTCTGAATCCCTCAGTGAACATAGCAGCCTGTGATTTTGGGCTGTGTCACATGTCCACTAGGTCCATGGTAGTCAACAGAATCATGATGGCTCCAGTCTCATAGCCTGGTGCGCCTGTGGTTCCTATTTTAGAGCCTCCGTTGTTCATCCGTCCTCCTCAGTGTCCAGCCCAACTGAGCTGAGCTGCTCTCTGTCATACTATAGCACTTTGACCAGGCCCAGTAGGGTTGAGGGGGCTCTTCAGCGTACAACATGGAGTTAATCTTTCACTATCACCGATGAGGTGAGTTCACCTCTTCTCAGAACCCTTTAGGGATAGTCCTTTTCTTTTTACCCATCCTTAAGCCCTTTCTGCATAGTAGTAATAGTTCTTGCTGATGGCACTGAATAACTTTTCTTACAGCGGTTGAACATCTCCCTTTCGTCACCTAGAATGAATCATGGCTGCTTCTTGAGTTGTTGCACTGTTGCAAGAGGAGTTAACTGCAAAATCATAACCATCAGACTTCTCTTTGTAGCAACTGAATTCAATGCCTTTTCTGTGCTCCTTCAGCATCTGCTGTTCTCAGAAGAGGTGAAGTTCTCAAAAGCCAGCCTCAAACATTTTAGTACATAAAGTTGCCTTCGGACCTAAGATATTGGTCAGATGGGTGAACACTAAAAGATGTAATTTGTACAAAGATCTCTAAAACGGGGAAAGAAAGAGAGCATGATACTTAAGAAGACTTATGATTAATAAATGTTTTCATGAAGTATTGATTGATGTTTAATGTATACAAAATGCTTGCATAAATTTGAGAAACTGCAGACTCATTTATCTTTAAAGGTTGATGAATGTCAGAATGTATAAGGTGTTTAAAATTACATTTCCTACTTTGACCTTCTATGTTAAAATGAAATTAGAAGGAAAACAGAACTTGTCGTAGAGTGTTTTCTACCCTGTAATTAAGTGGTCTCTATGAGCAAGTTGTATAGTTTTTAGAACCTCATTGAGGTCATGTTTGCTTTGGCAGTGGCAAAGTTGCTGTTGTCAGATTTAACTAATCACTAAGTCAGTCTGGAAAGATCAGACAGGCTAAGTTGATTTGGAAATCGACTTAGTAATGCCTCTCACTCCAGTAGCATGACCCAGTGAAAATGCCATGCTGAAGTAGAGTTAGAGAGTCGATGGGAGTTATGCAAGCTCCTCTGTGTAATTTGTGCGACTCCCATTGACTACCGCTGAATTTTCCTGGTAGTGTAGACTAGGCCTTAGACAGCATGGATTAGGTATACTTTAGGTATAACATTCTGGGCTGTTAGATTTTTATCAGCTAAATGTTGTTTGGATTTTCAGTAATTTATGTGATTAGAAGGTGGAACAAGATTTTTATCAACTAAGGAATGTTGGGGGCATTCAGTAAAATATCTGAATAGATCATCAGCTACCTACAAGGATAACCCAAATAGGCTGCAGGAAGTGATCTTGGTGATTCTACAGCTGGCGTTCTTATCTGAGTTAGTACTGACCCGGTATCCTAGTTTGGTGCTAAGGTATTCTATGCTGCTGGAAGTAAAAATGGACAATTTGAGATTATTAATAAACCACTGAAAGTGCAGGAATACCAGCACCAATGGTCTTCTTTTTGTTAATTCTATTCCATTTACTTCATCCCACAACAGTTTCAAAACGTTTTTTACTTTCTGTTGTAGTGTTGCTGTATAATATTCATTTGTAAAAATGTATTTTAAAAATAGTTATTATCTAGATATGTATTGGAAATTTCTGCAATAAGCTTTAAAAACGCCCTCTTTAAAAAAATAGCTGTTTATTGAACATTCAGGAACAGGTGAGAGAATATTTGACCTTTGATTAAGTTTTAGATATAGGTCTGAATCACAAAACATCAGCCAGGATTTTGAAGCATCGTACGGGAAGTTTCTGATTTCCAGGTAAAATTTAAGATCTTTTAAATGTGCTGTTTGTATGTATGTTCCACTCTGTTAGAGCATTGTGCATTGATGTTACAGGGAAATAGAATCAGTGATATAACAAGCTTTTCCCATCTCTAGTTACGATTATCTAATTTTGTTGCATATAATCTATAAGAAGGAATGTAATTTATTCAGAAATTACAGTGTATATTGCTTTGCTGTTGTTTCATACTGTGTATGCTTTAGGATTACACTTTTATAATACAGTGTGTTTGTTCACAGGTGTTAACATCTGATTTGGAAAACAGAGAGAAGCAGCAGCAAAGGATGCTGGACCAGCTGAAAGAGATACAGAGCTGCTACAAGGCCTGTGAGAGTGAACGCAGGCAAACTGAATTCCAAACTGCTGAGCTTGCGCAGCAACTTGAAGAGTCCACTAAGGAAGCAGATCGGCATCTTGCTGAATTCAGACAGTCTGAGGCTCTCAGACTAGAGATTGAGAAGAAGAAAGAAGAGTTGAAAGTGAAAGCGCAAGAATCCATTCGACAGTGGAAGCTGAAACATAAGAAACTGGAACGTGATATGATGAAACAGAATGACACCATCAGTCAGCTGATGGACAAAAGCAATCAGGTAAGAGCAAAGCCTTTCATTTTCCTTTACTCTTTTTCATTTTAGAAGTCATGTAAGAACTGGTTGTGAATTTGTATAGGCCTTAAAACACTTGGCAGGTGGCGTGATGCTGTATCTTTGAAAATGATCATTTATATTATTGTTGCTACTACTGTTGCACAATTACGACAACTCTTTGTACAAAGTATGTCATGTAAGGTGTCAATGGAAAAATTACAGTCTATCAAATATCATTCTCCTGGTTAAAGCCATGTATAATCTTTGTAGCTGAAATTCTGAATATTGGCTATGATGTGGCATCTTAAATGTGTTATACTTCTGGGTGACATCCCTAAAGACAGAATTTATATTAAGGTCAGACAGCTATATGTTGATTGCCCAGTAGGGACACTCAGCTCATATTGGACCATTGAAGAAGTTCATCCATCCCAGTAAGTCTTGCCTGTGAAGGCCTAAAAAAAAAAAAAAATATTGCTGCCTCAGTCAGTCATCCAAACATGTAAGGGCATGTGATGTGCTTGTGTGACTTGGACTCTATGTTGGGCCAGTAATTTTCCATTTACCTGTGCTGCTGGCTCAGTTTGAGGCAGTAAATTCAATGCACATGGTAGAGAATATAAAAAGTACTTGACATCTTCATCTTGTCTTCATTTCCTGCTTCATTTCTCTGGGCTGGATTTCTAACAAGGAAGCTCTGAACAAGGACTGATGACTCCCGTTTTTTGGGGATAATTCCAGAGAGACTTTTGTAAACTAGTAGTTTATTCCATCTCTGCTTCAGAACTGATATAAGGACTTTGCAAGTATTTTTATGTATATGATCTATTAACTATTTATAACTTTCTTCTTTTCTTTTATTGTTAAACTTTTCATTTTTACTTACTAAAGCATTAGCAACAGTGTGATTACTGAGTAACATCTGAGTTATATGTTGACCTGGCCAAATGATGGGCCACTTGGGATTGAAAAGACCCTATATCTTATTAAATGGGTTTTTAGTAACCACTCATCATGAAGTTTAGTGTCTGGTTGGTGAACCACAGGCCGGAATGCCTAGCGAGATTGCATTTTTGACTTCTTGTTAACCAGTTTGATACAGAAATTCACTTTTGTTACTGTCTTGGTATAATTTAGTGATAGAATAGCCACCAATTTTGGGTGAGTCTGCCCTATTTTTAAACTGTCCTGAATTCATCATTCTCAGCTGTGGCCCACTGAGGCATGGTGACATATGAGAATGACTTTCAGTTTTTATTGACCTATGCTAGATTCATATTGTCTGCCTAGAAGTAAAAGACTCCATGTTCATTACATAACCTCTAAGCAATTGCCTTTCTAAATCAGTATGATTTAACAGCTCCTTAGCTTGTGAAAACAAACTAAAAATACTTTTCACTACTAATATTGTTTTAACTTTTGCATTTCTGTGCACAGCTTATATGGGGAAAATAAGCCTCTTTTTCACTTTTTGCTTGTTGTAAATTAGCTTATGTGCCAATAATTTGGGTTGCTAACACTACAGATAAATGTTTAAAACCAGCCAATTCCCCCTTCCCCCTTCTGCATGATTAACATAATGTAGTCTTAAAGTGGGAGGGGAGGATGTTTTTGGTAACTACTCTGCTCTGAATGCTCCCTTGTGCCTAGTTTGTTGAATTTCTATTTTGTTACCCCCTTTACTCAATGGATATGTGATTCTTTTAGGGAGAATACTAAACCATATGGGCTGTGATGGGCCTAACAATGTGAATTACACAGCTCTGTGTTTTGTCTTTGTCAAATGTGAATGATATAGTGTGGGATATTTCATTGTCTAAATAAGACAAAAGTTTGTATAAGGTCATATTAACTGAAACTCATGTGATGAAAGAGCTGATGAATAGTTGCCTTTAGTAAGATCTTAACAGGGCGTCATAAAACATTTTCCCTCAGTTTTGACTGGGGTGTAGTGAGGTTATTTAAACTCTTTAGAGAGAGGATTGAATCCTCTGGTGGTTCTTCAAGTGATATTCCTGTGGTGCTCCACATTGGGTGTCAGTGCATTCCTGAGCCATGGATCAGAGGCTTTTACAGCAGTAGTCGTCCTGGGCATGCGCAGATCTTTGGCTTGCAACAGTCCCAAAGTAGTCTCTGCACATGCAACTCTGCCAACTTCAGCAGTGGACGGAGGTTTTGGAACTCCTGGGTTTTTCTCCTCAGCCTAAAATAGATAGATTTTTTTTCATTAGTTTAGTCAGTTCTCTTTAAGTTTATATTTTCCCTCATTTCCAAAAAAAGAGAGAGAAAATTCCCCTTAATAGATATATGGTTTCTTTTCATTAGCAGTTTCTTCCCCTGCAAACTTTGCTGCTGTTTAAAAAAATTAAAGGGGGGAAAGTGAGAAGAGACAAGAAATAGAGAAAAGGAGAAGAAAACAAAGTAACAGTTAACGAACATGCTGACTTCTCCAGGCTTCAAGAGGTGCATGCAGTTCAAAGATGCCATGCCCGCCTCTGATGGCACTCCATTTGTGTTCGCTGTTTGGGCGATACGCATGTCCCTCAAAACTGTAGCAACTGTACAGATCAAAGTGCTAAGGCTAAAAGGGACAGGGATTTGAGTCTTAAGCTTTACCTCATGGAAAAATCCCTACATCCGTCCTTCAACCCTGGTCTGCATAAACAAGGGTCTTGTCAGGAACATAAAAAGAGAGTGTCATTCCCAATGCAAGACACCAGTGTGTAGAGGGGATGATCACCAACTAAAAAACATTCCAAAGGCACTACCCAACAGGCTAAGGGTTCCTCGGGTAAGGACAGTGTCAAAGATCATAAGGACTCTAAATATCCTCCTTATGAACCCCATCACAATTCTAAATGTTCCTCTAATTCCCAAGCTTGATGAAACCTCCAGGGCATAAACTGCAGGAGTGTGAAACCGCAGCACTGATGTCGGCACTACAAACCATCCTGCATTTGACAACGGCACCTGAATTGGAGCCGGCACTGTTTCAGTCTTCGGCACTGATTGACAGCATGGAAGCTCCAAGTCCATACCAATGGCTTCGGCATCACAAACGGCACTGAACGTGGAATAGAAAGTTGAATGGCCCCGTAAAAGAGCATGGAAAGAATGCCGTCTATTGCCTGCTCATTTGCATTACAGATCTCCAACTCTCTCAAGAATTTGTTCACCTCGTTTATATACTTATGGTAGTGATATAGAAGAAGAAGCTCACTTCTATTCCTATCATTCCTCACCTACCAGACTTTCAATGGGTTATAGATACCACACCTCAAGACATAACCATGACCATCACTCATGGTGTGGCCCTCTGTCTTGCCACCCTTACAGGTATTATCATGCAAGTTGTAGGGACTGGCATTCAGTGTGCTCTCACAAACAGCAATATAGACAACACAGCTCCAGACCACCTACAGTCAGACTCCCAAGTTGAGATGTGTCACAACCTTTGCCACCTCCATCAGTAACAGTGCCCTCGGTCCAAACTAGAGCTGATGAGGACTCCAGCCCACATGTGCAGGACTTGTCTTCACCACCTGATGATGTTGCGATACCATTGTCATCCACTCCAGGTGCTGATCCCAAACGATTCAATGAACTCTTTAAAAGGGTTGCCTCTGAACTGGAAATTCCTCTCAGGGAGGTACAAGAATCACAACACAAATTATTGAAAATACTTGACACAGCATGCTCGTCCAAGATTGTGCTGCCTATGAATGTAGCTTTGATGGACCCAACAAACATTACTTGGCAGACCCCAATTACCATCCCTCCAACTAATAAATGTACAGATAGAAAATATTACATTCCAGTGAAGGACATGGAATTCTTATTTACTCATCCATGTCTCACTCATTAGTCATAGATGCAGTGAACCAATGGAATAAACAACCCACCTTTAGATCCACTCTTCAAGAAAAAGACTGGAAAAGACTGGCTCTAATGGGCTGTAAGGTTTATTCCTCTGCAACTCTACTTATGAGAATAGCAAATTATTCAGCACTGCTCTCCAATTACAATCATGCAATATTTGACAAACTTTCACAGCTTCATGCAGGCTTACCAGACAACAAGAAAGAACACTTTAAATCTTTAATTACTGAGTGACAACTAGTAGCCCATACGTCTCTTCAGGCATCAATGGACATGGCGGACACAGCTGCTAGAACTACAGCCACAAGAATTGTTATGCATAGAGCTTCATGACTTCAAGCAGCAGACTACCCCAAGACCTACCATTTAATAAGTCACGTCTATTCCTCGACAAAACTAATGAAGTCCTACATTCTATGAAGGACTCCTGGGCTACATTATGAACCCTGGGCATTTGTACACCCACCTACAAAAAGAAATACCACAGTTTCAACCATACCATTGGTGGTAACAGCAAAGGCACTCTGACAATCAACAAAGAGGTAGACAACAGAATTACAGATGTAAACAACCATCACAGTCATTTACCAATTCATAACCACCTCCACTGAAAGCTAACGTGAAGGATTGGTTGAGGGTTTCAGGCATCCTACTCGTTGCCTTTAACAGATGAGTTTTGAATTTCATTTGAGAGAATTCCAGCAAGCCTGGAATGTCAGTACCAATGACAGATGGGTCTTAGAAATTGTAACAAAGAAATGTTCAATCCCCTTTTCCAGTCAACTTTCCCATCACTACCCCTCCCCATCGTCTTGAGGGATACCCTTCACTTACACGTCCTCCAATAGGAGAGAGAACAATTACTACAGATAGGAGCAATAGAACTGGTTCCTCCAGAAGATGAGAGAATAGGCTTCTATTCCCACAATTTTGTAGTATAAAAGAAGATGGGGATGGAGACTTATCCTAGACCTGAGAGATTTCAACAAATTTGTAAAGAAGCAAAGATTCAAGATGGTATCACTCAACACCTTAAACTCCATGTTGCAACGAGGATATTGGTTCTCATCCCTCAACCTAAAAGATGCATATCTTCCTATCACCATCCATCCGGCACACAGATGTTTCCTACAGTTCAAGATACAAGAAAAGCATTACCAGTACAAGGTTCTACCTTTCAGACTTTCTAGAGCCTCCAGTGTTTTTCCAAGGTGCTGGCAGTAGCGATGGCCTCTTTAGGTACAAAGGGAATCACCATATTCCTGTATCTAGACAACTGCCTCTTTACAGCACCAGCAAAAGATATTGCTGAAAGGGCAACACAGGAAACAGTCACTCTACTCGATTGATTGAGGTTCAAAATAAACATTGAAAAGTCCAACCTTTCTCCAGCCAAAGAGCTGGACTTTATAGGGGCTGATCTGTGCTTTATAACAGCCAGTGCTTTGCTTCCAAAACCTTGTTTTACAGCAATTCTCGAATTAATTTCCATGATAAGAATCGTATCTTCCCTGACAACATGCACAGTTCTTCAATTTTTGGGGCACATGGCAGCAACTACTTCAGTAGTAAGACATGCCAGACTGCACATGAGAGCCCCACTTTAATGGCTCTCCACAGTCTACAAACACAATATAAACAAGAACCTGGTAATCCTAGACCCTGTAAAATAAATAAATAAATCCCTCCATTGGTGGACGTCAGAAACAAACCTCTTAGCCGGAATACCCTTCATGCTGCCACAACCAAATATAATGATCAACACTGACACTTCTTTAATTGGTTGGGGTGCACATGTAGCAGATCACATGATGCAAGGCAAATGGTCCAATGCAGAATCCACCATGCACATCAATATATTGGATCTCAGAGTGGTGGTAATGGCGTGCCAACATTTCTTTCCATTAATAAAAGGCCAAGTTATAAAGATAATGACACAACATAGCACATAGGTCTTATATAGATCAGCAGGGAGGAACTCGTTCTGCCTCCCTTTGTGCTGACGCAGTCAAATGGAATTGGCGTATCCCTCACATGATCCACATAACTGCAGTCTACTTACCAGGCACTCAAAACATGACTGCAGACACCTTGAGCCAGTGTTTCCTAACCAGTGCACCATGGCACAGTAGGGTCTGAGCAAATGTGCCACAAAATTTTTGAAAGACTACTCAAAAAGCTCCGGGTTGGCTCATTGGCTCATGAATGTTCATGAGTTCATTTGGAAACTATATGATGGTGTGCCTCAAATTAATTAAAAGTAGCAAGATGTACCACGGCAGAGAAAATGTTGGGAACCACTGCTTTGAGCAGGTTCTTTCCTCAGAACCACAAGTGGGAAATCAACGATGATCAGTTAAACAAGATATTAGGCCAATGGGGAACACCAACCATCTA
This sequence comes from Podocnemis expansa, assembly GCA_007922195.1. Taxonomy (NCBI): domain Eukaryota; kingdom Metazoa; phylum Chordata; order Testudines; family Podocnemididae; genus Podocnemis; species Podocnemis expansa. The sequence continues at coordinate 32,606,471 of ML681963.1, forward strand.
TCTCTTCTCCACACAGGAAAACAAAATACTATACAAATTTTGTTCCAAAGCAGGGATAGGACCAAAATCACTAGGCAATGCTTTCTCATTCAGTTGGCAATGACACCTTCGATACACCTCTCCACCAGTCCCACTTATACCCAGAGTAATACAAAAGACAAAGATAGACCAAGCCCAAGTGATCCTTGTCACTGATTTTGACTGAGACAGCCCTGGTTACTGGATCTGTCAGTCTATGACCCAATAACTCTTAGTCTCGAATAAAATCTGTTAATGCAAAACAATGGTTGCATGTTGCACCTAGAGATACACAAATTGCGCCTAGCAGCATGGTACCTAGTTGCTTCTATCAATCACAACTAGACTCCTCCGAAGCAGTGCAACAGATCCTGCTAAATAACAGAACACCTTTCACTAAAATGACATATGCAAAAATGGAGGAGGTTCCCAATATGGTGTCAGAACAAGGGCATTTCTCCAATGACATCACCAATTCCAAGCATACTGGAATAGCTGCTAGAACTGAAGCACTCTGAATTATCAAACAATTTGATAAAGGTGAATATAGCAGCAATCTCCACCTTCCATGAGGTGGATATGCCAACTTCAGTGTTTAACCATCCTTTGGTTAAAAGGTTTATGACAGGTCCCCAGAGACTCTATCCACAAGTTACAACTCCAGCTATTTCATGGGATTTAAATATGGCTCTAGCTTTTCTTATAAAGCAATTGTTTGAACCTTTGGCTTCATGTTCCCATCTCCATCTTTCTGTGAAAGTTTCCTTTTTATTAGCAATCACTTCAGCATGGAGAGTGTAAGAGATCAATGTACTCATGGCAACCCCCCCCCCAGCCACTTTTTATAAGGACAATTAGACCTCATCCCAAATTCCTACCTAAAATATTTTCACATTAATGAACCCATATACTTACATACTTTCTTCCCTAAACCACTTAATTCATCACAAGAGGCCTCACTGTACACACTGGCCATCAGAGGAGCCTTATCTTTTTATCTAGAAAGGACAAAGACATTTACGAAATCTGAAAAATTATTCATCTCTATAGCAGAACACTCGAAAGGCGTACCTATTTCTAATCAAAGACTATAGAACCATAGAATCATAGGGTTGGAAGGGACCTCATGAGGTCATCGACTCCAACCCCCTGCCAAAAAAGCAGGACCACTCCCACTAAATTATCCCAGCCAGACTTTTGTCCGGCTGGGCCTTAAACATCTCCAAAGACGGAGATTCCACCACCCCTCTAGGTAGCCCATTCCAATGTTTACCACTTGCCTAGTAAGGAAGTTTTTCCTAATATCCAGCCTTGACCTCCCTAGCTGCAACTTGAAACCATTGCTCCTTGTTCTGTCCTGTGTTACTGCTGAGAACAGCTGAGCTCCGTCATCCTAGTAGCATCCCTTCAGGTAATTGAAGGTTTCTATCAAATCCCCCCAGTCTTCTCTTCTGCAGGCTAAATAAGCCTAGTTCCTTCAGTGTTTCTTCATAGGGCGTGTGCTCCAGCCCTTTGATCATTTTTGTTGCCCTCCACTGGACTCTCTCTAGTTTGTCCATGTCATTTTTGTAGTGGGGAGCCCAAAACTGGACACAGTATTCCAGATGTGGCCTCACCAGTGCCGAATACAAGGGAACGATCTCATCGCTCAGTCTTCTGGCAACACTCCTACTGATGCAGCCCAGTATGCCATTGGCCTTTTTGGCAGCGTGAGCACACTGCTGACCCATATTCAGCTTCCCATCCACCATGACCCCCAGGTCCTTTTCTACACTGCTGCTACTTAGCTGATCGCATCCCAGCCTGTAGCAGTGCATGGGGTTTTTCCATCCTAAGTGCAGGACTTTGCACTTGTCCTTGTTGAACCTCATGAGATTTCTATTGGCCCACTGCTCCAATTTTTCAGGGTCTCCCTGAGTCCTGTCTCTGCCCTGCAGCGTGTCTACTGTTCCCCCCAGCTTGGTGTCATCTGCAAACTTACTGAGTGTGTATTCAATCCCATCATCCAGATCATTAATGAAAATGTTGAACAGAACTGGCCCCAGGACCGACCCCTAGGGCACACCACTCATTACCGGTTGCCAAGTAGACATGGAGCCATTGATTCCTACACGCTGAAACCGTTGATCTAGCCAGTTCTCTATCCAACTTACAGTCCACGCATCCAACCCATACTTCCTTAACTTGCTGGCGAGAATGCTGTGGGATACAATATCAAAAACCTTGCTAAAATCAAGGTATATTACATCAACAGCTCTTCCCGCATCCACAAATCCAGTCATCTCATCATAGAAGGCAATGAGGTTGGTCAGGCACGATTTACCCTTGATGAATCCATGCTGACTGTTCCTGATCATTCTATTTTCTTCCAAGTGTTTCTGGATGGATTCTTTGAGAACCTGCTCCACGATTTTTCCAGGGATTGAGGTGAGGCTGATAGGTCTGTAGTTCCCTGGATCCTCCTTTTTGCCTTTCTTGAAGACAGGCACTATATTTGCTTTTCTCCAGTCCTCCAGCACCTCCCCCATTTGCCACAAGTTTTCAGTGATGATGGCCAGCAGTACTGCAATCTCATCAGCCAACTACCTCAGCACCCTTGGAATGCAGTTTGTTCAGCCCCATGGACTTGTATGTGTCCACTGTCTTTAGGTAGTCCCTAACCTGACCTTCTGTTACCAAGGGTCTCTCTTCTCTCCAATCTGCCATACCCAGTGTAATGGGCTGGGAACTGGCCCTCCCTGAGAAAACTGAAGTAAAAAAAAGCATTGAGCACTTCAGCTTTTTCCTCATCCTCCATCACAAGGATACCTGCTCCATTCAGTAAGGGATCTTACGTCATCCTTGATCCTCTTCATGTTGTTTAACATACTTGTAGAATCTCTTCCTGTTATCCTTCACATCTCTTGCTAGCTGGAACTCCAGTTGTCGTTTGGCCTTTCTGATTTTATCCCTGCAGTCCCGAGCAATATCTTTATATGCCTCCTTAGTCATCTGTCCAAGCTTCCACTTCTGTAAGCTTCCTTTTTATGCTTTAGCTCAGTGCAAAGTTCTCTGTTAAGCCATACTGGGCGCCTTCCACATTTGCTGTTCTTTCTGCTCATCGGAATGGTATTTTCCTGGGCCCTTAGCAGCATTTCTTTAAAATGCAGCCAGCTCTCTTGGACGCCTTTCCCCTTCAGATCAGCTTCCCAGGGGATCATGCCCATCAGTTCCTTGAGGGAGACAGAATATGTTTTTCTGAAGTCCAGGGTCTGCATTTTGCTTCTTTTCTTTTTTTCCCATTAATCAGCATCTTGAACTCTTCTTATCTCATGGTTGCTGCTGCCCAGGTTGCCATTCACTTCTATATCCCTAGTCAGTTCTTCTCTGTTTGTGAGCAGCAGGTTGAGAGGTGCAAGGCCCCTAGTTGGTTTCTCCAGCATTTGTACCAGGAAGTTGTCCTCAGCACTCTCCAAAAACTTCCTGGATTGCCTGTGCAGTGCCGTATTGGCCTCCCAGCAGATGTCAGGATAATTGAAGTTCCCCATGAGAGCCAGGGCCTGTGATCTGGAAATTTCTGCCAGTTGTCCATAGGATGCCTCATCTGCCTTCTCCTTCTGGTCTGGAGGTCGATAGCAGACACCCACCACAACGTCCCCCTTGTCGCGCTCTCCTCTAAACTTAACCCACAGACTTTCAACTGGCTTTTTTCCATTTCCATAATGGAGCTCTGAGAAGTCATAGAGCTCTTTTACATATAGTGCTGCTCATCCTCCTCCTCTTCCTTTCCTGTCCTTCCTGAACAATTTATACCCATCTATGGCAGAGCTCCAGTTATGCAGGCTATTCCACCACGTCTCTGTTATTCCAATGCCCAAGTTCCATACCTTTCCCCAGGTCTCCCACATTGTCACTTAGCTGTGGGCTTTAGTCTCTTCCCCCTTCAAACCTAGTTTAAAGCCCCCTCACTAGGTCAGCCAGTCGATGTCCAAATATGCTTTTCCCCTTCCTCGACAGATGAAGTCCATCTCTGCCTTGCAGTCCTTCTTCCTGGAACAACACTCCATGGTCAAGGAGGCCAAAGCCCTCCTGACGACACCATCTTCACAGCCAGGTGTTCTCTTCCAGGATGCATCTGTGTCTGCGCAGGTCCCTACCCTTGACCGGAAGGATTGAGGAGAACACCACCTGTGCTCCGAACTCCTTCACCCGCACTCCCAGAGCCCTGTAGTCACCTTTGATCTGCTGAGGATCACCTCTCGCAGTATCATTGGTAGCCATGTGGATGAGTAGCATGGGTTAGTAGTCAGAGGGGTGGGTGATTCTTGACAATCCCTCCATAACATCTCGGATGGGGGCACCTGGGAGATAGCATACTTCCCGAGAGGCCTTGTCGGGGTGACAGATGGGTGCCTCTGCTCCCGTCAGAAGTGAGTCCCCAACTACCACAACCTTACTTTATCTCCACGCTGTGGTGTCTGTGATCCTCTCAGCCTTGGGGGTGCATAGCGTCTCCTCTTTCACCTCAACCATCGTCTCTAGTGCTGCATAATCATTCTTCATCACAATGGAGGGTTGGATGTGAGCAGGGGTGGAGCACTGTCTGCTGCCAGAGGTAACCAGCTGCCAGTGTCCTCTCTCTGCCATAGGCATCCCAACCATCTCCAGTGGTGCAGCAGTAGTCTTCAGCACCTGGATAGTATCCTCCTCCTTGCATCTGTCCTCATGGATGCTATCGACGAACTTCTCCAGGGCATGGATGCTCCTTAGCTTAGATACCTCCTCCTGTAATTCTCCTTCTTGTCTCCTGAGAGATTCCACCGGAAGACACCTGTCACATTGATTCATCTCCTCAGCCTGATCGTGAGAGACAGGGAAATGCAGGCCACAGTTCGTGCAAGTCCACACCATGATCTGGGTAGAGATATCCATGCTCAGGATGTCTGTCTGGCTACAGGCACAGGTGGAGGAGACAGAAGGGGGACTGGCGCAAGCAGTGCGGCTCCTCTTTACCATCGTGGCCTCACCAAACTCCTCCTGAAACTCCCCTTATCTAGATGGATAGGAGATTGCATACATATTTGTTATGACCTCAGCAAGAAAAAAACTCCACAGGGGGTTAGGATTCACTCAGCCAGAGCAATTTCTACTACTGCAGGCTTCTTAAAAGGAGTTCTGTTATTAGATATATGCAAATTAGCTACTTGGTTCTCTGTGCATACCTTTACTTTACACTATGGATTAGACAAGGCATTGGCAAATGATGCAAAAGTGGACAGAGCTATACTATCATCTATACACTGAAGTCCCATCACCAATGTTAAGTGACTGCTATGTAGTCACCTAATGTGGAACATCACAGGGACAAGACTCTAAGAAGAAAAAGTGGTTGCTCATCTCTTGCAACCGATGTTCTTTGAGATGCGTGTCCCCGTGTGTGCTCGACTACCTGTCCGCCTTCCCTTCTACTTTGGAGCTTCTTTTTACAGGAAGGTTCCACAGTAGAAAAGGAACTAATGGTTGGCAGGGTCGTGTGCACAGAGACTGAGTTGAGGCAGTCGTGAGCCGAAGATCTGTGCATGTGCAACCAGGATGACTACTGCTGTAAAAGCCTCCGATTCACAGCATGAGGACGCACTGACACCTAATGTGGAGCATGCACAGGGACACACATTGAGAAGAACAACAGTTACTACAGGTGAGCAACTGCTTTTTCTGGAGTATCAGCTGGTATTCCTGGACAAGAATACTCTGAGCATAGTTACATGACTCTTTTTATAGTAAGTGGAGGGTTGTGGTGGCTGGTCTTCATTAGAGCTCCCGTTGGTGGTTATGATGGTAAGAAATTTTAAAGGGGTACAGGCTAGACAATTATGGTTGGGTATGTTAGATCTTGGTTTTACTTCTCATCTAAAAGATTGCAGCCCAGCTTCTGTTATTTTCTATTTGAAGATTTGGTGGCTGACTTAGAAGGGACAGCTCTGTATCTTGAGTGAACACGCATGATTTCTTGTAGTGTTTGGGATTTTCTTTGGAGTTCTCCCTTTCAAAAGTTCAACTTCTCCATGCTGATGAGGTGGCAACCCAGGTTGGGTGTGTTGATTAATCAAGCACAAATTATGAGTTCTGTGATTATTTACGGAGCAAATAAGTGATGGCCACATAAACATCACCCTATACGGGAAACGTATTGACCACTATATGTCCCTATATGCCTTTAGCTTCCATCCAGGACACATCACATGATCCATTGTCTACAGCCAAGCTGTAAGATACAATCACATTTGCTTCCGCCCCTAGACAGAGAGAAAGATGTACAGGATCTCTTTCAGGCATTTGTAAAACTAAGTACCCATCTATAAATTTGTTAGTCTTTAAGTGCCACAGGACTCCTTGTTAGTAGTACTCCCCTAGGTAAGTGAAAAAACAGATTGATATAGCCAGGCATGTACCCAGAAGTCACCTACTATGTACGGGACAGACTTGACGAGGAAAACAATAGAACGACACTGACCATCACCTACAGCCCCCAGCTAAAACCTCTGCAGCACATTATCAAGGATCTAACTGAGGTTCACTGGTGCCCGAGCTGACTCGTCTTCTTTTCCTCAATGACGGGGAAGTGATTAAATGAGGTACACCCAAATAATCCTGTCAAGAGACCCACAACCACATGATGCAGAGGAGGGCCCAAATCCCCAAAGTTGTATTGCCAATGCGTTCTGGGAGCAACTTCCTTCCTGACCCCCAGGTATGGATATCAGTTAGACACTGAGCATTATAGCAGGAACCAAGAAACCATGTACCTGATGCAAACAATTTGCAGTGGTATTTCAGAACCCAGTAGTGGTCAGCATAATAGCCTCAGCAAAAGTAACTAAAATGTGATCAGATCACATTTGGTCTATTAGTAAACTATTTTAAGAGAGCGTTAGGGTTGGATGGGTTCAGCCCAGCATAAAACTGCCTGACATTTAAAACTACATCCAAGATTGTGCATAGAAACTTAGCTGTGCTCTGCTGTATGTGTGCATAATGATACAGTCATTAGTATGAACACGCACTGTTTTCCTGAGTCATAGTGTTTGCCTGCAGCCTTCGAGAGATATATTGTGTGTGCTAGCAAGACCTTTGGAAATCTTTTATAAATTCCAAGGAGCCATGTGCACTACATAAGATCAAAATTACAATGTTGTAAATACTTATGTTCTGGAGTTTTTGAGAAGTAGTCTTAAATGGTTCTGTTGTGCGTGTGCATGTGACTTTAAAGGCACTACTGTAATGTGTATATTGATGGAGTCAAGGTTCTTCATGCAATTTTTAACAGGTATTGCCTGACCTTTTTTAATACTACTTATGAAAATGCATACATTTACTACTTTTGCATAAGTCTATTTAAATTTCAACCAACTTTTCATAAAACAATAAGACAACCTTCTCTGAGGAGAGGTATGTATGTTCTGTGAAAATTTCAACATTTTTGTCCATGTTCTTTAAAAAGTTACCTAAATTTAGGCTCTGAAATCCATATATAGGCTAGTTTAAGTAAACAGATTTTCAAAAATATGGTGGGCACCCAATGGCTTTCTCTTACTTCACTCTCCTTGTACAAACAGCAACAAAGCCCTTTCCAATCTGTCCATAAAACTTACGGTTTTGGGCCGAAACCAGACCTAGAAAATCTCTGTGCAAAAGGTAAAACTTTTAAAAAATGATGAATGTTTGGAAACACTTGGGCAACTTTAACTATAGCTGCCATTTGTGCTGCATCAAAAACACTACAGGTACTGTAATAATAGTTTATGCTTGTAGCAACATTCATGTGAAATTTTTGAAGCTTCTTTAACTGTACTAATTAACTTTTGCAAAAGCTCTGTGTGGAAAGTAGTATCCCAGTTTCATAGTTGGAGAAAATAGAGACCTAAGAAGGCTGAATGAATTGCTCAGGGTCACACCGTATGTCAACTGGAAAACTTGGGCATCAAGCTCCTACTTCCCCACTGTAACCAGTCTTGATGCTATGTCTTTGTACAAAGTAGCATCATAGAGTGAATGTGACATAAAGGATAATGCATGGGACGGGGATTCAGGAAACCTGATTTTTGTTCTTGTCTGTGCCACTCATGGACTGGTGGTGATGTGTGAGTTATTAACCAGCATGTCTTAGTTTTCCCATCTATGAAATGGAGATAATGATATTTTCCTCCTATGTAAAATACTGGGGTCTGACGAGGAAAAACATTTTACAATAACTAGGTATTTCAGTTATTTACATTTACAAAGTACAATTGGATAGTGCTTTACTAAAATAAACCAAAAAAGTCCTTTATCTTGAGAAATCTAAAAATTTAAGTTAAGTCAGTTTAGAACACTTAATGTAGGCAAAGGAAGTGGTTAGAAAAAGAAGAAATGAAGGTTAGTAGAAAGATAACATGAGCTATATAGAAAGCGAATAATAATTTATATTCTGATATTTTCAAGATTGAGCAAAAGGTGAAGAACAGACAGCATGGGAGTTGAAGACATAGAAAGAGGAAGGAAGAGAGTTGTGAAGTTTAGTTATAAGCCTACAAAACTGTTTTTGTATAGAAGAATAGACAGCACAATCTTTTTGATAGCAACTTAAATAGTGCTGTAATAAGACAAATTATTCCTATAGATATGATATTTAAGGTTGCCTGATTTGGATTTTTCTCTTGTGTGTTTTCAGTCTTTCCCATTAAAAATGCATGAAAAGGATGAATGGTACTGGTTATGTTTTTATTGTTATTTAAAAAATCTGTTTGAATTTTGTTTTTCCAGTAGCGGCTATCTACATCTTGCCAATAATTTTGATATATGTGTGTAATATCTGAAAAAAGATTTTCGTACTACTGGGTATGTAATATCAAACAAATTGCATGCCCTTATGGAAACAAAACACAAAGATTTCATTGTGTTAATTTTAAAAAAAGCAACATTGCACACTTTGGATATGAGGGTTTTTTGACACACAGATACAACATTTGTCACAAACTTCAGAGAATTAGGTGAAAATAATTTGGGCACCTTTGAAAATTTACAGACACAAATAATCTGCTTCCATAGGGGTAGGCGTGGTAGTCTAGTTCTGCAAAACAAACAAGGAATCTGGTGGCACTTTCAAATACTACAAGATTTATTTAATGCATGAGTTTTCATGGGAGAAAGTCCCACTTTGTCAGATGCTTGAAGACAGTAAATTTACAGAATAATCTACAATCTCAGATAAACTGGAATTTTAAATAAATATTTTTACTGGTACTTGGTAGCCTCCTTGGGAACAGCAAATTTCAGTGTCAAACATAAACAGTTTCAAAAGGGATAGCCATGTTAGTCTAGTCCAGTAAAAAAAACCAACAAGGAGTTGTGTGGCACTTTAAGACTAACAGATTTATTTTTCGCATGAGCTTTCATGGGAGAAGATAAACAAGATAACATAAACAAATCTTCAAAGCTACTTTTCAGATTTAAAAATTCCAGTGGTGGATATAATGTAATATAGTCTGGCATGAGATTTGCCTGTATCATTGCCTTATCTTGGTCCACAAATGTAAGGACACTCTTGATTAGTAGTAGGAAGTACAATGAGTTCCCATATACTTCAGTGAGGGTATTTTTTAAGAAATATTTTATGGTGCAAGCAAACTCTAAAGGAAAAAGCTGGGATGATGTGAAACTATTGATCAAATAGCATTTGGAGCATGCCAAAATACTGAAGGATTTACTCACTTGCCAGTCAGTAGTCTCTTTGCTTCATGTCGGTTTATTTCTCTTTCTTCCATAGTGTGATCCTGTAGAGGGTAGTATATCTCAGAGTGTAATGAGGGTGTGACAAATGGAAAACTGACTTACCCTGTCCGGAGCTACTTATGCACATGCCTACCCTTAAGATTCTGATTGGTTTCATTGAGTCAGCACAGTTACTTTCATGTTTAAAGTTAGTTAAACTCTTAAAATCTATGAGTCAGGGCTATAATCTGTAAATATTTTTTCTTCTCATAGTACAGAGTTTGTTTCTTGTTTCTAGACAGTGTGGCTTGTATCAAATTTGGATCTAATGAATTTTTAAGTAATATTTTCACCCCTCTTTTCCTACCCCCAATATTTCCTAGGTCCTTAAAGAAAGGGATGACCTTAAGGGTCAGCTTTTGTCTGCTCTACACCAAATAGAAAACCTTCGGAAGGAGCTGAGTGATGTGCTTGCAAAGAGGGCCCAGCAAGAAGAGGAACTTCATCGTTATGAAGTAAAATTCAGTGAAGCCAAGTCTCAACAGATAGTTCTTGAGCAAGAGCTCCGGGAAGTCCAAGATACAGCAAAGAAACTGGAGACTGAGTTGCAAAAGCAGACTGTGGTACAGAATCAGGTGAGAAGTGAAAAAGAACGTTTAGAGGAAGAGCTTGAAACTGCTAACATGATCAATGAAAAAGACCAGGAAAAATTCTTAGAGATGCAAGCAGAAATAAAAAACTTAAGTGCTATTCGGGCAGAGCTGACAAACAGAATAGCAGAGGAAGAGAAGGCCAAGAAAGAGGCTCTCAAGAACCTTTCAGACCTGCAGAAACATCAGATCTCTAAGCAAGAAGAGATTAATACAACTAGCTGGCAGCTGAAGATGGAGAGAGATGTCCACCAGCAGGAGCTGGCAGATCTTAGATCAGAGTTGCAGAATGTGAAAACCAAGCATGAGAGAGGTGTTCAAGAGCTGCAGGAGCTCTTCAGGCAAGAAAAGGATGAGGCAGAGCACCTCATTAGGAGGCTGAAGGTATCTTTGCTGAATAATTCTTCTGTTGAATTCTTTTTTTCTATTGGTGATAAAATTAACAAAACATGAACTTTTAAAGATTTGTCTTTCTGTGAATTACAAAAAAAGATAAAATGAACAGTAAAGGGGTTCATTCATATTTAGTTTGTTTGAAATTGATGATAGCAACTCAGGGACTGCTTTTGCAGGATCACTGAAGCCTTTTAAGAAGATTTTTTAGCTGTTTCAGGAGTTCCGATGATGATAGATGTGATGATAAATCAGGGCTTGACAAAATCTAGGCCACACGGAGTACAGGTATTTGCCCCTGGTGTGTAATCTTGGTGCTGGCAGCTGTGAACATCCCTGGCATCTAGAAAATGAGGTGGCGGCATTGAGACTTTCAGTGCTGTGGCCTCTCCCCCTCACCCCTGGCCAAAAGCACTGCAAGCAACAGCTTTTTTACAGGGCTTCTTTCCTCTCCACCACTCCTAAAGGTGTCTTAGGTGGCTTTAGCTTTTTTAAGGGTGGGGGGAGGGGTGCACACCTTGGCTGATATGTAAGTAAGCAGAATTTTTGTTGAGCCCTGTGGTAAAATAACTTAAAATAGGACATGTTTCAGAGATATGGATGTTTCAAGGTCTAGGTGAAGCCCTATCATGACCATAGTAGCTTTAAGATAAAAGCCCACGTTAGTATACCAATAACTTCAGTAATTTCAATAGACTGCGTAGAACAGGGTGTACAAGGCATTGGAGTTGTGACGCTTTGATTCTATCCTTTTTGACTTTGCCTTTTTCACTGCTACCCCTACTCTACTGTGGACCTATCATGTTCCAGATATGCTGCATTTCTGGCAATGTATGTATTGCTTAGTAGCTGAAATAGCATTACTGACACTCTGGAAACAGTTTCTGAATAGGAATTATAGTAGCATGTCTGATTTTGCAACAGTTAATTTTAATAACTCCTTGTATTTTGAAGTGTTTCCAGAGTGTACAGTTTCCATATAACATTACATAACAAAACAACCCCCCCAACCCCTGTACCATAAAAATATTTCATAAAGCAGACCGTTACATTTATTTAGAATAAGTTCATGTTTTTAGTATAAATCATTTTGTGCTGACTCTAGTCTGTATGATTCAGAATGAAGAAAACATTCTTTATTTCATACAACTGATCTGAATAAAACCTGAGAATTTAAACTGATGTGGGTAATCTAAACAGATATTAATTTTAAACATTTAATTGTGAATTTGTGTGATTAGTCATCTATTACATTTTTATTGGTGTAAACTAATGTAGAATAATGTTTTATTTATTAATAAGCATTTGCATAGTGCTGCCAGTTTACTTAGTGGTTTACAAAATAGTTTGTAGATGATAAGCTGTTCTGGGTAGGAGATGTATCTGAAACATGTGGTTCATTAAATCAAAATATGCTCTTCCAAAACATTTTTTTTTTTTTTTGTTAAAAACCAAAAACAGGCTGCTTAAATGAATATTCCATCAGTGCAGCCATTAAAAAGCCAGGAAATTCCTAGTTAAATCTTCAGCTATCATTTGCAGCCTACGGACACAGTTATGCCTTTCCAAGTAATTTCACCCTCATCAACCACCTGTAATATACATGATTCCTTCTTTTTTAACATGATGTGCAACTTGTAACTTAAGCCATTGGAATAGTTAGAAATGGATGGGCTTTTCGTTTGTTTGTTTTCTTGCTTAGAAACTTGAATGGATGGTATTTTGAAAGTGGATGGATAGTGCTTCCTGTGTCAGATTTGGAAAGCTATGCTTATGTGTTGGTTGATATGGAAAGTGCTCAGTTATTAGTGACAGGTAGCAGTATAAAGCCTTAAAATACAGAAATGACTATTAATAGTGAGAACAAAGGGAAGATGCGTGTATGTTCTAGATAGTAATTTCCTCAGAACTGTGCTTCAAAGAACCTTTTTTCTTCGCTCTAGGCAGCTCAAGCCCACAGTGCACAGATACTTTGGAAGCCTGGTGTAAGAACTTGAGCAGCACAGAACAGAAACAGTTTTTTTCATGCTGCCTTTGCGGAATCCAGATTTACCATGACATGTCATCTTCCTGCTATCCATACCCATGCTGCTTATACTTAATCACTGACCTCTTCTTCCTTTTCCAAAGCTCTTTGATGCTGCAGACACAGTAGGCTCTTAATTCTGTCTAGAATAGAAATTCTAATCCAGACGTCATTATGTAGTCACTACCAGTGTCTCCACTTTTAAGACAAATAAACCAAGGCACAGGAAATAAAGTGAATTGCCCCTGTTGAGTTAATTGCTCACTCAGAAATAGAGCCCAGGAGCCCAACTCTGTCCTCAATTTTTACCCTTCCTGTTTCCTTTCTGCTCTAAAATCATTATTGTACTAATAGAATAATAAAATGCATCTTGCATATGTGACAAACAATTGAAGGGATAACTACTACATACACAGTGTAATTTACATACCTACCATGCAGATATGGCTTTTGGCTTTTAATGCTTGTTCCTGTTGCTGGTATGGGGTCATCTCAGGTTTGATAAATTGACATCATACCTGCTTTTTCAGTCTTGGAAATTATTGAAAATGTTTTTTTTTTTTTTTTTTTTTTCTGTAGAGTCTCTGTGTCTCCTTGTTCTATGATACTCTCACATTTAGTAGAATGCAGAAAAACCAAGTTGATGTTGGCAAGGGATTGTCTCCTTGATTGTCTCCAGCTGTATAAATCTTTAATACAGTTGCCATTTAGGGAGCATGAGAGGCTGATACCATGTTGTGCTCACACTTAAAATGGAATTGCATTCTTGCTTTCTCTAATGAGAGAATATACTTCTAAGGTTTTTTTTTTTTTTTTTTTTTTTTTTTTTTGTGTCTGAATTCCAGGCTCTGTGAAAATGTAACTTTCTTCCCCAACTAGAGTGATAATATGGAACAAGTGTGGTTTTCTTGTTAGTGCTGTATTTTTTTGTAATGTTGATTTTCTCCAGAATTTTTCAAATCCTTCAGTGCCAGTCAAATTGCAATTATCTTTGTTGCCAACATCCACTCTCCTTTTTCATTTAGGAAGGAGAAGTCTCAATATTTTAACACTAAGGGATAACCAATTTTATTTAATCTTCCCCATCCAAAATATCATTTACATTAAAGCATTAAAGAGATTAAAGATATGTCCCTCTGTGTTCGTGTCCCTGTTAATAGCTTTCAAATCAGAGAATTCTAGAAATTTGAGAAAAGACCATTTAAATCGTCCACTTCGTCTCACTGTAAGTATAGGAGTAACCTGTATCACTGATCCAGATAAAGAAAATGATATGTTTTTAGTGTGTTAGGTTTACAGTGAATTTCAGCAATGGAATGTTAATTTGTTTATACATTGAACTTTTCATTCAGTGTTATAATGTTACGAGCATGGCAGAGTTGCACTACAGAAGCCACATACCTTCTATAGTGCGCACTCAAAATCATACAGGTTCTTGAAAGATCTTACAGAATCTGCATGCACCAGAACTTGTTTTTAGTTAATTGAACTGTTTTTCTGCCTTTCTTCTGTCGCAGATAAACTCCATGACACATCCACTTTGCATTATAAATATAAAATCTTTATATTTTAACTGGTAGGCTACCAGTGATAAAATCATAGCAATAAATTCATTTCACAATAACTAGAAAAGCATTTATTAGTGGTCCAGCTTCTATGTTATATATTTATGTATCTATAATTCAGATGTTTATTTTTTGGAAATTTAAATACCTGTAAAACTATAGAAAAGTCTTACTGATTAAATATTGGTGTCTTTTCCTAATCACTTTGCATGGATTTGGGGCTGTTCACTCTGGGTCTGTTTATAAATAACTTCTACACTGACTGTGTCCTCTGTTTTCTTACTACTGTCAGACAGAACTTATAGATGAGAAAAATGTAGTAAAAGCTCAGCGTCGACAGGTGGAGAAGATCAAAACTGAATGTGATAAGCTGACAGAAGAGTTAAGCCAGAGTGAAGAGGAGAACACAAAACTTAGACGGAAATATGAACTTCTGAAACAGGAGCTGGTGGAAAAGGTAAACAGGCATCCTCTCACTGGGTATCTGATATATAACAACCAGAATCCATCCAATTTCACTGGTGTGTTTAGATGGTTTTGAGTGCCAAACAATGTATGCAGACTTTGGGAGAGTACTTGCAGCCATGCTATTTTAAACTATGACTGTGTTAGATCAACCAGTGTAAACCTAGTTGGATGAAGTCAATACTTTCATAGCATACCTCTGAGAGAAATCTTGTCTTCCGTTGGTCAAAACTGTAGCAATCCCTGACTTGGCATTTTCATTGCTACAGCACAGAACAGTGGTACTCCCAGTACTGTCTTGACCTGAGCATAATCAGCCATTAAAGATAGCATTCTGCAGGAGTATGGGGTATCTGTCTGGACATCCTCTAAGATCCCAGTGTGGTAAATAACAAATCCATCTGAACTCTTCTATTGCTTTAAGTGGATAAATTATTGTTCTTTAAACTACAATGTCCTTAAATCATTTATATGACAAGTTTGAGATTAACAAGTATAAATGTATAAGTATATTAGCACAATAAAATGAATTAAAAATAGCTTGGTGAAAGTCTTGTCATGCTTGAATATTTAAAGCATGGCAAACACAATTTTGATCAGCTTTGTAAGAAAAATTCACTTTCAAGTTCAGAAAGAAACATGAGGAATTTCAATTCAAAGGATAATTTCCTTGAAAAACTGTAAGTGTCTGAAAATATGAACTGTGTAGTGGGTGTAGCTTTTCAACCATTATGATGACTTGACCAAGTAGAAAAGGTTAGTATGGCATAAATGAAGCATTTTAAGTGATAGAGTGTCAAGTATAGTTTTCCCCCCCAAAATTGATTGTTGATAGGCCAAGTCTTAATAACTATCTCTCTTAAGACCAATTAACTGATGTGACTTTCACTGTTTGAGGCAGATAAGGTGGAAGAGGTGTAATATCTTTTATTGGATGAGCTGCTGTTGGTGAGCCAGGCTTCCAAAAACTTACACCAAGCTTTTGTTCATGTCACTATTTTAGCATCTGTGTGGGTTAACTTGGTGACATTTTCAGCTTATGAATGTGCAGTCTGCTGGTACACGTCTATCAGATATCTAATTAGCGCTTTTTTTTGTGTGTGTGGAAATTTCTTAGCACATCTTAGAAGTTAGAGTTTCAACTCTTCATTTTACTGAGTTCATTTTCTGGAATTCCATTAGTTCTATCAGAGCTTAATAGAACTCTACATTCTCCTTCAGTTTAGCCCAAGTACTTTCCAATAAGATCTTCCAGCTCTTAAAATAGTATTTTTAGACTTAAATGATTCTTAAAGGAAGTATTCATTTTAAACAGTCATCAAAAAAGTTGTTGCCCTTTCCTCTTAATGCTCTTTGGAGAAGTGTTTCTTGTCTGTCTTGAGTTTGGTAAACAGTTGTTTAAGCACTATTCCTTAATTAATATGAGTATTTCATCTTTGAGTGATTGCTCATGTCAGATCCACCTCACAGATTGCCAGAAAGTTTTCCCCTGGACCACCTGCAGGTTCGTCAGCAGCCACCAGGAGCATCCTTCTGCCTCCTATTTATAGCTCAGTCAACCCCTCAGCCCTTAAGTTCCATGTTACCTCTCTGACGGTTGCTGGAACAGTGCTTGCTGACTAACAGCTAGCTATCCTCTAGTTTCTCAGTAGTTAATAGTTAGTGTTTACAGCTTTCAGGTACTGTTGTTTTGTTAATAGTTAGGAGATCTTCAGAAGGACTCTCACTCTTTATGAGTTGCCCTCCCCTTGACTAAGACCATAAGACAGACCACTAAGACCCTCTGGTATGCACTGGCTTCCATCCCTCCCACAGCGAAAAGGATGGAGTGCATGCTCTTTGTCCTTTCTAAGGGCCATGTACATTTTTACACCCACCCAACCCTCTAGTCCTGGCAATGGCCGAGGAAAGAGACTGCCAAGTGTACCAAGGGTCAACCCGCAAATCAAAAGGCACAAGAAAGCTGGAGTTGTTTGGTAGGAAGGTTTATTCCATTGGGGTTTCCAGCTGAGGATTGCCAACCAACAAGTCAGCCTCAGCTGCTGTGCCTTCAGCTCCTGGTCCACCTTGGAGAAGTTCGCTGTCATTGTGCCTCATGACAGTTGGTCCAGAGCTATTTGCAATGGTGAAGGAGGGAAAGGTGGTCTCTAGGGCATTGTTGAAGTCAGCTTTGTACACGGCATATGCCGCCATGTGAACCATGGCATCAGGAATTACCATGAGAAGGAGTTCATGGATCCAAGCTTCTGGCCTTCTCCCGGAAGTTCAAACAACAATCCAGGACCTCCTGTTTGACGGTTCAGATCTTTTCTCAGAGCAAACAGATACCAAGCTCTAGACCCTGAAAGCTTCCTGAGTGATGCTGAAGTCCTCGATGCTGCATACCCCTGCCTCCCAGAAGCATTAGTTCCAGCCTCAACCTCCTTCTCGGCCTTATCAAGGGAGACCAAACTCCTCCTGCAGCGGAAACTGCAACAACTGGAATTCAAACAGGCCTTCAAGTCAGAATGAGAACCAGACATGTAACCAACATGCCAGTGAGAAAAGCTTTTGAGGGTATGCCTGAGCGTGCCATACCAGTCCTGGACTCAAATTCCACCCCAGGTTGTCCTGATTATTACCGTGTGTGGTCCAACATTACCTTGGACAATGCATCTTGCATGTAAGATGAAGATATTTGCTCCAGTTTTCCTCCATCCCTCCCTCACACCCATCCTGCCCCTCCCTGTGCCTCCTCAGGGACTCCTCTCACGAACATCTGCCGGAGGAAGAGGTACAGTCCCTCGTGTCTATGGGAGCTGTGCAGAAGTGCTGCTGGATTCTTGGGACAAGGGGTTCTACTCCCATTATTTCTTAATTCTGAAAGCGAAGGAAGGCCCATGGTCTAACTTAGACCTAAGGGACTAACCAGATTTCTATGCAAACTAAAGTTCTGCATGGTCTCCCTGACCTCAGTCATCTCATCGCTAGACCCTGGGGACTAGTACATCACCCTCAATCTGAGGACACTTATTTTCATATAGCAACTTTGCCACGCCACAGACATTTCCTTCAGTTCCTGGTGGGACAGAGACATTTCTAATTTACAGTCTTCCCATTTGGCCTGGTGGCAGGATCATGGGTATTCATCAAGTGCCTCAGGGTTGTAGTAGCTTTCCTCAGATGGCAAAGGATTCAGGCATTCCCTTACCTGGGCGACTGGCTGGTGAAGGGCCGCTCCCAGCAAGAGGTTCAAGCATATCTTCGAGTGGTCCAATCCATGTTCTTCAATCTTGGCCTTTTGGTAAATGAGAAGAAGTCTACACTAGTTCCAGTTCAATGTGTAGAGTTCATCGGAGCCACCCTGGACTCAAGGGATCCACATGCTTCTCTGCTGCTAACCCATTTTATGACCATTTCACAATTGATGGATCACCCTCTTACTTTGGTTCGCACATGCCTGAGGCTCCTAGGTCACATGGCCTCATGCATGTACATGGTGGAATTTGCCTGGCTATGGCTTCACCCTTTCCAGTCCTGGCTGGCCTCCGAGTAACGCCTGTCCTGGGGCTCCCTGGGTACCTTGCTTTGCTTACCTCCCCATGTCATCCAAGATCTGCAGTAGTAGAAAGTCCAGTGCAATATGTGCAACAGAGTACCTTTCCAAAGACCACATCCCTCAGAGTGCCTGGTAATGGCCACGTCAGATGCAGGCTGGGGAGCTCACCTAGGCAGGCTCTGGACCGAAGGCCAGTGGTCACAAGGGGTGAAATGTCTCTATAGAAAAGTGAAAGACCTCAGAGCAATCCACCTAGCTTGCGTGGCCTTCATAGACAAACTAAGGGGCAAGTCCATGCTTGTTCAAACAGACGACAGCACGGCCATACGCTATATAAACAAGTAAGGGGGGCTTGATCCTCTCTCCTATGTCAAGAAGCCCGCAACCTCTGGGAGTTCTGCATTCATCATTCGGTTCACCTGACAGCATCATTATCTACCAGGCTCATAGAACACCTTGGCAGACAACCTCAGCAGGAGGCTCCTCTCCCATAAGTGGTCAGTGTTGGTGGGTGTTCTAAAGGGAATCTTCCATCAGTGGGGGTCCCCCGAGTGGACCTCTTTCCATCAGAGGCCATTTGGAAATGCTGAAGACTCTGTTCATTCCAGAATCGCAGCCCAGGGTTTTTAGCGGATGCTTTCTTAATTCCTTGGAGAAACCAACTGTACTACACCTTTCCACCAACACCACTGATGCACAGGGTACTCCTGAAAATAAAGCACAACAAGGTGAAGGTAATTCTGATTACCCCAGAATGTCCGAGGCAGCACTGGTTCCCTACACTGCTTATGCTGTCGGTCAAGGACCCTATTGCCCTGCACCAACACCCAGACCTACTCACAAAGAACCAAGGGGCTCTTGGCATCCCAGCCTCCAGGCCCCACACCTCAAGGCATGCTACCTCCATGGCTGACTGGGGTGAATGCCAGAGCACCCTTCTGGTGCAGGAAGTCCTCCTTAACAGCAGACAGCCTGCAATCCGTGCCCCCTACCAAGCAAAATGGGAAAAGTTCTGCTCTTGGCTGGAGGGAAAGGATGTTATGGCTACTTCAGCCCCAATCCCAGTGTTCTTAGACTGTCTTTTGGACATTAAACAGCAGAGGCTATCAGGTGCATCTATCAAGGTCCACTTAGCAGCCATGTCAGCCTTGCATGAGGGCTTGGCGAAAGGCTCCCTGTTCTCAGACCACATTGTGAAGTGTTTTAAGAAAGGCCTGGACAGACTCTCTTCCCATCCATCTGCCCACCAATTACCCAGTGGGACCTCAAGCTGGTCTTGTCAAGGCTGACAGCCCCCCTCTGAGCCTGTGGCCCCTTGCTCATTGCTATACCTTTTGTAGAAACTAGCCTTTTTGGTTGCGGTCACATTGGCCCACAAAGTATCAGAATTGAGAGCATTGATGGCTGACCCCCGCCGCCTTTGGTGATCCTTTTTTAAGGACAAGGTTTAGCTCCACCCTCACCTGACCTTTTTGCCCAACGTATTTTCTCACCTCCACAATAACCAGGACATAGTCCTCCTGGTTTTCTGCCCTACGCCTCATGCTACGGAGAAAGAGAGAAGTCTATACTCGCCAGATGTAAGAAGTGCCTTGGCCTTCTATCTGGACCACACAAGACCTTTTTGCAAGTCTCCCTAGTGATTTGTAGCAGTTGCAGACAGGATGAAAGGACAACTGGTGTCCTCCCAGTGTTTATCATCCTAGGTCAAGGCATACATTCAGCATTGCTACGAGTGAGCTATGTTCCCCTCTGCCCCCCCAAGGGTGACGGCCCACTCTGCTAACACTCAAGCCTTATCAATGGCTTTTTTTAGAGTATGTACCTGTCAAAATCCACGCCTCCCAGCCTGTCAGGAGGGCATCCCCTGTGGGACTGATGAGGGTTTAGACCCTTCAAGTGAGTAGTCCCAGCCTCCGAGTGAGGGGGGCAATCAATTAGAGTCAATAACCTTGGGTGGTTGGCCAAAGTATAGGTTCACAAGGAAAAAGGGGAGGGAGATGCAGGCCCACCCGACACCACTGCTTCCCAGCCTAGGCCCCTATCAGTGACTGGCCACAGTCACTGGGTTAGCGGGGATCCTGCTGCAACGCGCTGACACTTGTAAGAGCCAGCCTCCGGTTG
This sequence comes from Podocnemis expansa, assembly GCA_007922195.1. Taxonomy (NCBI): domain Eukaryota; kingdom Metazoa; phylum Chordata; order Testudines; family Podocnemididae; genus Podocnemis; species Podocnemis expansa. Next base: position 32,626,979 of record ML681963.1, read on the forward strand.
CACCGGGTGCATTTCCCCTGGGCCACTTCCTCCCATCCTTTTCCTGGGTACCTGTTTCCAAGGGGCTTCTCTGGGTCCAGGGTGTATGCTGTGTGGGGAATCCGTACGAGTCCCTCGCTGTCCATGGGTGGCAGGTCTGGAAATGCTTCTTGGTCCTCTGCTGAAGGCAGCTCCTCTAGTCACAGGGGCCCTCTGCACCTGGTAGTTCCTCAGGGCCATAGGGGTCCTAAGCAGAGGGTAGTTCCTCTAGGTCGCATGATCCCTCCTCCAACTCTCCTGGGCCCCCTGGAAGGGGCAACCTCACAGAGTCGTGAGGCTGGCTAGTAGAGCCACTCAAGTCTATGGTCTGGAGTGTTTCTTGCCAGTCTTCTGGTCCTGGTAAGCTAGGTGGGCCATTTGGGTCACTGACAGGGTAGGCAGGGGTCCTTCTAGCCAAAGAGCCATGATACGGTCTAGCTAGCAGCCTCGCTGAGGGAGCATCCTTCCTCCAGGGCAGCTCAGCCCCAACTGAGCTGCTGGGCTGGCTTTTTATACCTCCCCTTCCTGTCCTAACCCTGCCCCTCTGCTTCTGGGGCTTCAGGCTTGTAGTGCCTGGGGTTTGGCCATTGACAGCGTCCAGGCCCTGCCTCAGGCCCCAGCTCTGAGGAAGGCCAGAGTCCTCTGCTACAGTGCCTATACTTAACATATGCAAGGTGGCAACATGGTTCTCAGTGCACAGCTTTGCAGCTTTCTGTGTGCTTATCCAGCAGGCTAGAGATGATGTGACAGCTGGTAGAGCGGTTCTTCAAGCAGAGAGAATTCTGTCCTTCCTCCAACGTAAGGCTGGGGAATCACCTGAGTTGAAGCTGACACGAGCAATCACTTGAAGAAGAAATTGTTACTTACCTGTTACTGGTGTTCTTCAAGACATGTTGCTTGTGTACATTCCAACACCCCCACTCCTCCCCTCAGCTGGAATTCTGGCGAGAAGGAACTGGAGGGCTGTGGGGTTGGCTCGGCCATATATAGAAAACAGCAGGGCGACCCTGATGGATGCAGCCAACCCTACAGGTGGTCTAGGGGAAAAACTTTCCGGCAGTCCATGTACAAGGCACATGCACATCCGAGTTGGAATGTATGTGGCTAATGCATCTTGAAGAGCACCAGTCACAGGTAAATAACCATTTATTCTATACTCAAATGATTTCTTACATTAGTAACCAGTTATAGCATCAAATGACCTTATTGTATTAATATATGCACCTTGTCACTAGTCACATAACAATGTCATCTGATAAACCTTCAAAAGGAATCTCACACTTTTGTTGAACCCTGGGGTTCGTGATGCAACGGCAATGGACTGGCGACACCCACCAAGGGAGACAGATAGCAGTTTTTAATAGAAAAAAATTTATAGTGGTCTCATAAAGGCATACAGCGTAATAGCAACAAAAATGCCTATGTGGGGGGAGTAAACAGCTACACAGTGGAAACGACTATGCAAGATACAAGTGGGACAATAAACAGCTATGTAGTAAAAGGACTATATGGGGTACAAATGAAAAATCACAGTTATAAACAATGCATAAATTGAAAAAACTACACTTATAGACAATGCATAAATGGGAAAAAGCTATACTTATAAACACTGCCTAAAGAAAAAAAAAGACTACACTTAAAAACAATGCATAAATGGTATTACAGAGAAAAGAAAAAAAAAAAAGGAAAGAAACAAATCAAGAGAGGTAGAATAACTGTATCAGTTTATAAATACCTATCCCAGCACCGTAGCGGAACCCAAAGCAAGGAGGCAGACCAGCTGGAGCATTCCAGTACGTAATCATTTGGCCGGCAATTAGAGTACACCGAAAGGTCTTGTGGGTGGGAGCTCCCTGTCTTGGTCGGGGGATCAGACCAACTGGTTGGTGATGTGCCCTTTAGCATTCAAGGGTGGGAGAACACTCAAGCCAATGGAGGCAGGGGCTTAAATAGTGTACTGCACGGCCAGAGTATAAAATAGCCAATTGGAAGTGAGGTGCAGGTCAGGACCAATGAAAAAACTGGGACCCTGGACAATTATCCCTCTTTCGTGGTGACAGGGGTGCAGAGAAACTGTTCAGGGGGATAGAAACTCACCCCCCCCCCCTTGATGACACAAGGCTAGGGGGTAGAAACTCGCCCAGGAAATCAAGGCCCATCAGGGGAGATCGATACTTAACATTCTTCCCCTTGAGCTGAATAGCCCGGAGATGAGACCCATCAGGGAGATCTATACATAATATTCCTCCCTGTGAGCACCATAGTCTAGAGGGCTACGTTGGGGGGGTGGGGTGGCCGTTATGTCTGCCACCTCCGTTGACAACTTTCTTCAGCATTTGAGAGAGAACTAAAGATGATAAGGTTTTCACCTTTAAATGAAAACATAAATTAAAGTAGCAAGTCTACAAAGTATTTTCTGACTTAACACTTGAAAAATGTTGACTTAGAATGTTTATGAAAGAAACAGTTCCAATAAGAATATCCCTCTCATTCTTTGGGTTTCAAGTAAGCTTTTCTCTATTGAGGAGGGAGGACAGCCTACTTTTATAACTTTGTTCATTTCTCCACAGACACATCCTGATTGTTACTCCTATGCAATAGAGAGTAGCCTTAATATTCTTTTTAAGTTAGGATTCTGTACAATATTTGTGTTTTTTTAAGAAGAAAACATTCTGCTTCTTTGAGATAAGATGATTTCTATACCAAACAGGCTTCTTATACAAGGGGAGTAGCCTGATTTTTGATAAGACTCTCTCATTGGTTTGTTTGCCTGTAAACCAAATTGTTTCTTGATTTACAGCCCACTTTTTATACCATTTACAAGTTGTGATTAGATTTATAGCAAATGCTCTATATAGAGCAGGAATCACAATAACTAACAATACTATATACCTTTCAGAACATAGTATAAAAGAAAATATCATGTAATGTTGAAACAAAATAGTTATGAAATTGTATTTTAGAGCCTATGTAAAAACTTGTGAAGTTTAATGATGGATCTTTTGTTATCTTTCTCGACACTTGGTCTGTCCCTGGCTGACAGAAAGCTCTTATTAGTTTCCTTAGCTTGAATATTTCGTTTAATAAGAAAAGCAATCAAACCATAATTTTATGAGTTACCTGATTCTCCAAAAACCATGTGGTATTTAAACTGTAAGATCTTCAAAGAAGGTACTGTGGTTGTACAGTGCTTAACACCATGGGGCCCAGTTCTTGACTGATCTTTATGTGCTACCATTATAAAGAAGATAAAAATTTGTACAGAAGTAATTGTAGTTGTCACCCAAAATTCAGTAAAGATGAAGGAAAATTTGTAATTATCTAACGTAAGAATAAATTACAATTGTTATTAATAATTCTGTGTCAGTATTTAGATTTGCACCCACATTAATGTGGAGACTTGTGTTCATTTTAGCTAACTTGAATCGATGTTTCCAAGAGTCAGAAAAGAACCCAGAGAAGAGGCTAAAACTAAGTCTAAAGAAACTTACCTTGAACGACTCTTCGCCTTCTCTTTTTCTTTCATTTGGGGTTTTGGCTCTATATCGTGTCCCATGTTTGGGCTGTAGATGATTAAAGGTGTACTGAAAGTTAAAATACTAACAGGAAAAATCTGAAGATGAATTAATAGAAATCAGTCTTTAAAAATAAGGCCTCAATTTTGCAAAACACTAAAATATGTGCTTACATACATGAATTAATCGTTTTGACTATGTCACCCCTCACCTCACATCCTTTCACTGGTCCCTGTTCTCTATCGTATCATACATAAGCTATTTGGTCTTTACTTTTAAACCCTTCATGATCTAGCTGCACTCTATCGTCTCTCATTCAGTATCAAAAAGATAACTCCCACCTCAAGTTAGTCCAGGATGCCAGCCTTTGTTGACCATTCACTAAATTTTCGGACAAGCACCATCAGGCTTTCTCCTATGTTGCCTCTCATGCTTGGGAGGAACTCTCCATAAATTTCCACAAAACTAATTCATCTTCTTCCTTCTGTTCCCTCCCTAAAATTCTTGTTTGTCAAGAATTACAAAAGACATAATAAGGGTTTGGTTGCTGATGTGCTGAGACCACAGTCTATCCTGTTGCCAATGTTGTCTCTCTGCTTCCTTCTATTTTCGCATCTGTCTGTGTATTTATCTGTTGTCTTGTATTTAGATCCAAAGGGACTATAAGATCTTTGCGACAGGGAATTTTTTCTTTCTTATTATTAAGATTTTTTCAGTGCTTAACATAAGAGTCCAGGGTCATGACTGAAGTCCCTAAGGACTATAATAATAAACATAATAGAAATCAATTTTGTGTTTAGATTAATGTAGCTAATTATTTTTTTCTTTCATTTTTATCACTTTTTCCTTGTCAGGGTAAGATTTTATATTGCAGTAGAATATGGAAACAAAATGTACTGTTCTAGTAGCTATTTTCCTACATCTGCGCTGTTGAAAGCTCCCCAAGGCACTGAGCCTTGGAGCATCGGTCAACTGACTCAGGGTCATGCTGAGGGGCTGAAAAAAGAGCAGTATAGATGTTCCTTCCTCTGTTAATGCCTGGGCTCTGACATGCTACTCCTTCAATGGATCTCAGAGTACAGGCCTCTTCACTGCTATTCATAGCTCCATAGTGCAATCACAAGTCAGTTAACTGGTTATGTCTGCAATGTAAGCCCAGGATTCTGACACAGGTTCAAGCCTACTTTCCCACCTTCCCGCATCCACCTACACACAAATGGTGCTAATTCAGAGCTCAGTCCCAGGGTTCCAGGACCTCATGGGGTGAAGGGTCTTAGCTTGAGTAAAATTGTTGCCCAGGGTTCAAGCCTTTTTGCTTTGCAGTGCAGAAGAGCCCTATCAGACTTTGTGCTCGGGGAGTTCACTAATAAAAGACTAGAGTGACTCCATTTTGGGTTTGCATTTGGAAGGCTGACACATGCTTGGCCGGACTTTGGTCTGCATGCTGCAGTGTGGAAACTAGAGCCCTGAGTTTGGGCCCAAGTTAGAAAATTCTTAATTTAGGGTTCACAGTCAGCATAGATGGTCAATTCCTGGGATTTCTAACCCAGGCTCCACTGGCTTGAAGTTCACTAAACGTGTGGCTCACTCTAAGGAATTAGGTGTTAGATAAGACCTCTGAATAATAACGTCTCTGCCATTAAATCTTTGTTGAGAAGCAGGGAGCAGCCATTGTTTCTTATTTGTTAGCTATGGGGTATGCTGGCTCGCAACATGCAAATTCACAGGGTTTCTCTGTAGAATACTTTGCTCCCAGTATAAGGGAACCTTTGAATTTTAGGGAAGGACAGTGTGCTAGAGGAAAGAAGTTTGTGATGTCTACATACTTCTTGTCATGTACCATGATTGAGCGAATGTTATCAAAGTACATCCCTAATATGCTATGACGTTTCATTGATCTAATGGAATGTGACAGTATAGCAGTTGGAACATAGGACCAGTGACAGAGGTGTTTATGAAAACTGATTCCGTTGTGCGTGGAGCACCATTATGGAATTCATGCAATTATGAACACTTATCACTGGATCTAATCTGTGAAGTAAATTAAAAGTAAATTTTTATATTAAACTTGGTATGTTTCAGCCTGTTACAGGTATTAGACGTCCTACTGAAAAACTACATTATTTCTGATTCTTCTACCTCTGGTTTCTTCCTCAAGTCTTTAAAATCTCCTGTTGCCTGATCCTTTCTTAAAAAGATGTTTTCCCTGTTTCCTTCTCTTGTTTTTTTACTACAAAGAACATTATATTAAAGAGGTCTTTTGCTCTTCTTTGGGTGATAGTACATGTCCATTCCACTTCGTGTTTGCACATCAAGCGTACCAGAATCAGAGATTTTTTCCTTACAGTACCCACCAGGTGATGCATATGATCTGTGCTTCTGTGTCCAGCTCCACAGTGGCATAAAGGGCAGAGCCATCCTTAGATCTCTAGTCACTTCGTATTGCCTTTGATCAGAGTTTGACACATTGACTTGCTACTACAAGTGCTTACTCTGTGGAGAAATTATCTTCATTACATTAAATAGATACTAATGGTATTTGTTAATTAAATTAGTATGGATTTTCTTTATTTTCTTACTTGTTTTGGAGCATTAGGCCTCCCTTATTCCTGATTTGCTAACATCTGGTAATGGGGTATGCTTCAGTTTTCAGTTGTTAAGCTTTGTACCAGTGGTAAAAATCAGTGATGGTTTGTTATCCTCTTTTCCAGCTGTTTGTGGTTCCCCAAGATGACAGATCATCAGCACTGAATACCTTTTAGGGCTAATCTAGGTAGTCTCTGGGAATCTCTGCTTCTGTTTTGTAACTTCAGTCTTGTGAGAGTCTAAACAACAAAAGAGATGAAAGATTTTCTTGTCAGCTATCTTTATTTCCTTATTGCAAAATCCAAACTGATGGGATGAGCCCTTTTGCACATAGCTTCTTTGTGAGTGTGCAGGGGCAGTTTGGTAACTGACTCCCTTTATGGTTTTTACAAGGATAAGGTATGTCTGCAGCTGAGATTTCTGACTGAAATGGTATCGTAATTTCACCTTTAATCAGGCTGTATACTTAGCAGTGTTCTTTCCTTAGTTTCCAAAGGGATAGCCGTGTTGTTTCTTTCCTTAGCCCTATTCTCAAAAGGAAGTGGCAAGACTACAAACCTCGAATGTAAGAAAAGTGTTGGCTTTTTACTTGGATAGGATAGGTCTTTTAGCTCATCATCATCAGCTATTCATCTTAGTTGTAGACAAGATGAGAAGTTGTTCACTCTCAACAGAGAGCATTTTGTCTTGCATGTACTTGTTTATGATATTGCTAGTGTATTTCCTTTAGCCAGACTGGTAATCATGGTGTATTCTACACAATGACAGGCAGTTTCTGCATTTCTTTTGACTGCATCATTGTTGTCAGTATATACTTTTACTACTGTAAATAGTATATACTGTACCTCAGCATTTCAGAGATAATGCCATGTTTGGACGAACAGTTTTTCGGTTCTTGTTCAGGTAGACTCCAGATCCCACCTTGAGTTTGCACTGCTTGGCAATCACTGAAGTGGAATAGGCAAATGTGATCACTCAGGGAAAAAAACCAGTTCTGTAAGTGTGTTCTTCGAGACGCTATACATGTGCATTCCATAATTTATCCTCCTCTCCCTCTATACTGGTCTTTCCAGTAAGAAGGAACTGAGGGGGATTGAACTGGCACCATCTCTTACACCATTGGATAGTTGCATGAGGCAGCATAGGGCAGAGGGGCCTTTCTAGTGGGTACCATTAAGAGAGAAATCTTCAACACTGGTGCACTGGAAGCAGAATGGATGTGAGCAACCCATGTCAGAGAACAACAGTTATAGAACAAGGGTAGTAAACTTTTTTTCCCCATGCAGTTATTCAAAACAGTAAGGCAAGGAACAAAATACAGAAAATATGATCATGTTGATTTTTCTGAATTAAAAATTTTCATTTTCCCGAATAGAATTGATAGCTTTTAATGTTTGCACTGACAAGATTTTATTTTATTAAAATATTATGTAAAGTTTTCTTAACCTGGGAAGTAAGGGACTCATAGTTTTCAACAATTCTATGAAGCATAATGTGAGCTAGTCCTGCGTGGGCGTTCCTAATACAGCTTTTTCTGTTTTCCCGAAGTCTGACCTCCTGCATCCCTGCTGTTTCAGGTCTAGACTACACAGTATATGTCTACACTGCAATTAAATACCTGTGGTTGTCCTGTATCAAGTACCTTGGGTTTGGGCTGTAAGATTATAGAAGTGCAGTGTAGACATCTAATGTGATGTTCCCCTCCTGCAGTCGTGGACTGGTGTGCCATTGTGCGACCCCAAACCTCCACTCCAGGGTTCCAACTTGCCTCATCTTGCTGAGTGAACTCCTGTTCCTTATTCAGCTCACGCCCAGCCGTCTGCATGTAGTCAGTCCGTCACCAAGTGGTAGAGGGCTCTTGCTAGCCACTCATGGGGTAGTCCCCCAGCAAACACTCCCAGTCCCAGGTGCAACCCTGGGAACTACAGTCTTGCAGGGTTTACAGTTTACTGTGCACTGCAAGCTCATTTACTCTTGTCCGTCAATTTAACAAAGAAATTGATATGTACCAGCTTTATTACTCTCAGCAGGGGTGTTGCTACCTGGAAAAAAGATTCAGAGCACAGCTCTCTTCCTCACTGTCCCAAGCCCAACCCCTCAGGTGTGCGCCCAAGGGCCGGTACACACTAACCAACCCCTCTATGTCTGTAGCCTGAAGATAGCCCTTTACCTTGGAAGCTGCTTTATGAACATGGAACGAGTGAAACACGAACATATATGAAACAATTTGTGGAGTCTGTGACCCCAGCCAGCCCCCATATAGGGCCCCAACCCAGGCTATACAGGGTCCTGAACCTGACAGGGTCTTGAGGAGCTCCCACCTCTCCAGCCCTGGCAGGCTCCTTGCTTCCCCCTAACCTGCCCCTGAGCCTGGCCCAGCCCCAGCTCCCTCAGCCCACATATGGCCTAGCAGGCTCCTGAGCCCCTTGGCTCCAGTCTTACTGCTTGGAGTTCAAGGAGCCTGACCAGGCCCATGGCCACAATTGGCATTTTAAATTTCCTTCCTCCTAGGCCACGTGCCTGGGTGTGGTGCAGCATGACAGGAGATTTTAAAAAGACCCTGAGCAGGCCCAAACTCCCAGGTAGTGCTAGCTCGCAGTCCCAGTTTGGGGTCTGAACATGTTCAGGGCTCGGGACCGGGTGGGCCTATACCCAGTGATACTCTTCACTCTCATTGAGGCCTCTATACACACATTCCATATTGCATTGCTTTAGATAGAAGTAAGTTTATTGATTACAGTAAGATTGTAAATGGATATAAGTCAAATTAATATAAAAATCATATGATTATTCAGTGAAGGAGATAACCACAGTCAAATAAAAAGAAAACCTTTATCCTAAACTAAGATCACTGTTTGTCTACATTCATCTTATCAGACAGGTTTGACTGTTGATGATTTTGCTCCCAGTTTCCTTCGGCCCTGTTTCCAGTCCTTAACGTTGCTTAGAAGATGGATTCTAGGGACAAAGCCCCTAGCCAGGAGGCCTCTTTGTTTTAACCAGTTCCCCTAACTTCCCAGTCCCCTCCGGGGCCAAGTGATCATCCATGTCTCTCAATGTGCATGATCCTTCTTTCTTGAGTCAAGGTGCTATAGATGGTTAGCTAGTTCATTGTTGTTGTATGCATGCCTTTGCTGAATGTGGATATATAGCTTTGTTTGTCTGGATCTGTTCAAACCATATGAGAAGCATTTGGAGACATGACCTTGCAGAGCTGCACATCTGTACATATATGTGATGATGTAGGACACATGCTACCATAACAGTTATGTTCAGTATGCCATCAGCACTCCAAAAACACCGTGCGTGACATACTTTGCCTTGGACTGTAGAGTTACACTGTAAGGGTGAACATGAATGATATGCAGATCCCACAAGAGTCTGTGTGGGGTGCAGCATGTAATAGCAGACATCCAGGTTGGGCTGGAGCCTGGGCTCTGGTATCCTCCCACCTTGCAGGATTGCAGGCTCAGGCTCCAACGTGGGTCCAAATGTTTACATTGCAGTATTATAGCCCCATAGCCCAAGCCCTGTGAGCCTGATTCAGATAACACAGGCCAGCCATGGGTGTTTAATAACAGTGTAGACATATGCACAGTGTTCTGTTAAGGGGAAAACCACACATACAATTTTGAAGTTGATTTGCTATTTATTACACTGGTCTCCCATAAAACCAATGTTAGAAATGGCATTCTAATCAATAAGAAGTCAAATACTTAATGTAGGCTTGTAAATGCTAATTTAATTTTAAAACTTTTTTTAGATGCATTTGAGATTAAACATAAGCACAGGTCACTTTGTTTCAAAGCACAGTTATAGTCTTGATACTGGATCAAAATTAAAGTAGGTTATTGTGCTCATTTTTCTTCTGCGGAGAGGTAGTTTTAAATACAACTTATGTGAGTACAAATTGTTGGTCGATGAACTAGTTCCTAATAGACATTGTACACAAGTTTCTCAAAGTAAATATTTAACTGTTACTTCTGGGTTCTGTTGCAAGATCTGAAGATTAGAATCGGGCACGCTGAGAGAATGTTATGTAGAAAACTATCAGTCCTGCAGATCTTCTTCACTGATCATTATGTTGTTAGGTTGACATTCAAAAAACTTTTTCAGAGAACAGAGAAGAAATAAATATTAGGGAGCTATAGTTTTTTTCTGAAGTTTGTTATGGACTACTGTGATTTCAAGACACAGAGAGACGGGGGGGGTGAGGCAATATCTTTTATTGGACCAACTTTTGGTGATGAATGAGGTTAGCTTTCTAGCTTTCACAGAGCTCTTCTCATCAACAGAAGTTGGTCCAAATAAAAGATATTACCTCACTCACCTCATGTCTCTAATATCTTGGGACCAACACAGCTACAGCAATACTGCACTGAAGGCAGTGTGTTAGTTTCTATCAATTTATACTTCAGCAACAAAAAGCCACTCTTCCTAAGTTCTGAGTGCCCTTGACAGTCTTTTAAAAAAATGTGTCTAATAAACTCCATCAGTTGCTTCAAAGCACAGTACAACTGTAACAAAAATGCAGGAAACATAACCCTTCACCAAACACCCACCACAGTTATGTCCTACTAACCAGGCTCACTGGTCTCCTTGTCTTCATGAGCTGGAAAGAAAAGATGGACCGTGAAGTACTCCTGAAATATAACAAAACTTGGCTGTTATGAGCCAAAGGAGGAAAGAAATTCTCAAGGTTTAAGGATGTTACATAGACTGCTGTATTAATGTTACGAACAGAGCTTCAGCTGAGGCTCCTCTGCAGAGTGCAATCATTTCAGTATCTCATGGGAAAAAAGATGGTCTCTGAGGTAAGTAAAGCTCTAACTGGCCTAGGATCCAATTAAACACAACCATTAAACTCGCAGGTAGTCAGTGCAGCTTAGGGATCACAGGTGGTGTGCTCACAACAAAGCAAAACAAAGGAAAACTAAAACTAAAATAGTGCTTGAAGAAACTGTTTAACAGACAGTACCAAATTTAACAGGAGCTCGGTTTCTGAATGGCTGTAGGATTAAACCATAAACTGACCTTCCTGGATTCTTTGTGGTTGTGTGCAACTTTTTCCTCGTCAAAGAATCTAGTTGTTCTTTGAGCAGCTGCTCACATGCATTCCACTGCGGGTGTGCATGCGCCGATGTGCACGGCTGCTGGAAAGCTTTTGACCATAGCCTGCTCCATAGGATCAGCGGTGACGCCCCCTGGAGTGGCGCACAACTACCTAGTATAATTGCTGCCACTGGTCCACTCACCATTCAGTTCCGTCTTTCCGCTGCTTGTGACAGTTGCTGGAACGTCCTCTTGTCACATTTGCGATAGCTTTGTTCCTGCCTCTTTAATGTGTTAGTCAATTAGTAGATAGTTGAGTCAAGTAGTTAGTGTTATCTGCTGTTGTTTGAGCCTTTTGTTCGCTGTTTGTTCATCCTCCTCCCCCAGGGGACATGCCCTGTTTGCCGGGGTTTAAACCGTGTGCAGCTTGCGGCAAAGCCTTTTTTGTTAGTGACCCCCACAAACAATGTTTAAAGTGCTTGGGGGAGATTCATCGCCTAGAAAAGTGCAAGATCTGCAGGGCCTTTAAGCCTCATACCAGAAAAGATAGGGACATCCTGCTTAAAGCTCTGCTGATGAGGTCAGCTTTGAGCCCAGCGCCGGAATTGGCTCACACTGCCTCCATACCATGCATGACCATATGAGGTAGCAAGGGCACTGTCAGCCTTGCCATCGCCTCTGCCTGCCATTGGCTTCCACTGTCACCCACCTTTGCGAGGGAAGCCTCTGCTGCACTCCCCGTCATGGCAGCATGGGAGTGATGTCTCAGCAGCACCATTAGGAGTCTCCCCTAGGAATGCAATTGCTTGGGACCTGCTGCACTGACAGGAGGGCAGTTATACACCCCGGGACAGATCCCCAGTACTGGGACCTTCGGTGCCTCCACAGCACCGTTCCCTATTTGAGAGGTGCCTGAGTAAGCAGCACTGCAAGTCGTCTGTGCTGAGGAGGAGGAGAAGGCAGTCCTTGGTATCATCACCATCACTGGCATTGGTGAACCAAGGTTTGGGGCTCAGTTCTGCAGCAGAGTCACCGAAGGGGTGTTCAAAGTGCAAGAGTCCCCGGTATTATGGTAGGGCATCGCCCTCATCCTCGTCATCCTCTCACACACTCTTCCCGCATGCCTTGAATGAACTCTCTCACCCAAAGTCCAGTTCTCCTGGTATCCATACTTACTCAGAAGTGGATCCTCTTCCACCAGGTGCACAACCACCCCAGGGTTGGCTGTCCACTTGGCCCTGCTGGGGCCCATGGATGTACCCATTGGGTGCTCCTTCTTCACTTACCTCAGGGTCGCATGGGAGGTATAAACAAAATGCTGTACACCACTCAGGGTCAGGAGGTGAACCGGACCCAGTCAACAACTGCTCGGCAGTGCCACAGCTTCATTGTCACTCGCCATCTTTGCCAGATGAAGTGGTGGTTCAGGGCTGTTCCCTCCTGGTGATTTTAAAGCCCATCAAGATCTGCTGAATAGACTTGTCTCGAACCTCTGTCTGGAGGCCAAGGAAATGAAGGACACTTTGGACTCACTTTTTAATGTCCTGTCAGCCTCAGCACCACCTAGGCTAGCTCTCCTGGTGCATGATGATGTGTTAAAAGCTGTAAAATTGATTTGGCAGGCTCCTGCTTCTGCAGCACCCACTTCCAAAGGGACAGAGAAGAAATATGTTCCTGCAGCCCCTTTTCAATACTTATACATGCATCCAGCACCGTTCTCTTTGGTTGTGGGTGCTGTTAATTAGACGAAGAACCAAGGTCAGCCGGCCTCAACCTGAAGAGTAAGGAAGCAAAGACTCTGGACACATTTGGAAGGAAAATCTGTTCCACGTCCACCATGAAGTTTAGGATAGCAAATCATTAGGCCCTCCTGGGAAGATGCAACTTCAATCTGTGGAACTCATTGGCCTGTTTAGGCAAGCTCCTCCTCCTCGGTCTTAACACCATTCTGGAGGTAGGTTTACTGGTCATGAGAGCAGCCCTCCAGGCCTCATGGGACGCTGCTGATTCAGCAGGAAGGGCTATTGCTTCTGCGATCAGCTTGCGCAGAGCAGCATGACTGCAGGTATCAGACCTTTTCCCATTAGTCCAGCTATCAATTCAGGCTTGCCCTTTGAGGGTACTTCCCTCTTCTTGGAACTAACAGATAGTAAGCTCCATGGATTAAAGGACTGAAGAGCAACAATTCGCTCTCTGGGGCTATATTCTCCCCAAGTGTCACGCAGCCTGCATAAGCAGCAAGCTTTGCAACCTCCTCCACAGCACAGACAAGCCTTTAACACCAGACAGGCTAAGCAGAGGAACAGGGAGAGAACAAGAGCACCCAGAAGTGGCCGTAACAACTCTCCGAGGCTCTAGTAACCAAAGGAGGTGCTTTTGATGGAATGCCTGAGGTTGGCGAGCCAAATATTTTTGTCCAGGATCCCCTAAAGCCCCCCCTTCCTGAACAGGCTTTCCTCTTTCTACCCCCAGTGGGCTTCAATCACTATGAACTGCTGCATTTTAAGAAAGATTCTAAAGAGCTATTGCATGCAGTTCCATGCAAAGCTCCCCAACCACCCCTCCACTACCCAGTCCTTTTTCAGGGACACGTCTCACGAACAGCTCCTGGAGGAGGAGGTGGAGAAATTCTTAGTGTTAGGCCCGTGGAGAAGGTCCAGAGGAGGAGGAGGAAGGGGGTTTTATTACCATTAATTTTTAACTCCAAAATCAAAGGGGGGGGTGGTTTAAGACCCATCCTCAATTTGCACGGTCTGAACAGGTTCCTCAGAAGATTGAAATTCCACATGGTCACCCTCAAGCATATTATCCTGTCACTAGATCCTGGAGATTGGTTTGCTGCCCTTGATGTACATGACGCTTACTATCACACTGCAATCAAGCCACAGCACAGAAAGTTCCTGCGCTTCCAAAGAGGATCCCACTATTTTCAGTTCATGGCCCTCCCTTTTGGCTTCTCGTTGGCTCTGAGGGTGCTTACAAAGTGTATGGCAGTAGCAGCAGCTTACCTGCAGAAGTGCAGAGTCCACGTTTTTCCTTATCCGGATGATTGGTTGTTCAGGGGTTGATCAAGAAGCTGCGTTCAATCCGGGGTTCATATAGCTCGGGATTTGTGCAGCCGTCTCGGTCTTCTGGTGAACGAGCAAAAGTCGCAGTCAACTCCGGTTCAGAGAATAGAGTTCATCAGAGCAGTTCTGGTCTTTTCCAGGTCCAGAGCATTTCTCCCAAGATCCAGGTTTGATGCCATTTCAAACATCATCTCCAACCTTGAAAGAAACCCAACTACTACAGCCAGGAATTGCTTGAGGTTGCTGGGCCACATGGCGGCGTCTACGTATGTGGTTCGCCTTGCCTGTCTCGACCTCAAACTTCTGCAGGCCTGATTAAGGTCGGTTTTTCATCTCAGCTGACACTCCTTAGACAGTGTGTTGATGGTCCCACGAAAGGTTTTTAATGGTACTGCGATGGTCGAAAAACCCCCAGTCAGTAATGGAGGGGACCCCATTCAGGTCAGTAACCACATCGATTACGCTGATCTCTGATGCATCGGACAGGGTTTGGGGCGCCCACCTCAGTCTCAGCCTCAGTACCCAGGGCAGGTGGTGGGAAAGGGAAATTCCACTACACATCAACGTGAAGGAGCTAAGGGCCATCAGATTACCCTGTTGTGTGTTTTCAGAGGAGTTGTGGGGTTGAATGGTCCAGATTCTAACCGACAACAAGAGTACAATGTACTATGTAAATCGCCATGGGGGAGCCCGCTCCTTGATTCTGTGCCAGGAGGCAGCACATCTCTGGGAGTTAGCAGTAGCATTTAATTTCTATATGATTGCTCCTCACTTCCCCCAGGTGAGGAATGACGAGGTGGATAACCTCAGCACACGTTTCAGGTCTCAGCATGAATAAGGTCAGCACACCCGGGTGGAGAAACCAATCTTTCACTGCAGGGGCTATCCCAGGGTGGATCTGTTCGCCACTTGCAAGAATCAGAAGTAGGATCAATTTTGCTCCCTGAGGGGGTCAGAAAAGGGCTCCCTTCTGGAAGCTTTTCTGCTTCCGTGGTCAGGTCCTCTCCTATACGCCTTCTCTCTGTTTCCATTGCTGCACAGTGTGCTGCTACAGATAAAAAGGGATAGAGCCAATGTTATCCTGATTGCCCTCTCTTGACCATCCCAGCATTGGTTTAACATGCTGTCCAAACTGTCAGTAGCCCCCCCCCCCAGGAGCTTCTGCTCAGATACGATCTATTGTCCCAGGACCATGGTCAGCTGCTTCACCCGAACCTGAGGTCTCCCCATCTGACTGCTTGGAGGCTCCATGGCTGAGCCTAGAGGAGCTTGCCTGTTCAGCCAAGCTTCAACATATCCTAATAGGTAGCAGGAAAACTTCTACCCAGTCTACTTATAAGTTGAAATGGTTATGGTTCTCAGCTTGGGCTCAGTCCCAGGACTTGAACCCGTGTAATGCTCCCATCCAGGTTAACTTGGACTATCTTTTCAATCTAAAGCAACAGGATCTAGCCTTGGCGTCCATGAGAGTTCAGCTTGCAGCCATTTCTGCCTTTCATGCTCCCATTGGTGGGTATACCGTTTTTCTCACCCAATTGCTACACGATTTCTAACGGATCTAGAGGGTCAAGGTCCCGACCCCCCAATGGGATTTTGAATTTGATGCTCTGGATGTTGATTGGCTCACCTTTCAAACCACGCGTCACCTGCCTCCTGCTGGCATTGTCACAAAAGGTGGGATTTTTAGTGGCCATCACGTCAGTGAGAAGAGTCTCAGAGCTGAATGCCCTTTCCTCTGAGCCTCCTTATACTGTCCTCTTCAGGGACAAAGGCCAGTTGAGGCCTCAACCGACCTTTCTCCCAAAGGTAATCTCAGATTTCCATTTGAATCAGGACATTTTCCTACCTGTGTTTTTCCCTAAACTGCATGCCATGAGTGATTAGAAAAAATGGTACAGTCTGGACATTAGAAAGGCTCTAGCTTTTTATATCGAAAGAACAAAACCCTTTCGAAAGTCGATGCAGCTCTTTGTGGCGATAGCGGTCCGCGTCAAGGGCAACCCAGTCTCATCTCAGACAGTTTCCTCCTGGATTGCCTCCTGTATAAGGACGTGCTACCAAGAAGCAAAGGTTCCATTGCCAGGGATAGTGAAGGCTCACTCAATCAGAGCCCAGGCCTCGTTAGCAGTTTTCCTTTCAGGATGTTTGCAGAGCAGCTACGTGGTCTTCTCTCCACACTTTCACATCCCACTATGCCATGGTTCAGCGGGCAAGGGATGATGTTTAGAGCCCTGCACAGATACAAAAATGTGGAACTGCATCTGCTCAGTGATAACATTAATCCAATCCGAAATCTGCATGCCAATTTAGCTGCATCTGTAATTGCAGCTGCAGCCGAGCTTGGGCTCACATACAACTATTCAGCCTTTGATTGGTTCATTCCCCATATGGGTCCCACCCACTTTTTCCTTTCTTGTTTATGGTTCGCATGCTGTGCTATCAATCAGATTTCTTTGCTCACCTATGAAATCTCTGATTGACAGCAATGGCTTGCCAACTGGAAGCAAGGAAAGGAAGATGTGGGCAGGGGAATGAGCCGATCAAAGGCCAGCAGTGAGTCTCCAAGCCCCACCTTGAGACACTGATTGGCTGGCAGATCACAATCTAGGATTGGCCAGAGCGCTTCCTGGTTCCCCTGCATGCTGCCGACACAGATCAGTGCAGCAGCTTCAGCAATGGATCGCACTGTGATAAGGTAACAATAGAAGCTGCATCTGTGAGTTGATCCGCAGCAATGGGTTTGTGGTTATCTGCACCCGCACCCATGGATGCAGACACTTGTGGATCTGTAGCGGAAACCCGCAGATTTGCGGGGCTCTAATGATGTGGCCTTTGGCAAGGCCGTACTCCATGCATACAGTCCATAACTTCTCCCGCCGTCCAACGTAAGGCTTATAAATCACCCACAGTGGAATGCATGTGAGCAGCTGCTTGAAGAAGAAAAAGGACAATTACTTACCAGCAACTACCATTCTTCGAGATGTGTTGCTCACATCCATTCCACACCCACCCACCGTCCCTGCTTCCGGAGTTGGCAGAAAGAAGGGACTGGAGGGTGAGTGGACCAGCAGCGGCTATTATACTAGGTGGTTGTGTGCCACTCCATGGGGTGCTGCCGCTTATCCTATGGGACAGGCTAATTGCAATAGCTTTCTGGCAGTCAGGCACGGCAGCGTGTGCACACCCACAGTGGAATGTATGTGAGCAGTGCATCTTGAAGAACGGTGGTTACCAGTAAGCAACTGTCCTTTTACTCCAGCAAGTGGTGTCCCTATAGGGGTGCTCCACTCTAGGTGATTGCTGTGCCAGAAGGCTGGTCTGGGATGATTTTGCTGCAGTCCCCACTCCAGCCATGCTTGCAGTGCTGCCTGGAATCCCCTTGTCAGTTTCAAGTGGCAGGAGCGCGGCTGAGCCCCTCAGTTCCTTCTCAACAGTCAAACAGCTGAGTCAGGTTCCGCAACTGTTCCTCCATACGTGTCAAGGTGTGTAGATTAATTAGTTACATCAGTGCCTGCACAGTCACAAAATGACAAAGGCACCGGGAAAAGAAAGGCAAAGTCTAAACATACAGAGGAAAGGAGATCTCCCTCCCCTGTGTACCCACCATGCATGAGTGAATTCTCGCCCTCTATACCACCACTGTCACATGGCCGTAAGGATGAGTCAGTCTCTATGAGGTCTTCCTTTTATGGATCATTCAGATGCTCGATTCTACCTTATGAAAACACAAGAAATCATAGGAAATACATGAGCAATGCCTTGTCCTTTCCTTTGTGGATGATGATGATGCCACAAAGACAATTCCCTACATCAGCAGTTCCCAACCTGTGGTCTGGAGACCCCTGGGGGTCTGCAGACATGTTGCAGGGGTCTGTGGAATCCTCTCCCTGCTGGGGCCAGAATCCAGCTGCAGCCCTGATGTTTTCCATCAGGGTTGCCTCTCCCCGCCTATGGCCAGCTCCCAGCAGGGAGATGGGGCCATGGCGGCTCCCTGGCAGGGGACCATAGCTGCCACAACTTGGCCTCCCAGTGGCGTGGACCATGGTGGCCACGGCGCTGCTCGCTGGCTGTCGCAGTGGAGCTGCCAGAGTGGAGTGGGCCAGAATCTGCCTGCACGGGCCAAATTACATAATCAGCCGGGGGGGGGGGCACAAAGTGGTTTTTGTTAAAAAAGGGGGCCTCAGCCTAAAAAAGGTTGGGAACGACTGCCCTACATCATTGGGCAGTTGGGACACCAGGTTTGTGTATGTGTGGCTCCACAGAAATTACTCCAGGTCTCACAGGGTAGCAACATCTTCATTTAGGTCATCAAAGACCTCTCAAGTTGTCACAGAATGGTCCCCTGTAGTGGAGGAGGATGCTCTGTGGTTACAAGTAGAGAAGCTACAATGCTCAGATCAACTGCAAAACATTCGATTACACAGCAGAAAACACTCTAAACGTAATACCTCAAAAAATGGCATAGATTCTCCAAGTAGTATGAGTAAAGACCAGTTTACCTCAGACAGCTCCACTTCTGACTGTGTGACTGTCTCTTGCATCTGAAGGAGATGGGCCTTGCCAACAGCTTGCTCAACGTCCACTTGGTGGCGATTTCCACCTTCCATTTGCAAGTGGAAGAAAAGTCAGTATTTTCGCATAAAATTTTGGCATCTTTCTTGAAGGGTATACAGAATACGTACCCTGACATTTGACAACCTATGGTTCCAGTGGATTTAAATCTGGTCCTAAGGACTATTACTAGACAAGTATTTGGGCCAATGGCAACATGCTCACTGAAACTCCTATCCGTCAAGGTCACATTCCTTGTGGCCATAACACCTGCAAACAAGTGGGCAAGATGGGAGCACTCATGGCTGATCCACCTTATACAATGTTCTGTCCCAACAGGGTGGTGGTATGTTCACATCCTAAGTTTGTTCTGAAAGTCAGTACGTCATTTCATAACAGCCAAGTAATCAATCTCCCTACATCTTGTCCAAAACCACATGAAGATGAACAAACAATGACATTATATACCTTAGATGTGAGATGAGCCTTAGCATTCTACAGAGATAGGGCAAAAGCCATCAGAAAGATGCCAAGGCTCTTTATAGTACTGGCAGACCACTCCAGCTGGGCAGTGATATTCACTCAAAGACTATCTAAATGGATAAATGAGCGTATCCTAATGGCTTGCATGATTAATAATTTCCAGCCACAGTGTGGAATAAAAACACATTCCACAAGAGACATGGCCGTGACGGTAGCATTTCTTAAAAATGTGCTTCAGAGGACCTTTGTAAAGCAGCCATGTAGAGCTGTGTGCACTACATTCACTAAGCAGTATGCTATAGATCAGTGATCGTCAGAGTTTAGGTTGTGACCCAGAACTGGGCAGCAGACCCGCAGGTACTGGGTTGCGGCACTGGTGTTCTGGAGTGGGGATGGCTGCCCCTTGCTTCCTGGCTGGCCAGTGCCGCTCCCCGGGGGAGGGGAGCGGCTGCCCTACACACTTCGGCAGGCTGATGCTTCTCCCGGGGGTTGGGGGGGGGACGTTTGCTCCTCGCTTCCTGGAGAGCAGGAGCTGATCCCAGGAGGTGGGGGGTGGCTGCCCCTTGCTCCCCAGCTGGCCAGTGCTGATTCGGGGGGGTGGCCCATCCAGTATCGCAGAGGGGTCCGGAGCTGAGTCGCGAGGAAAGAAGTTCGATGACCGCTGCTATGGGTCAAGCAATAAAACAGACTTCCTCACTAGGAGTAGCGGTGCTGTCCACTGTGCAACAAGTTCACTCCTCAGTTAACCCCTCATCCATCAGTGGAGGACTGTTCCATAGGCACCTAGGGTGGAGCACCCCTACAGGGACACCGCTCGATGGAGAAACAAAGGTTGCTTACCTGAATGGTAACTGACATTCTATGAGGTGTGTGTCCCTGTAGGGGTGCTCCACATCCCTCCCTTCTTCCATCAGCTTTAGAGTACTTTAGTTAGGATCCGGGGTTGAGAAGGAACAGAGGTGCTCAGCCGCACTCTCACTGTTTGAAACTGACAAAGGGATTCCAAGCAGTAGTGCGAGCATGACTGTTCAGGGACCGTGGCAAAATCTTCCCGGACCAGCCTACTGATGCGGCAGTCACCTAGAGTGGAATACCTCTGCAGGGACAGACATCTCAGAGAATGTCGGTTACCGTTCAGGTAAGCAACCTTCATTTTTCTCTTTTGGTGTGTCTGAATGATATGGAATGGAAAGTAGGATATATTTGTCTTCCTGTTATTTGTGTGTTTAACTGACTTTGTAAATCTGGACCCTAACCACCATTTCTATACCAACAACATCATAGTGTGTGCATGTGTACTGCCAGGTAGTCACATTGATTTGGTTGTTTTACCACTATTCTTTTGCAAAGTCATAAAGTTTTTCCTGAACCTTCCAGAGTTCTTTCTTCAAACACATAATTGTCAATCTTCAGCTTCTGAAGTCTTTTATTACACTGTCTTCCAGTTTATTCATTTTGACTTCCAATTTCTTCTTACACATCAATTTTAAATTGATTCTGCATCACACAAGTATATTCCAATCAATGCTGTTGGTCTACTATGAAATATATTTCTCTTCTTGTTCTTATTCTAGGACATTGTATCTTCAAAGAGATATTTCATTGCACAGATGGTGATTGAATTTATCTTGAACAGTGCCAAGTACGTTGTGAAGACTTTTTAGGTTTATATTATGTTCTAATGGCAAATTTGTAAATAGAAGACTTTGTTCCTCATTTTCATGACACAAAGTTAATCTCATATATTAAGCTTCACAACAAGTTAAAAAGGAAAAAAAAAGTAGCATCCCACAGGAAATTACTTTGGATTTTCTACAGTCTTCATCCCATTATGCAATTAAAACAATGCTAAAACCTTTGGCTTACAAGTCTCAAGACTTATTGTTTCATGCCAGTAACGTTCAACTCTTGTTATGGCGAGGTTTGTTTGGACTGCAAATTTTAATGACAGGCGCAACTCTGGTTGCCACATGGACATAATTAAAAGAAATAAAGAAAAAGAAAGAAAATATGAAAGCTCCAAATTGATTTTTACCAACCCAAAAGATTTCCCAGGGGAAAAAATTTGATTTTTATCCTTACTGCTGTGTTCTTTGGATCAAATCTGACCATCTGTTCAGGATTGCTAATCCTTTCACAATGTTAAATAAAATATCAGTGTGTCAGATGTCCTTTTCTATGTACAGGACATTCACTCCACTACAGGGGCACAATCTGGTGCTCACTGTGATCAAGAGCTGTTTGTAACTCTTGTTAGATGATTTTTACCACAGTCTAGACAAATCTGTAGGAAAGGGTTCAGGGGATCCAATGGCAAAAAATGAAGGAAGAAGAATAAATGAACTTTTGACCCCAAGCAAGTACTTGAAAGCCAAGACCTTTGGGCCTTTTTTCCTTTGGGTTATGACTGTACTGCTTGTCTCTCTCACACAGTTCTGTACAGAGAAAACAGAATGTAAAAGCAATGAGTAAATGTTACCACAAATATATTCGTCTGGAATCAATTTTAGGTCATCTTTTCCATTCTGCTAAAAATTTTGAACATTGGCCAATATGTGATAATTACAAAACTATAGCCTCCATTTTGAGCAAGGCAGCTAAATATTCTGTATGTCTTAATTCAGACTCTGACGCATGCACACGCACACCTTTACAGGCATATAAACAATCTTTTACAATAGTTATGTACTGTTGTTGTTGATTGGTGGGGTTCATGGAGGAGCCCTCATTTCCCCAGGTAGCACTTCATTTTACTATCTTTTGCTTAAATATGAGGCAGCTTTAGCTAGAGTTCCCATTTGTAATTGATTCTTAACTTCTTGTTGTGGACAATTCTGCGTTCAGCTCATATGTCCAATAGGTGCCTCTTTCTGAATATATCATACAGCTGTAAGAGCACAGGAGGGGAAACCTAGATTATTTCTAGACTGCTGAATTCAGTCTTTGTCCTTTGTGCTTTATAAAATAATACTTTTAAAAATGTTTCAAACCATTTATAAATCTCTTGAATTCTAGACAAAAATTAATATAAAAAAAGCATTTTGAAGTACTTATGACATAAGCCTTTCTCTTCAGACAAATAGATTGCTCGTCCTTCTCAGCGGTGGTATTGTTACTTACTGAGTCACAATAGGGTTCCTGTGGTCAAACGGAAACTAGACGACTTATGGTTTCAGCTCTGAAGAATTTACAATCTACAAAGACATATGGCTGTCGGCAAGTGAGACACACCAAGTACCAGCCAATGCATAAGGTGGTTTCATCACACACAGTGCAGCTGTTTTTATTTTAATTTATATAATCACACTTCTGTGGGTGACAAATTAAACCAGTAGGCTTTATGGAAGAAGTCTGATTTGAGCAGAGATTTGAAAGTGCTGATGTGACTCCTAGGAAAAGAATGGAGCTCTCTTTGTCTAGTCTAATGTATCCATTTTGTCTCACAGCATAGTATCTATGTGCCTGAGTTCTAGGCATAAAAGACAGCATGGAAAAAGACAGTAGTGGGAATGTTAGTGGAAGAGAGCTAAAAGAAGTGGTTAACTGTGAGTTATAGACAGAGTGAGGGGCAGGTGGTACGGAGAAATGAGAACAGAGATGTAGTATAGAGCAGAGCTGCACAGTCCCTTGAAAGTGGGGTCCAAGAGCTTAAACATTAGCTTAAACATTATCTGGAACAAGAAGAAAGAGTCAGTGGAGTGTTTGGAAAGGGAGCAAGAAGGATGACATACTGTGAGTGGGTTTGCATAAGTGTTTCATGGATTTTGGATAGACTGAGAAACAAGGTGGGAGTCGGGGTGGTTAGAGGTGAAGAAGGTTGAAGTAATCTAGTCTGGAAGAGAAATGGGCAGAGAAAATTTTACTGCCATTCAGTAGCAGAACATAAAGTTTATCTGAGATGACAAGTGCTAAGGGGGTAGCTATGTTAGTCTACTTCAGCAAAACAAAAAAGAGTCTGGTGGCACTTAAAAGAATAACACATTTATTTATCACATCAGCTTTTGTGGGAGAAAATCTCAGTTTGTCAGCCGCTCGAAGATGGGAAACTGCAGTCTGTAAGTTTCCTATCTTCAGGCTTCTGATTTTCTTCCATTAATTTGATAGTCTTAAGTGCCACCAGACTCCTTATTTGTTTATCTGAGATATGAATCTTTAGTTTCAAAATTGCTATGCGACAGAAACCGATGGGATATAAGTGAGAACAGTTAGTGTTTTAGTTGGTAAATAGATTTAAAGTAATTAAGAAAACTGCAGCTGAAGCCTTCAATAATGTAGTCAAAAATTAATGAATCTATATATTTATCATAAATTTGCATTTTGCTTAGAAGGATGAATGCATATATTTAATAGATTCTTGCCAATATGTGTGCCATTGTTGCTTTTCATTAGTAATTTTTCTTTGGACATATAGTACCATCAACCTGTGCTTTAGCAAAATAGGCATATACATCAGAGGTGGGGGGGGGTAACAAAAACACATTTTTTGTGTGTAGAGTCTCATGAAATTGAAGTATGGCAAAATTGGTTACAGTTCAGTCACTGTGCAGGTT
Organism: Podocnemis expansa; assembly: GCA_007922195.1. Classification (NCBI taxonomy): domain Eukaryota; kingdom Metazoa; phylum Chordata; order Testudines; family Podocnemididae; genus Podocnemis; species Podocnemis expansa. The sequence goes on from ML681963.1 coordinate 32,650,802, forward strand.
AGTACACTGTAGGATTCCTCACACTCCAATTTGTATCTGTTTTTGGTTTGTGTTCTCCATTCAATTTCAGATCTCGGTCTTTCCTAATCAGAGATTGCTGCTATTGATTCAATATGTATGTTTTTTGTGTGTGGGCAATCATCTGTGCCACGAATTAGACTTTCACTTGCAAATTGAAGCAGGATTTCAAGCCAAGTTTTCAGAAGCAAAAGGCTACTGGTGTAAGGAAAATAGGATATTGTTTTGTGTAATTAAACTAGTTAAGGAAAACAGTGGTCTTAACACTTTACAGGAAGGTTAAGGGAAGAAAGTGTTCTCTTTAAAGTAAGCCATTTAGTTAAGAGTCTGTTAAAGTGCTATTAGCTAGACACTATTCTTTGCCTTGGCTTTAAGAAGTACATATCTTAAAATGATTTCCTGGTAAGGTTTTTCTTTTGGCCGCTTCACTTCATCAAGCTCTACTGTTCACAAAAATCACATCTAACTTTTCTTTGTCTAGTCTATTTCCTCATCTTTCTGGCAGGTACAGTTACAAAATAATTACTAGATTCCAGAATTTGGCATGATGCTAGTTTAACATAGAAATCTTTTTTTTTTTTTTTTTTTTTTTTAATGTAACTTACTTAGGGTTTTAATGTCTCTCTTGGAGAACAGTTAGTGTCACACACACACACACACACACAGAGAGAGAGAGAGAGAGAGAGAGAGAGAGAGAGGAAGAATTTTAGCATCCTTGAATTGCTTTACAGAAGGATTTTCATACCTTCTTCAAAGTGTTTAGCTCTTGTGATTGGGAACTAGGTTGACATTCAGTGGCATTTCTATGGATGATCAGATGAATTTGAATCATTTTCCATGGAAGGAGAAATCTGGTCTTTTCTCTTTCAGTTGTAGGACTTCAGGCTGGTTGAGCTGATGATGAGAGGCTTTCTCACCTCTCCTTTGGACGGCTGGTCTCAGGAAGACAGTAGGATGTGCCTTTATGTGGCATTACTATTGTGAAAAAGCACTCTCCTTTTTCATGCTTAGAATCTTTTATAAGGTTCTATGTCCCTTATGCTGCCTAAGAGGATACCCAGATATCTTCAAAGGCCTAATGGATGTTACAGCCTGGTAGTCATAATTTGACAAGAGCCAGTGGCCTGCAGTCTTGATTTTAAAGACATATAAAAGATTTCAGGTTAGTGCATAGGTATTTTGCGAGAATTCATTGAAAATCACAAAAAGATGGCTCTTAAAACCAGGATGCAAGAATGTGCCAAGTGGTATGGAGTTGGTAGCAAACTTCTGCTTAAACATAAAAACATTGAAGTCTTAATTATTTAAATATAATGGATGAGTAATCAGTATTCACACAGCCATTCTTTCCTAAACATCCTTTTGTCAATTTTTTAATTGTGACACTAGGTAAGTAATGTTAGGGCGAGTAAATAATCTTACCCTCGTAACATGTGTCTTCAAGCCAGAAAGCTGCTTCTAACATCCCTTAATGCCAACTTTCACTAACCATTTGGCCAAACAAAGTTAATCAGTTTTATCTCTATATATAGCCAGTGTTTTCTAAATTGGTGCATAAATCTGTTTTGTTGGACTTTTGTCATGGGGTAAGCCCCCTGAATATCTCCTGGTGGGGAAGACACAAAGGGTGTGAGCAAGGAGGGTGTTTCTGCAATCTTTTTAACTCTCAGTATCAGAGTCAGCACGTGGCCCCCTGGTCAGGGCCTCATGGCCTAGCAGCTATAGAGACACTATCAAAGTCAATACGTGGCCCTGTGGTCAGGGCAGCATGGCCTAGTGGCCACAGCGTTACCATCAAAGTTAATGTGCAGCCCTCGGATCAGGGCAGTATAGCCTAGTGGCCACAGAGTCACTATCAAAGGGCGTCCACAATGGGGCATAGTGACCATGTAGGGGGGCTTAGGCCCAACCGCTCCACTGCACCCCAATTCTGCTTCACTTTAAAAATAATCAAGCTCTCATAGCCTCATCCATCAGTATAAGCTTGTGCTTTGAGCTAAACATTTATGTGACTGGGATGGAGGAGGGCACTTCTCAAGTAGAAGTTGCATGTTGCAAACATGTTAGGGTAATTAAACATAAAACACTGTTTTAAGTGATGAAATGATTTTTTTTCTTTAGTATAATTCAACAGACTTTGTGTTTGATTCACTGCCTGGGTTCTGCTGATTTTCAGGGTAGAAGAATTAGCTGTGAATGTTGGGGATTGCAGCAGTTGCAGCCACTGAAAAAAACCACCTCCCCAGAAAACACTATAAAATAAAAAAAACCCCACCATGGGTTACACTGGGAGCTGGGAGCTTGCTGATGCTGGGCAGAGAGTGGATAAGAATTAAGGAGGGGGAAAGGCTAGGCATCTGAATGATGTACCAGATTAGCATGCTCTCAGGAGTAGCTGCCAAGGGGAATCTTAACTATAGATTAAAGCCATCAAGGAGTCCTGTGCATTTTTAAAGACTAACAAATTTATTTATTGCATGAGCTTTCATAGACAGAATCACCCATCATCAGATACGTGAAATGAGGGTATAGTGTGTAAGAGGAAGTATAAATGAAAAGAAAAGTAAGTCATAAGATCAATTCAAAATTATTTCGGCAAACGAAGTAAATTGGTTGGATTTGAACAGTGTGGAATACAGATAAAAAGGTGGGAACGTGAAAAGGGGGGGGGACATCACCTTTTGTAATGGCTGAACTTTTGTTAGTCTTTACATTTAATTTTAAATGTATTAGTCTTTAAAAATGCCCCATGATTGCTTGTTTGTTTTGCTGAACTAGAATAACATGGTTACCCCTCTGCTACCTATAAATTAAAGTTGCCTTTTTTATTACAGCCTTAGGGATGTTGGAGACTGCTGGTGCCACATGTTCTGCTGGGCTGAACTTTCAATTTGGCACAATTTCCTATATATAATGCATTCTTTAGCCATAAAGTTTACATTCAATCTTTGCTGTAAACATTGTGAAAACATCTTTTCTTTCTATTTCACCATCATGTTTAAATCCAGTCTGCAGAGGCCAGGATAGGTTTCAAGGAGTAATGGAGTTATTGCATATTTGTGCCCATTGAGTCCTTGACCTCTGTTGCGACAGCCAACAGATTACCAGCTGCAAAGACTGTGCTTTTTGTGATGTAGATACTTGACCTCTTGTAAGGAACTGAGATTACCAACTCACTGCACATTGGCCATTGAACAGTGATTGGGTGATTCTTGGATAGTACGTACCTTGACTGAGTTTGAGTTAGTGACTTTGAAAGGATCCATGACATTTGCAATTTTTTGTGAGGTTTCGGTGTACTCAGTTTTCAGTTACTAAATAAAATATAGGCTGCTGTGAGGTTCAGATTTTAATTCTGGCCGTACGATAAGGCAAAAATCACAGACCCTTCTTGACTCATTTTGTTATTCCTCCTTTATCTTCAGTATTGTCACCAGTTTATGTACTACGAGCATCATCACTGACAGAGAAAACTCATCTTGGCTTTTGGAGAGTAGAGAAAGAGGTCTTGACAGAGCCGAAAGATGAAGAATTAAGTAGTAGAGGACATAGAACAGAAGAGAATCATCCATGGGAAAGCACTTACATAGCAGTCAAATATTTAAATATTATTTATTATTTAGTACATATAAAATGTGCACTGGTAATCTAAATATAATTTCTCCCTTTAATTTTAGTGTTTTACAAGGAAGTTTGTGCATAACTGCATAAACGATTAGCCTGCCAGATATAGTACTGTGCACAACTTGATTAAACCCTATGCTAATAAAATACTTCCCTTTTTTTTTTATTTAGGAAAAAAAGTAAGACTGCTCTTTCCACTGTTATGACATGACTATATGCTGCACCTCCATGCAGCTGTATCAAGCCTTTTTGGTCAACTAATGAGTGTGTGTTTGGTGGGGTTTTTTTTTGTTTGTTTGTTTGTTTGTTTTTGTTTTGTTTTTGTTTTTTTTTCCCTTTAGTTAGTGAAAACTTCACTGGTCACATCTAAGTTTTGCTCTAGATAATGTGGTTTCCTAGTTTCTCTTTCTCGGTTTAAGTTCCCTAGATTTAAAATGTAAGGAAGTTAAATGCAAGGAAGTTAACCTGAGTTACCACAATGGTGTAATTTCAACTTTTTTTTTTTTTTTTGGAGTTTGCAAATATCAGTCTTCCAAATAAAAGGAGGGCTTTCATAATGTTAAATGTATTTTATGGATTGAAGAAAAACCCTTAATTCTACCATAATGCAGAAGTTTTTGTTTGTTTGTTTCTCACTAATGTTTTGGTGAAGACTTTTAAGCCAAAACTTTGATACTTGAGCTTTCTCAAGTTAATGATGTGTAAAGACTAAAAAATAGCATAGTAAATTAATAATGTACCTTAAAAATTAAAAGTTTACTTCTTCACTTGTGGCTGTAGTACTAAAGTATCAAAATATTTATTTCAGGGAGGCATGATCCAGAGAGTCTAACATTGGTTTAGTGGGCTGAAACATCTGTCCCTGCTTCCTGGCAGTAATCCTGCAGGAAAAGGGTTATGTCGCTTCTGTTTGCACCTTGAGGCAGTTGCTTATCTCATCTAGGGCTATGTCTACACTAGAACATTTCCCCAACAAAAGTTTTGCTGGCATATAGCCACCACTAGAATTAAATCACCATTAAAAAAAACAAGGAGTCGTGTGGCACTTAAAGACTAACAGATTTATTTTTCGCATGAGCTTTTGTGGGAGAAAATCCTACTTCATCATTTTCTCCCATGAAAGCTCATGCAAAAAATAAATCTGTTAGGCTTTAAGTGCCACACAACTCCTTGTTTTTTTTTTTTTTTTTTTTTGCTGGACTAGACTAACACGGCTATCCCTTTGGAAACTGACAAGATGTACATCACCATTGGCCATCTTTGTTGCCTCCTGTCAGTGGATTGTATTCACACTGTCAGCTCTTTTGTTAACAGAGTGAGAAGCTCACTGTGGGTTGCAATGTCTCATGGGAGAGGTACAGCACCACCATGATGAAAGTACTGGTTTGATAGGTGCCTTTAAACTGCCATTAGCCAAACTGATGCTACTGAACACTAGATGCAAGAAATTCACAGAAGTGGGGGAGGAGGATATGGGGGAGAGTGAGTGAACCAGTCTGTGTCTCTCACATGTCAGACAGGAAGGATTGCCCTTACTATTCTGTGAGTGAGTTCTCCACTGTGGCAGGTTGCTTGAAAACTTCTGGTTTGTTTTGTGAAAGCTTTCTGGGACTTTACAAGGGAAGAGGTGGAGGCAGATAGCTGCAGGCAGTCCAGATCAAAGAGGTGACCAGAATGGCACTTATGAAAGCATGCTGTGATAATGCTCTTCAAAGCATTTGACGAAGTGGGATTTTCTGCCACGAAAGCTCCTGTGATAAATAAATCTGATAGTCTTCAAGTGCCACAAGACTCCTTGCTTTTTTTACTTTACTAGACTAACAAGGCTGCCCCTTTGGAACGTGGTATAATAGGGTGTCTGCTTTTAGCTGTGTATCCTAAGGGCAGTGTCTGCACATCCCAACCTTTTCAGTGACATGGCGCACTTGAATGAGACAAACGATTCCACAGCACACCCACTTTTTTTTAGCTGAATTGATTGCTCATAAATCACATTTACTTACATTTACTGTGGTTACAGTCTTACTAGACAGTTTTGCAATTCAGAGCATAGAAGAAGGATCAAATGCATTGTTTCAAATCAACTGGAAAAAAGTCATCTCAATTTTGTACTTTGGTCACCTGCGTTTAGAATGTTCACACATTAGAATCAAAAGACCAATACTCTGCTTTTAATATGATGATTAATTTTCACAAGTTTTATGATTTATAATTTGGTTGGCTAGAATATTGTTTGTTTTACATGGATTTTCATTACCTTTTGTACAAAATTTCATGATACAGTTGAACAGTCCTTATGGCACACTAGTTGAAAACCGCTGGTCTTCACACATGCTTTTACACAAAAATATTACCACAAAAAAGTTCTGTGCCTCTCGTCTAGGTGGTTTTGTTACCAAACCAGGGCAGTTTTGTCAACAAAAGGGTCACAGTATTGTGTATGCCAGGATTGTTTTGCTGAGAAAAGTCACCTTTTGTTGGGAGAACTTTCTAGTGTGTACAAGGCCTGTCTTTAAGGGGATGCAAGTGGCTTTCCAGAGAAAGAAGACTAAGGCAGTGGGGCTGAGCAAACAACCCTGGAGAGAAGATTTGGGCTAATTTATGTTTCATGTTGAGTTCCTTACAAATAAAATGAAAGATTAAGATGAACATAAATTATGACCCCCCTGTGGTTGAGGGGATTACTTCACTCTCTTAATCTTGCAGTTCATCCTTTTCTCTCTCCCTTTTCTTTTAAATTGTCTTAAATTCCGTATCATTGGGATTCACAGGGCCAACTGGGAAGAGTCAATTGCAGGTTCGCACCTTAATTAATAGACCCCAGACCTCACTACCAGTGCCTTTATTATTTTTGGTCTTATTTCAGAAAAGAGAGAGTGAGTCTGTTCAAAATCTTATACCTTAAATCTGATGTTCCCTCTAATTATTCGTAGACCGTGTGCACAAACAATTTCTTTGTGTGCACAAAAACATTTCTTTGTGAGCACCAATATTAGCACTATTGAATTTTTTTGTGCGCACTTCATTTTGTTGCGTGCGCAGGTTTCATGACCAGTGGGCGTGCTCACACGTGCACAGCTTAGGGGGAACAGTGCTTAAATCTTCAGTGAGACTCAAGTGCATGCAGATCCCTTTGCAGGATTGGAATTTATTTTGTTAATTTTGGAGCATTCTTTCTTTGGTATTTTAAATCCTGTCTACTTTATATATTGGGAGCTGGAGAATATATTTAAATCTGGTCTAATTTTTTTTAAGTCATATCTTTTAGTTACCTGTTTTTTATTATTATCTATCTCTCCACTCCCATCAGACAAGAATCTGTGAGTTCAATTTGGATAAATAATTGTGACATCACCAAACCACTGATTTTTGTGAAGGCTACCCCCTCAGCCTTTTCAAAAGGATTTGTCCCTGGAATTCCTGCCTTATGTGTGCTTTGAGGAATGGGACTAGTGGTGAAGCACTGGGCCCTGGGGACCCATGCTGTGTGTGTTTTGCTGGGTCCTGGTACAATGTGGCTAGGTGGACATGAAGAGCAAAAGAGCTGTAATGCCATTTCAATTATTTTATTATCTTTTTTTTAAATGGAATCCATATCACTTGCTCTCATTTTAATAAGATTGTTATGTTATCATGTTTAAAGATGAGATGACAGCCTTCTTTACAGCTGCTGTGGGATCTATTTTATCAGCACTGTGTATTTGAAAAGGAGAATGTTATCTACCCTTGAAACAGGACTGTTGTGATAAATATCCTGCTGCACATGTCCAATAGCCTCTTACATTTTAATAGCATCATTTATCCAGAAGGAGCACAACACCAAATGGTATGCAGTTTCTTCCATAAGGACCAGGAATTATTTCATCCAGCACTGAAGTGCAGTTTACCCATAGAGAAGAACATGGCAGCTGTTCAACAGTGTGCAGCATCACTGCATCTTAATTTATTCCAGTAAGTGTAAAGCACTGTATCCAGTTGCAATTGAAGGAGAAATTGAATTGGTAAAATCTGATTACCTGAATATGATCAGGCAAGGATATCAAAGCTAACATTTCAAGTTTCAACCCTCCCTCCATAAAGCTACTTGGTTAGATATTGGATTAGGTGTTTGCATAGGTAATGTGCGTAGGGTGTTTCAAAGGTGGAAAGTATTAATACAGTGCTAAATATTATTTCAAATCTCATCTAGAAAGACTGTGGCCTAAACAGTTGCACAGCAAATCCTGACACCATACTGGCACATTCATTCAGTACAGGTAAGAGTATCACTTTCTGAATCACCAATATCATTTACTGTACTGCACTCTTCTTCCCCCTCCACTGCTGGAATTCTGTCAAGGTGTGCAGAAGGAAGAGAATGACCTATGAATGTTAAAAGCTCTTGATAATGACAATTATAAATCCAGCTAAGAGGATGCAATTAGCGTTGTTGGTATTTATGAACTGGATTCTCTATACTCTACTTTTGAAATAAAACAAATATCACAAGAACAGCACAGCTAATCATACCTGTCATTATAATACATATTTGTGAATGTGGTGGTGTAAAAAACATATGTTTTCTCCCAACTCCTCCATGGAATACATGAAATAAAGCACGGCATGTCTTTTTCTTTAGAGAAAGTCGTCATTTTCTATAATTCTCCAAGAAATATTTACTTATTTTCTACCTTTTCTCCTTTTGAGTCTAGTTTCAGTGTAAAGAGGTATGGTATATACTTAGAAAGAAGTTGAGTGTTTTTGGAGGTGAGAATGAAATGATAGCAAGAAATTGTTCAGCAACTTTGTCCCTTTCTTTTTCCCTTCATGCAATTCTCAGTTAACCATGAATACCTCTCTACACATTAGGCCTTGAAGATATTACAAGTTGGGGACTGCAGGCTGCATGATTAAAAAACAAATAAAGGAAATATAAAGCAAATCTTTGAATTTAGGGAGTCATTTATTTAAACACACTGGGTTTTTTTTGGAACATAGTTATATTTTATCTTTGGTCTATATAGAGGATATTAATCCTAGAAAGGTAAAGTAGCAAGCTATTACCCATATTAGTAATCACATATATAAATTGTAACAGTACCTTCAAAACTCTTGGGTTGGTAGTGTGTAATATACAAAAGCTAGTAATTTTATGTAGTGAAATACCTGTGATGTTTTTGATTTAAAATTGCTGCAGTTTAATTAACTTGGGTTTTCTCTAACTAATTTTTAAAAAATTCTCATAAGAACTTCTGTCAAATTCATTAGTTCATCTTAATTATTTAAGTTTCAGGGGTATAGCCATCTTAGTCTGTTTCAGGAAAAACAAAAAAGGAGTCCTGTGTGGTGCTTGTAAAGTCTAAGGCTTTTATTAAGGGATAAACTTTCGTGGGTACAACCCTGCAATAGGCTGTGTGTGTGTGTGTGTGTGTGTATACACACACACACACATGCAGGGAACAGTTTGTTAAGAAGATCAGTTCAAACTGTACCGATGTAGACCATTAGCAGCAATTGATGAGAAGGTACGACTGTTTAAAGAGGGAAAATTACCTTTTGTAATGAGCTAATCACTCTTAGTGCCTGAACTGCTTGAAAGAACATTTTTCCCTCTTTAAACAGTCTTACCTTTTCATCAGTTGCTGTTAATGGGTGACCTCTGCAGTGTTAGGCACAGTTTTTATACTTAACTTTACATTTTAAACTCTTTACACTTTCAGGGCAAACAGACAGTATTGCCCATGTGTTTTTGAGTGTGTTGGTTTGTTTATTTTTGTGGTGGTTTGTTTGGTTTGCTTTGTTTTTTAGTTAAGTATTTCTAGCTGTATGGGAAAATGTCCCTTTCCCTTTTGGAACCACAATCTAAAAAAAGAGTTATCTTAATTTTATAGTAAATCTCTTTTTATTATTACTTAATTTTTTTTCCCCTAGGATAAACAAATAAGCAAGGAAGATGATCATCTGAGGAGGATGGAGGAGGCCAAATTACATCTTAGGGATCAGCTGCGTTGTTTAGAGACGGAACAAGAATCTATTCTTACTATGATAGGAAATGAAATTGATGCAGCTTGTGAAATCCTCTCCAGGGACTCTGTGGAGAAATTCAAAGTAATTATTAGTTTTCAGTCTGTCTTGTAATTTAGTTAGTTACCTAATGAGTGACAAAAATGAAAATTTTTTGAGTGGTTGCTTGTAGTCACATAGTTGCAACAGATAGGTGAGTAAAAGATTTCAAAAGCTGCCACAATTTAAAAAAAAAAAGGTATTAAGCTTATTATGGAATTATGGAATGAAGCATGTTGTCATGTGTCTTATCAAGAGATAACATGAGCCCCCTCCTGTGCATCACTGGAATTTATCATTTTCAATTGTCATTGTTTTTCTTTGCAAATAGTGGCTTCCAATTGTTGTCATTTCATGTGAAATGACCTCCCTGGTCACAAACTGCATCAAGTTGGCTCAGAGAGGGAGGAAAAAAAAAAACCCCACACATATTTTGCCTCTGTACATTAACTTGCTTATTGTTTTTTTCGAAAATGATTTTGAAATCTTAAAATTGTGAGGCATATCCTTTCATATTTTCTCCTGTTTTGACTTGCTCATGTGATAAGTGGTTGAGAGAGAGAGTATTAGCATATTTCAAACCCCAGTATATTTATTAATAGATTTCTGCATGCTACTTTAGCAAATAATGAGGATAATCTTCATAAAATTGTTAATCATTTCTCAATAAAAATGAAGAAACTGTATAATAAAGTATTCCTTAGAGAGATTTAGAATGATTTATTTTAAAATTTCTGTTTGCATTTAATAAGATGGTAGGACAACAAAAAATTTCAATTTTTTTTTGTGCTTTCTTACTGAAGTAACCCAATATCTCTAAATATTTTAGACATTCAGAGCCTCGAGTAATAAATTGAGTGTTGTCTCTGCCAGGATGCACATCAAACTGTTTAAATATTTTACCATATAATGAAGTCTAAATTTCCTGTTCTTCCTCATTTTATGTACTCCCAAATTCTGATTTCTAAAATCTACTGGGCAGCACAGCTGGAATTAATGCTTTAACTTACACCTGTCATAGACAGTATAGTTAACTTAGAGTTTGCAAATAATGCCAAAGCATGGAGGGTTTTTTTCACTCCAAAAGAAAGATTTGCGTGCCATTCTCCCCTGACTTGTTGAGTTTCATTGACCCCCTTCAGTTGCATGCCACTGGCAAGCTTAGAACAAATTTGTGCCTCTTGACCTTTGATCTAGACCATGAAGGGGACATCACTTTTCTTATAGCAAAATAATTTATTGCTGCCTGCCCATATTGGTAGAGGATAGAGGTGTTGTGTGGAGGCAGTGCAATTGGACCTGGGAGAAGTAGTGAAAATGTGGCATTCACTGGGCTTTCCTCTCCCTAGCACTATTCTTCTCTTTAGTTCTGTCAAGGGTTCTGGAAAGGTTTAACAGAAGTTCTTTTCTTCTAGGAGTATCGTTGTCTAGTTGTCTTGTGGGGGCTTAAGGGGAAGATGGTGGTATTGGAGAAAGCTAGAGGATTCCTAGTCTTCATCCACTGAACTCTCCCAAAAGCAAAAACCTTATCAAATGTGCTAGTTGTCCCAAAGCAGATTTTAACCTAAAGAATTCTTGAGAAATTGTTAGGATTTATTTTGTTCAACTAGTTTTTTGCTGCCACACAAACTCCCCCTACAGGCCCACTCCCCAATAATCCCTCTCCCCTCAATATTTTGTGTCTCTGAATACACAGATAAGTACAAGAAGGATTGTTTCTGATCCTTTCATTTTGACATAGGTAGTAGAACCCACTTAAATAAAAAATGTTAAAGGAATAGACAACTTACAAAGAAATTACTTGACTTGCACCAGAGAAGTCTTATATAGGAATGTAATAAAGCTGCTTTGAATGAGTACTATATAAAAATATCCCAGTCCAGCAAGTACTGTAAATGAAATAATAAATAGTCATATTGCTTTGAGTTGGAAAGGGCAGGGCATATCAGACTTGATATAAATCTTTACCCTACAAAAGAGGGTGTCGCAGATGTTAAATGAATATTGAACTTAATTACATTTCCACTATAAATACAGATCTGTCCACAACTTTTTTATCTACTCACGAAAAAAAAAAAAGTAAGGAAAAATAACTCACTAAGAGGAGTACGCCTGTGTATTGAAAACATAGAAATTAGGTATAATACGACTTTTTTAAAACAAGTTTTATCTTAATATAGTGTAGTTGGATTTAGAAGGAATTGATAGAAGAGAGTCATGGCAGACCACCTGATATATGATTTGCTAATGAAATACCCAGTACAGTTTATCTGCTGTCTTTATTAGTAATTGTATTGTCTTAATGTAGAAGTAGGCATATATGCAAGAACTTAACAATTGTCTATCTCAAATATCTGAAGTAAGTGTGGTACATTCGTACAGCTGGAATAGAAGATACCATCCTCACAGTGGCATAAGAGATGTGCTGAGTTTTTATTAATGCCCTTTGTATATTTATCACACTAACATAAGAAACAAGGAATTTAATAGAGCAGTCAAAAATCTCATGTCTTGTTCTAGAGAGAAAAAAAGCCAAATAGCTAACAATTGAAATCACAAGCAAGGATGACCTATACTAATTCTGTGCTACATGGTGTAGTGCCCTGCAATCTAGGGGGAATGAGGTTGGAGGACTGAAACTGGCCTTTGGGAGGAAAAATAAAAAGGCATTTTAAAATGTGATTCAGATGAACAATTGTAAATTTGCATTGCACTGTAAACTTAACACAGTTTTCAGAAAGGGCACCTAAGATATACATCTTGATGTGTTGTTGTTGACGCAGTATAATTATAATCTAATAAAATATTTAAACATTTTGAGGAAGTTTTAAATTGCATGGTGTTATATTCATCAAAAGGGTAAAATGAAGGGAAAACAGAATTCCTATATACCTATTAACTGCTGACCCTAATTGCATTTTTAAACAAAAATTATATTGATGGCACTTTATTGCTTTATCTTTTAAATTTGAGTGATATAAAGTTAAACTGCTCTTTAAAATATTTAGGCATACATTTTCCAAACTGGTCTTTAGTAAGAGTTTTGGAAGTAGGGCACTCAGTTTTTTAATTAAACAAGAAAAAAAATTCCCTTTTGTGTCTAAATCATTTGGTATTTTTTCCAGGCAATATCACATACACCTGGGTTACAGATGGACCCTCATCGCTGGTTAGCGGAAACAAAGGTAACTTAAGCCCTTATTGGATGTTACCGGGTAAGATAATACTTCATAGCTGGCGTTGGTTGTTAAAAAGTGGTTTTTGAAGATTGCAGTTAAAAAGGAGAAGGGGTGGGGAGAGAAAAAAGAAAAAGTTAAAAATCTGTAACATTTCTGTGATAGTGTATTAATATTTCCAGCATGGTAACTAGTCTTTCTATTCAATTGATGGTAGTTACTTTTTGAGCTAAAGGTCTTTAGCTATTTTTTGATGGGTAGAAGTCTACTTTTTCAGTGCAGAGTACATCATGTTTATGAAGGGGGTCGGATGTTAGCCTGTTTGTTGACCCTTTTATTGTCAGTTACATTACTTAGTGTCAACAAGAGACAGCTATTTGTAAGGCCAAATTTACAGCATTTTTCTCTCAACTGTGGTCACGAAATATGAGCATTCCCAAATTTAGGCACCCAGCTAAATAAATGCATTCATGGGTGAGATGAAGAAAGCCCCTTGAAAAGATGACCTTTGCTTCTGGATTGTCTTTTCTCTTTTATCAATATTTTTGAAGTAAAACAAGGTAAGTTTATAGTCCTCAGGTATGCTTCCTTTTATAGGGTGATAAAAAAGGCAAAAAAATGGTTTGATGTAAGCAATTTTGTTTTATATCTAAAGGCTTTAAAATTGGATTCTTGAAAAATGTGCTTTTCTCTCTCAACCCCTCTTCTAAAGCCCATGAGCTTTACAACGTGAGTACACACGTGCCTGGAGACCTCTTATGAGCCTGGCATCCCTGCCATGCCATGTGAGTTATTGTAAGCTTTCATTTGTGGGCCTCTGCTTAATTGTTCAAAGAGATGACTGGTAACTTCTAACCCTTGCTTTTTACGTTGCGTGTCCTGTAAGCAGTCTTATGCAGTATCTTTTAATAGGATTGAGCTTCTCATGATCAAACTAGCCTTTATTCTGCATGAAACAAACCTTTCTTTCTAAAAGGGTTGTGGCAGGGGAAGAAAAGTTGACCAATTGAGTGAGGAGAAATTGAATCTGTTTGCTAACAAGATGGCTTAAGGTTATTGATGTGCTAGTATGTAATGCATATAGATCGAGTGAATATCACTATAAATAACAGCGATAAGATTTTGAATCAGAGAACAAGAACCATATAGGAAACAGTTTCTTATTCAGATAGGTGCCACTGACATCCTAGGCAGTTTTAGAAAAACCTTCCAAAGGGCATTTAGTAATTGTTTTCATAAATCCGCCAAATGAGTTTCTTTAGTTATTGGTAGAGGATAGCTGAAATAAAATAGAAATATTGCAGTTCTTTAGATTTGCAGCTTTTTAATCCACAAGGAAGAGCAGCTTTAAAAATTGAAAGATGCGTCTCCTGACTGCTGTTTTTTGGTCTTCACTATGAAGTCCAGACTACTATCTAGAATGATGTGAGGGGCCTTCTCTATTCTCAGACTATTTTACTCTGTCTCATCCTTTATCCTTTTCTTGTTCAGGGCCCCCTATCAGAAGAAGCTCCTTATCCAGGAAGTTTAATTGTTCCTTCTCTTGGAACTCATAAAAGAGGTTCCATTTGGTATCAAAGGAGAAGGGATTTTCTTCCTGGTATTTTCTAATCCCAGCAGTGGAGGGGGTCTCTTGCCAATTTTAGACCTTCATTTATATCAATTTTCCATTAAAACTTTGTTTTCATTAAAACAAATGAAGTTAGTTAGATACCATCTATTTCCTTGATCCTGCGGTTGGTTCTGTACATACCTCTGTTGAGGCTGGGCAGCAGAGGGTAGGCTCTGGGTGAAGGTGGATTCTGGGTGCTCTGGAGATGCATGTGGAGTGAGTAGAAATGTTGGAGATGGAGCAGGGAGTTGGGAGGAACCTGGAGACAAATGAACTTGGATCCATGAGTGTTTGAAGAAAGGGGGTTTAACAGAGTTGTTTTGGAAGTGTGTGAAGAAGAAGCTTTTGCATCAGGATTGAAGCATGTGAATGTATGTGGGGGTCATAGGGTGGGCAGATGGGGATCCAGTGTCCCTATGTGGAAGTCTTAGTACCTGTTGAGGAGCTCCTCTTGGTGGTACTACTTATCTAGCTCTTAAGAGTCCCAAGGCAACATCACTGAGGAAAGCCCTTCAAGCACTGATGCTTTGCTGAGAGAGACTTTACATCCTCAGAAACTGCTGCTTTGGATCTCTGGAGCACCGAAAGTCTCCATTCAAAAAAATCATATATTCTTAATTAAACCCCACTTGGTCTGTCAAGAACATTGTCACCTAGGTGGACTGAAATACAGTTGGTTAAACTATATCAAAGTCCTGGAGTTTTTCTCTACTTTTGAAATGGTGACACTTTAAATGTTTAGCTGTTAGCATAAAAGCTGGCTGGTTTTAATTCTTTAAAAGTCATCTTTCAGATTACATTTTGTTCTGAAATGATGTATTTTGTAACTAAAAAGTGGGATTTCTGCTTTATCTATTTAGTTCTTTGAAAGACTGTGTGTGTGCATGCATGTGATTATATATGTACAAATTAAAATTCCCCTCTCACCCCTATGGGTGGTATGTGTCATCCTCAACCTCGGGTCCTCTACCAGAGGCCTGGGAGTTTGAGGGTTCTGCACAGTATCTTAGCTGTTCTGAGCACTGCACTCTTCTGGACAGAGAGCTTTGATGTTGTTCCTGGGATCTGTTGGAGCCACTCTCCCAGCTTAGGAGTCACAGCCCTGAGTGCTCCTACCACTTGGCCTCTGCTTTCCACATCCTCTCCAGTTCCTCTTTCAGGCCCTGGTACTTCTCCAGCTTCTCATGCTCCTTCTTCCTGATGTTGCTGTCACTTGGCACTGCTACCTCTGTCACCACCGCTGTCTTCTGGTCCTTGTCTGTTACCACGATGTCTGGTTGATTGGCCAGTACCTGCCTGTCTGTCTGGATCTGGAAGTCCCACAGAATCTTAGCCCTGTTATTCTCCACGACCTTCTGTGGGATCTCCCATCTGGTCTTGGGAGGGTCTAGCCCATACACTGTGCAGATGTTCCTGTACACAATGCCAGCTACTTGGTTGTGCTGTTCAGTGTATGCTGTTCCTGCCTGCATCTTACATCCTGCCACTATGTGTTGGACTGTTTCTGAGGTGTCTCTGCACAGTCTGCACCTTGGGTCCTGTCTAGTGTGGTAGACCCCTGCTTCAATGGATCTGGTGCTCAGTGCCTGTTCTTGTGCTGCTATGATCAGTGCCTCAGTGCTGTCTTTTAGTCCAGCCTTTTCCAGCCACTGGTAGGATTTCCCAATGTCAGCCACCTCAGCTATGTGTCGATGGTACATCCCATGCAGGGTCTTGTCTTGCCATGGCACTTCTTCTGCTTGATCTTCCTCCCATGTCTGCTGCTGCTGCCTCAGGCATTCTCTCAGCAGCTCATCTTTGGGTGCCATCTTACTGATGTACTCCTGGATGCTCTGGGTTTCATCCAGGACAGTGGCTTTGACACTCACCAAACCCCGCCCACCTTCTTTCCATCTGGTGTACAGTCTTTGGGGGTTGGACTTGGGGTGGAAACCTCCATGCATTGTGAGGAGCTTCCGGGTCTTCACCTCGGCAGCCTCCATGTCCTCCTTTGGCCAGCTCACTATACCGGCAGGGTATCTGATGACTGGCAGGGCGTACCTGTTGATGGCGTGGATCTTGTTCTTCCCATTGAGCTGGCTCTTCAGGACCTGTCTTATCCTTTGGTGGTACTTGGATGTTGCTGTCTTCCTTGCCTCCTCATCGTGGTTCCCATGTGACTGTGGGATGGCAAGGTACTTGTAGCTGGTCTGTATGTCTGCTATGTGGCCTACTGGTAGTTCCACCCCATCAGTCTTGACTACCTTTCCTCTCTTTACTACCATCTGGCCTGTAGGCTGGCACTGTGGCCTGCCTCAGAGCCGGAGCTAGAAGAAGGCCCCAAACGCTCCCTCTGGCCAGACCCAGGGACTACAAGGCCCCAGCCCCAGAAGCGGAGGGGCGGGGCCAGGCCAGGAAGGGGCAGTATAAGAACACCGGCTGGGAGCTCACTTGAGGCTGAGCTCCCAAGGGGGAAGGACATGCTGGGCCAGAGGGAGCAGGCCGGGCCCGGTCAGGGCCGAACCCCCCAGCCAACCCCTACCTTTAGGGACACCCAGTGCTACGGTCCCCACGGCCTTCCAGGGCCCGGTGACTGGGAGGGGAACCCAGAGGCGGTTGACTGGGGTGGGCGTTCGAGAGCCTGCCGGGCCCCACCGCAACCCCCTCGCTCCGGGACAGCCTGGGAAGGCGGGGAAGTGGCAGGTCCCACTCACTATCAGCCCTGCGATTTAGAGGAGCTGCCCTCCGCTGAGGAGGAGACGCCGACTTTGTACGGGCCCCAGGACTTGGAAGAGTTGCCCCTCGCGGAGGAGCCAGCCGAGTCTCCAGACCTGCTGCCCATGGAGACCGAGGGGTTCGCCGGGGTGCCGCTGGCCTACTACAAGGAAGACCCTGAGGATGGCTACCCGCTTTGGAGCTAGGTACCCGGGACTGGTGGCCGGGACGGGGTTGGAGGAAGTAGCCCAGGGAGGGCAGGATGGTGGGCCCTATTTCCCGGGCAGCGTGTTTCAGAGATTGCCCCGTTGACCCGGTGGGGTGCCCCCCTGTCTAGGGCGCTGGGCTGAGACGCAGTGGAGCGGGTGGGCCTGTGTCTCTCTCCTCAACCCACCCCCCTGTTTCCTGGCCTAGGAAGCGCTCAACCGTACCTACCGCTCCCGACTTTTGTGCTTGCCCGCCCCACCTGGGGGCCGGGGCTCCCGACTTTTGTGCTTGCCCGCCCCACCTGGGGGCCGGGGCTCCTGACTTGGAATGGGCCCTACCACCCCAGGGGTCAGGCCCGAGGATATTGCGTTCGGCTGCCGGGAGGGACGCCATGTCCGCTAACTCCCCTTTGGTTGCCAGTAGGAGGCGCCCTCCTGACCGGCCACCAGTGCTAAAAGCCTATACAGCCACACTTCTCCAGTCAGAATGACATCCCAGTATCCTCACTGTAGATCTGTGTCAGGTGGATTATCGAGTTGATGTCTCATTCATTCTTCGCATACAGCTTGATGTCATCCATGTAGAGGAGGTGGCTGATGGTAGTTCCACTCTTGAACTTGTATCCATATCCAGTCCTTGTGATTATCTCGCTGAGGGGGTTCAAGCCAATGCAGAACAGCAGCAGGGACAGCGCATCACCTTGGTATATGCCGCACTTGATGGCCACTTGTGCAAGCTGTCTTGAGTTGACTTCCAGTGTTGTCTTCCACAGTCCCACTGAGTTCTTGAGGAAGGTTCTTAGTGTCCTGTTGACTTTGTATAGCGCCAGACATTCACAGATCCATATGTGCAGCACTGAGTTGTAGGCTTTCCCGTAGTCAATCCAGGCTGTGCTCAGATTGGTCTGTCTAGACCTTGAGTCTTGGGTGACTGCTCTATCTATGAGCAACTGGTGTTTTGAGCCTCTGGTGTTGTTCCCACTGCCCTTCTGAGCTGTGCTCAGGTACTGGCCCATGTGGTCCTGTAGCTTGGTGGCTATGATGCCTGATAGGACTTTCCATGTTGTGGGGAGGCAGACTATTGGCCGGTATTTGGATGGTGCTGTTCCCTTGTGGGGGTCTTTCATGATCAGCACCGTCCTTCCTTGTGTTAGCCAGTCTGGGTGGGAGCCTGCTGCTAGCAGCTGGTTCATCTGTGCTGCCAGGCGTTCATGCACTGCTGTTAGTTTTTTTAGCCAGTAGGTGTGGATCATGTCCGGTCCAGGTGCTGTCCAGCTTTTCATGTTCTTGACCCGCTGTTGGATGTCGGCTACTGTGATGGTGACTGGTTCCTGTTCTGGGAGATTGTTGTGGTCTCTTCTCAGGTCCTGCAGCCACTTTGCACTGGTGTTATGAGTCTTCTCCTTCTCCCATATGTTCTTCCAGTACTGTTCAGTTTCTGCTGTTGGTGGCTCTGCTGTTATGGTGGTGTTGCACTGCAGTTGGGAGTACACCTTGGATGGTTTTTGGAGAACAGGGCATTTATCTTTTTGGCCTCTGCTTCTCTAGTGTATCTCCTTAGCCTGGTAGCCAGTGCTGTGAGCCTTTGTTTAGCAGTCTCTAGGGCTTCAGATGGAGTCAGGCCCTTGTATTTTTTCAGTAGCTGAGTCTTATCTTTAATCTCTACACCCTTCAGTAGTTCCACCAGCCAGCTAACTTCTCTCCGGGTTGCCTTGATCTTCTCCTCCAACCTCATTTTCCAGGGGGGGTATGTACTGGTGTTCTTCTTGATCGTGTAGCCAAGCATCTCCAGGATTACAGAGGCTGTAGCGTATACCAGTTCATTGGTTTCAGTGATGATGGTAGTAGGAATTGTCGATAGGGCTCTATTGGCATCTTCTAGCATACTGTCTGATGGTACTTCTCCAACGAGCCTTGGTAATCGGTCTCGAGGGTTGACTGTAGCTAGTTTATCCATGATCTTATGCCTCATATCAGCTCCTGTGCTCTGTAATGGAGGGGGTGGCAGTGAAGTTCCAGCTTTCCAGCTTCAGGTGTTGGCTGCACATCTAGTTCTTCTGCGTCTTCTTCTTGAGTCCAGGATGTAATGTGGAGTTGGTCTATCTCCAGTTGTGAGAGCAGCTTCCTCTTTACTATATTGAAGCGTTTTGTAACTAGCTGTTTCTCAGTTAGTGTGGATGTAGGTCTTTTGTCCATCCATAGTTCCCTCATATGTTTCATATATCCCTTCTCATTAGGTCTATTGTTGTAGTAGCATTCCATCAATTCCAGGTTCTCTTGTCTCGTCCATGCATGGTTTGTTCTAGTAGCCCACTTATCATCAGATTGTCCTGGTTCCCCAACATCTGGCGCGGACCTTGTTAATCCGGGCGACATCCGAGCCGGCATGACTCTCCTAGTTCGTGTCACTCTCATATTCGAGGTAAGCAAGTGAGGCATTAGGGGCTCTTTTTGCCCAAGGACTCCTACTGGGAAGGTAGTCAGGTACCCACTGGGATTTGAACCCCGGTCTCCCGTATCAAAGGGCATCACTTTTAACTACTATGGCGCGCTTAACCACTACGCTATCCAGTCCAACATTTTATAAAACCTCTCACATTTTCTAATCTGCAAACGTGATGACTCTTATAAAATCAACAGTCGCTTCATATTTTATTGTAAAATTCATAAGGAAGTCTCATGTTAAAGGATCAGCCGTTGCAATGTCAGGGATTGAATGTGGTGACATACCTCTTTGCAGCCATCATGGGAGGTATAGATGGGTAATGATTTTGTGGTTCATGTGGTGGACAATGAAGGGAATGTGGTCAGAGCTGCAGATGCTGGAGTTAGTATTCACTGTGGTACTGTAATCATGACATTACTATGTTTGCACAGGCTGTGCCTGAAATTGGTGATTTCAGACTTATTTAGTGAGGAGGCTCAAATTCCATTTTTAATTATGGCCCTGCTCTGGGGTATGTAGTTTGGACGTGTTATCCTCGATCTCCAGCAGTATTGCTGCTGACATCAGTTTAATGTTTGTACAGAGACTGAGGACGGAATCAAATCAGTTTTTATACAGTGCCAAAATTTTTAGGTGATTTGTTCCACATCCTGGTATTACATTCAGCATCACTCAGGGTGGAATATTCTCCATTTTAGAATTATTACTATTTCCATTCTTTGTTTCTCTTCCTTTCTCATCTTCTTTAGTTCTGGGAATTTATTGGTGTAGAAATGTTTTGTTCAAGTTTAATGCTTAAAAACTCAGCTCTCAATTGTAGTGATGACTATGTGAGAACAGGCTACTCCCCCCCCCACCATTGTATCTATTGTATTTAATCCTCCTACTTAAAAAAAAAAAACAAACACTTCATGAATTTGAGTGTCATCCTTGCGATCCTTTATAAGAGACACTTTGGGAGTAAATATTTTTTTCACTGGGAAATACATGATATGATTTTCAGTTACATTCTGCTTTCACCCAAAGCTTTGGGCTGACACAAATGCTTAGAAGTCAAGTGGCTTCTGAACTCAAATTATGGGTGAGTGATGAAACTGTGACTTGCACCTATTACAGTCACCTCAAACTTACCTCCTCAGCTCTTGTTTCTAGACCTGATCAGAAAGTGCTAGACCACTGGTTCTCAACCAGGATATACAGAAGTCTTCTTGGGGGCTACATCAGCCCATCTAGATATTAGCCTAGTTTTACTACAGGCTATATAAAAGGACTAACAAAGTCAGTACCAACTATAATTACTCTATGGGAAGCCAAACAAAAACTTTAAAACTCTGTCAGGGTCTACCTTCCTCTGTGCCCCCGTAAAGTTCGGAATGCTGCTCAGCAGGTGGCGGACAAAACTTTTGAAGATGCAGCTGGGGTGACTTAGTTATCCCAGACCAGGATCCATCTTCATCTTTCTTCTCGAACCTTCTTTCTGCCTTCCTTCCCTCATGCTCAGCCATAACATTGAACAAGGGGATCCTAAAAACCACTGCACAGGATACTCCATTCAATTTATTTACATCCATCCTTCCCTCCCACTCCCATCCCTGTCTGTCTTCAAGAACCCTTTTTATCAGCAGCTTCTCACCCAAGAAGTACAAGCCCTTCTGTGTGGAGAGGTCATAGAGGAAGTTCCCCTGAGACTATCTCATAATTCAAGAATAAAGAGATATTTAATGAAATTAAACAGTGAGAATTTCATAACTCCTAATACAAAATGCTTTTTTCACACATGTAACTAAGCTGTGGAATTCTCTGCCACAGGAAGACTTTTAGGCCAATAACTTAATAACATTTGGAAAGATATTTGACATTTTCATGGATGACAAAGATGATTGAAAGTTTTTGTAACAGAAGATAAGAAAAATTTTCTGAAAGAACTATTAAACCTCGTGTTTCATAGCATAAATCAGTTTCTAACTGCTGGAGATCAGATTTTCCCCATATATGTCTACACCTAGTTTCTTATCAATTCTCCTGAAGCATAACCATAGTGCTGGCCACTATCAGAGACAGGATACTGAACTAGATAGATCTGGGATCTGATCCAGTGTAGGCACTACCTATTATTATTCTCTGCAAACTAAGTGTTGTATGAGTCATGCCATGGGATTTCAGCATGGGACCGGTTCACCGGGGTCTCTGTGTGCCCTCTGAACCAGTAGTGAACCTTAGAATCTCATCCTGTAAACCTACTCTCCTAGAAAAAATAATATACATTTTTGGGGAGAGCATTCAGTTGCTTCCAATCAAAATACATGAGCACATTTTGATTCCATTTGTATATCAAATCAGAATTTGATCTACAATATATTTTTAGTATTTCTTTTAAAAAGTGTATTGCAATAGCTATTATACCTCAGTAATCTGGCTGCAAATGTTCTTGTTTGGTTAGTTTAAAATTTAAGTCCTACTTTTTTATTACAATATTTCCTCCTTTTCAGTGTCACATAAATTTTTCCTTCTCTAGACTAAACTTCAGTGGATGTGTGAAGAAGTGAAAGATAGAGAAAGCAAGGAAAGGAAGCTACAGCGCCACCTTTTGCAGAGCAGAGAGCAGCTTATGGAGTTGACTCTGAGCAGGGAGTGTGAGCATCAATCTCTCTTTGAACAAATTAAAAAGCAGGAACGTGACCTGGAACAAGTTAACAGAGAAAAAAGAGGTGAGTTGACAAGTTCATTTTTGTTAACAAGAAGAAAAGAAGAAGCAGAGAAATGCTGATCTTGAAAATTAGCAAAGCACATCCAGATCTGGTAGTCATTAAGAATTTCAGTTGGTGACTTGCTACGGATAACCAGGAAAAAATAAAGATTTTTAACCCCCCCCTTGGTTAAATTGGAGTGTTTGTTCAAAAGATGTATTTCAGTTCAGTAAATGTCTGAATAACAAACAGGTTTGTGAAGTGAGTGATAGACACACCAATTAGTCTTTCAACTTTCTTATTTGAAGCACATCAAGACCAAGAATATTAGCAGAAATTATGGAGTAGTAGTAGGAGGTTGCGTTGTCTTCGCCTTCATCCAGTTTTTGTCTGTGAAATAGGTTAGTCTCGAATAATCTCTTTTCTGTTATACTAAAAATATGAAGAGTTTGATTTGGAGTTTTCTCATTTAACGGTCATACTTATGTTTTCCCTCTATTGAGCCACGTAAATAGTTTTGTTGTTTCTTATAATGATGGCCTATTAAGAATGAAAAATATAAAAATAGTATAAGTCAGATGAGGTCCTGGACTCATTTTATGATGATCTGATGATGCCTAATTAAAAGATCTTTTTGGTAAATATTGTTTTTTCTCTTACACATGTTAAAAAAATGAAGATGACAAACTTTGTGTTAATTAAAATGAGTTGTAACCATTACATGTGAAAAGAACCCCACCCCCCAAAATTGTAGATAATATTTTTTTTAAAGAAACTTTGCATATTGGAAAACAGGCATTTAGCCTAATTTAATTTAGGATATATTTTAATGGAGTAGAGGCTAAGGAGAACAGCTAATCAAATGTTGAACTATCATATTATTAGTATTAGCAACTCTTCTGTTTTCCATTTTCTTAAGACTATGATATTAAGCACATTTGATACCAAAAAACCATCCAGTGTGGTACCTCATTACTTCTGGGGGTTTTACATTGAATTATGACTACTTTGTTTACATGTTTTTCTCTATTTAATTTTTTTTTTCCTCTGGCGCAATAATTTTTATTTTATTTAGTCTCTTTCATCTAAGAAGTTTTGGTTGGATTTTTCCTCATTTAATGGCGAATGAAGCTTGTAAAAATAGTTTGGAAGGATCTTCTTGTGATTAACGACATTTAAGATTTTGTTTCTGTTCCTGGATCTTCCACAAAGATGCTTTGTGACTTTTTGCAATCATTTTATGTCTTTGTACCATTCATCTATAAAATGTAGTTAATATTTTGTGATTACATTGTAAGGGTTCTTTGAGGATAAGCTTAATAACGAATGTGAGGGCCTCAGATACTGTGGTACTGAGTGTTGAAAAAACCAATATGCAAAAATGCCAACTACTAGCAAGAAGAAAAGAAAAAGTTTAGTAGTTAAAGAGAAATATAGCAGAGTAAGATGAGTAAAAACTTGAAGAGCAGGGTTCAGCCCCAAATTGCCTCATCTGGTGTTGGCTAAAGTCCAGTAACCGGCAATAACATAATTTGTTTGTTGTAGCATATATTTAAAAAAAAAAAAAAAGGATTTTTTTTTTACTCAGAGCGTTACCCAACCCCTCTGCAGTCCTACTGTGATGGGAACATGCCTCTCCTAGGCTTTGTCCTATTGTGTGTATCTGGGCCAGTAAGTGTACCTTATACACATTTTTCATGTCCTTTTGGGTATTTCCACATTTGAATGAGCACCTTGATACAGCTAGGATAATGGAATCTTAGTAGTAGTGGGGGTTGGGATGCTTCACCTTTTACTCTTTCACTGCCAGTGTTTGGGGGCATTCTGAAAACATGCCCATGAAAAGACTGTAGGGTCTGTTGCTGCCTCAGGTCTTTCCAACTGCAGCAGTAACAGGATGTGAACCTCTCCAACTCTTCAGATCTAGAATTAAGTTTTTTCAGATTAGTTGATGTTGATATAGTAGGATAGTAGTTTTAGATAATAGTCATAACTGTTAGTTAAGTAAAATGCTAACCAGTTCCAACATGGTGGATCCCAGTATTAGGAAGCATGATTTGAAGTCATGCATACCAGGTCCACTGGATTTCCCAGCATGTGATAAGTACCTGAAGTACTTAGGTAAGAATGATTCATGGGCACACAGTGCTATCTGTAGCTCATTTGCCCTTTGATGCTGAATGGAAAAACAGAAAAAACACCATGTTGTTCTGTTATGAGAGGCATTATCACCCAATCTTCTGGGATCTGATAGTTCTAAAAGGTCCAAAAACATTGGCTCCTACTATGTCTAGATCCAAGAAAACATAGACAACAAAGGCTTCAGATTCAGCACCATGCTCTTCAAAGTTAACTGAACCTTTATTAGCCAAATCCTTAGATCCAGTCCTAAATGGGATACGGTCTTCATTGGGACCAGAACCAGACACACACTCTGAGATTTACAGGAACCAGCAACCTTGGTTCTGAGGAAGAGAGAGGCAAAATTAAAGCACATCTCAAATGGCCCCTCATATTTCTCACATCTTGTGGATTCAAGACCTTTGGATTTACAACCTCTAATTTGTAGCAAGAGCAT
This sequence comes from Podocnemis expansa, assembly GCA_007922195.1. Taxonomy (NCBI): domain Eukaryota; kingdom Metazoa; phylum Chordata; order Testudines; family Podocnemididae; genus Podocnemis; species Podocnemis expansa. The sequence continues at coordinate 32,675,885 of ML681963.1, forward strand.
ACGTCTGTAGAAAAGACTATCAGATCTAATTATGGCAACCCAGCCGCATACTGTAACAGTTACAGCAGAAATTCATTTGGATCAACATCTGTGAATGGATCTGATCTTACCACAGTGCTTGTCTGATAAGAAATGAGCAAAAGGACTCTGCTTTGTCAGTATCCCTACTGCCTGAGATTACAATTTGCTTGCCGCTCTCCATTTTTCAGGTCCCTGCATCAGCTAGCTCATTAGTTACTTCAGGATCACATCTGAAACTGGATGTTGAGCTGGATACCAAAGACCCAAATAATTCCTAAGGAAAGTAATAGCCAGAATGCTTCTGGCTATTCTGTGCATCAAGCAGATGATATGATGGGTTGAGGAAACTGGCAAAACTGGCTCATGTTACCTTGATGCCATGGCCATATTGGCCACCTCTTATCAATACCATATGAGAAAATCTGACATTCTTGTGCTTAGTTATCTTCTACTGAAATCTACAGATCTGAGAGATGAGGAATGTTAACATTCTTTGGCACGGGATGCTTTCCTGGAAGTGGAGTTCTGGGAGGTATCTTCACACAGTGATCCAGAGATTTCATGGACCCAGAAAGTAGGTTATGTCCTGATGACAGTGTGAGAGTAACAACAACATAGTCGTCTTCAGAAAATAAAAGTCAGTTTCATGAACTAGTTGATAGAACGATGTCCATTTTAAAATTACAATCAGTGTCTTTGGAGGTGGCTATTCATGCAGTTTTTGACATTTTGGGGTCTATTGCAAGTACTCAAATTGATGGCCTATGTTCAAAGGGCTCTGACAAGCAGCTAAATCCATATGGTCTAATCTGTCATCATGCTGGTTAGTATCAAAAAAGGCTGACATGTTACAGCAAATCCCATGTGAGTTATTCTCTTGTTTTCAACAGCCTAACTCTAGTTATACTAGACATGCTTGAAAAGCTCTAGATGTGGTCTTCAACTCTTAATACCTTATGATAAGGTAGGGAAAAGACAGCTTTCTTCAGCTTTCCTTAACATGCAATTGGCAAACTATCAAGCAATATATGGCATGGCTGACCAGGTCATCTTAAAGTATATTTGGGTGATTCATTTGAATAGACCCCAGTAGTGATATATGTCTAAGTATGTATTCAGATGTTTAAACTTCATAAAACTAATGAGATGTTTACATTGTTTCATTGTCATGCATTTTTTCACCTATCTATTCCTGTCATAATATAATAACAAATATTTACTCCTGTAACTAAATAACTCATCAGACATCAAAGAAGCATTGGGGATGCTAGAAAAGATGCTAATTTCAAAGTAAATGGCCATTATGGTGATGACATGAGGTCAGAGACTTAAAGTGCATTTTTCATTCCTGTCAAAGGAAAAGCCAGCATGGGTAGACAGTCTGTCACCTTGTCCATTGTGAGAAGACAATAATAATGTAAATTCAAAGGAAGATCCTTTGTCTCTAGATTGTTTGGATTTTGACAGTGCAGAATAAATGAACAAGAAGATGACCCCAGAGTTATCCTGGGTAGTGGTGAGAGACTTTTTGGAAACTGGCAGTTAATTACATCTCTGCCATCATTTGGGGTTACAAACTGTGACTCACCTGTACGTGTGTTTTACCTGCTTTAATCTTCAGTAACGTTCATTTCCTTTTCTTAGTTAGTAAACTTATAATTAGTTTTACTGGGGAATTAGTTGCCGTTAGAGTCTTTGATGTAAGTTCTGGAGTATCAGTTGATCCAGGATAAATGGCTGGTACCATGGGACTTTAGGGAACCTTCTAGGGTATGATTTTTTTTTTTTTAATTTTAATAACCTTTTATCACAAAGTTTGATTTGTCAAGATAGTTTAGAGAGTCTAAGGAGAGTTTCTGAGGCTCAGTGACGAGAGCAATATAATGATCTAGGAGTAGTTTACATTTGTTAATGTCTTGGTATAATCTAATTTTAGAATATACTACCAACTTGGGATGCCTGCCCTTGTTTTTTTAGTGTCTGCCCTGAAATAATTTTCTCCCACAAAAGCCCATGCTATAGATAATTTTTTTTAGTCTTTAAAAGTGCCACAAGACCCATTGTTTGCCCTGAAATAGGCACACTCTGTTCTGAACCACTCCAGACAAAATGGTCCAGGGATGGCCAGAGATCAGTTTCAACTGTGGTAAAAGATGTCAACCTTTGCCAAACATTTCCCAGAGTATCAAGGAAAAAAAATGAATCAGCTCTCTTCAAAGAAGACCAAACTGTGACTGTTTCGGATAGTCTCTCGAGATCTGTGACATCGACATGTATGATCATGATCATGTTGCCTTTCTGTGAAATCAAGATCTGAAAGAGAGGACTTACCGCTTGAAAGGATAAACTATTTAGAGCAAAAAGTAACGCGATATTGGAAAATATGATGGAGACTTGCTCCCTGGCTAGTTTTCTAGTGTTATTGGCTCCTTACTGATGGAGAGTGCCTATAGCTGTGTTCACAAATCATAAGCAATATGTTCATACCCTTTCTTTACCTTACTTCAATTCATGGAGACTACAATACTACCAGTAGCAGCACCAACATCAAGAGTTCCCTCAAACACAGGAAAAAGAGAAATTGTTCAGGTCTCAGACAAGGACAAAAAATTCCTCAGCTGAATTCGCCCTCCCAAATGTCAGGCAGCAGGTTTGATGTGATAATAAATAGCTTTGAAGTAATTTTGGAAAATTCTATCCACATTTTTGGGAATGAGCCTTCCCAATTTTAGGATGCATGGACATCTTAAATATCATCTCTGCTTGCTTTTTTGTTTGTTTGTTTTTATTTTGTCATTTCTTGATAGGAACTTATTTGGGAAGGCTATAATAGATAGAGAGGTAGCAGTGATAGTGACCTAAGGAATGGAAGAGACAATTAAAATGACCTGATGTGGAGGCTTCAGGAAGTATATTATCCTTGAGCGGAAACCCAAAAAGAACTTAGTTTGTACATATAATGTGCCTATTTGGTAGAGTTAATGGAAGATTAGATCTGAGGTTTGGAGATGCTGGTAAAGTTAGCTTTTAGAAAAAAATTGAGGTGGCCACTGCTTCATGCCCTTTTTTTATAGCCATGGCATCAGAAAATACTTCAGTGCTAAGGAGGAGTGAGGGGGCAAGGAGCACTAACTGATATTGCAACTGAAAGGTTCCACCATCCTAACTGCACCTGGTTAGCATATCCTAAGGGTCTAAATATTCAGTCAGTCTTGAAGAACTTCAGTTACTGTTAAACAAACAAGGAGTCCTGTGGCACTGTAAAGATTAACACATTTATTTATCACATAATTTGTGAGTCTTTAAGTGCTACAGAATTCCTTGTTTGTTTTGCTGAACTAGACTAACATGACTACTACTTTGGAACAAGTTACAATTAAGTAACATTCATTTAAGATGTAGAATATAGGTATGTGTGAATATGCTAGTATTTGTATTTTGTATTTAACCAACACCAGGTGGCTTTTGAACTAATAAAGGAATGTTTGAGTAGAAATTGAGTTATGACAAACCATAATAAAGTTATTGGGATAATTATTTTCAACCTTTATCATGTGTACACAATCTCACTTACACATCACCATCTGTAGTGCAGTTAACTTATCAGTTTGTAGGAGAATAAATCAGATGAGTTTCTTTAAAAATCTATGGAATATTAATACGTATGCACCATGGCTTATATTTTTAAAATCAGAAACAAGTTTTTCTCCGTCTTCATAAATCAGAATTGTTATAATAAAAAAAAAAAGTAAGGCTAGATCCTCCTTTTAAAACAAAACTTTAAAAAAAAATACCCATAGCTTCTTTGGAAAAAACAACAAAAGTCCTGTGATACCTTAACGACTAAGAGATTTCTATGAGTATAAGCTTTCGTGGGCTGCAACCTGCTTTGTCAGATACCACAACCCCCATCTGACAAAGTGGGTTGCAGCCCACAAAAGATTTTGCCCAAAGAAATTTTTTGTCCTTTAAGGTACCACAGGATTTTTGTTGTTTTTGGTGTATATTGACTAACACTGCTGTCCCTCTGTAGTTTCTATAGTGGTTAGCAGTCATAGAATTTCTTACGAGACCTCAAATGATTTTTGGTACAGGTTTTATTATTTTCTAGTATCAGTCTTACTGTATATACTCACATATAAGCCGAGATTTTTATGCCTGAAAATTGCCTTTAAAACAGGCACTCGGCTTATACATGGCTCAGTACAGCAGACTGCCTCAGCCTGGGAGTATTACCAGTAAGTCTCTAGCCCTGAACATTCACTGAGCATGCTCCAGGGTGGAGCCCCAACACATGGCTGGAGCGGCCATGTTGGGGAGTCAGCCCAGACCTGGGGTTAAAGTAAGGAGGAGACCTTGCTGTCTGGAATGTCCAGGTAAGGGGGCTGGGGAGGGGAGTTCACCTGGGGAGACAGTGTGAGGGCTCAGAGGTTGGGGGTGTCCTGTAGGCTGGGGTAAGGCAGCAGCAGAGGTTGGGAGTTGTTGGGGAAAAGTGGCGGCGGGGAAAATTGGCGGCAGAGGAGAAGCAGTGGCGGGGTGTGTCAGGGAAAAGCAGGGGCAGGGAGAAGCATGAGCAGGGCTTGGAGGATGTCAGGGTAAAGCGGAGGCGGGGAAAAGTGGTGTCAGGGTTTGGGGGGTTAGGGAGGGTGTTGGGGAGTCCAGGGGAAAGCTGGTGGTGGGGGCTAGGAGCTGAGGCCACAGGTGGACCTCGGCTTATGTGTGGGTCACCCCTTTTTACTATTTTGGGGGCCTCAATCAGCGGTAGGCTTATGCGTGGATCAGCTTATCTGTGAGTATATATGGGAGTTTCAATCAGATAATACAGTTAATACAGCTTAGGACATCCAACATGTGGCACAGCTCACTTGGTGGTGGATTCTCTTTTTTTTTTTTTTTTTTAAGTTTTTAAACTATGATTTGAGGGCTTCAATTACTCAGTCTTAAGCTAAGGGTCTATTACAGTTGTGGATGGATGAGGTTCAGTGGTCTGCATTGTGAAGGAGGTCAGACTAGATGATTGCACTGGTATTTTCTGACCTTGGAGTCTGAGTCGATCAGTACTTTTGCTCTGATTGCAGGAAATGACTTCACCAATGTGGTAGGAAGTGTTTCATTAAACATATTCTCAGTCATCTGAATGGTATAATACCAAAATTATTGGCCTTCCAAAGTTGTCCCTTGTTCAAAGTTTCCATTCCTCAGCAGGAGAAATTTCTTACTGCACCTATGGGCATTATTTAACATGATAGTACAGCAAGGAATCACAGACGGAAGAGTGCGTATTTTATTGCTACTAATTAGATTTTACTAAAGATGCTCTAGACGTATCCAGATATGTCTTTTATTTCTAACAGCCACTCGTGCTCTTCAATATAAGAGCAGCAGTATTGAAATTTTCCTTTTCTTCTTTGTACAGTCTTTCCAGTCAAGAATCTTCTACTTCAGGAAGTCTAAAAAATCATTTCTGATCTTTCTTATTTTCTCTTCTTGTACTTGTTCTTCTTTTTCATTGATGATGGATGACAAGATGCAAAACATTTTTGTTTTTAAAGAATGAACTACAGTGAATTCTTGTTTGATTTGGTATAAACATACAGAATGGGCCTAGAGAATGAAAGACACTTATTTAATGGTTAATAGTTTGTGATACTAACCGGCTGAGAAAGCCATGCAGTTCTTGTTAGAGTTTTGATGTAAAACAAACCTTAAAGTAATACTTCAGACAAGTACTTTAAATGATGCAACATGTATGAAAATTTCAGCAGTAGAAAGGGGTGGAAAGTTGTCTTCTTACTGTGGTGTATTGTATTTCAATGATGTAAGTTTTACTCCTGTTACTGGAAGTAAATTATTTATTATTTTATTTCTACAGTACCCATAAGTGTTCTTGGCAATCTTCAAAATGTATAAAATGCATGTTTTTTCTCTCAAAGAGTTTATAATTTATATGTAGTAGTGATGATGTGTGAAATCTACATGTGAAAGTGATAATGGATGATTGCAAATAGGGAAAGGATGGGGAGAGTAAAGACAAATATATGCAATAGACTTTTCTACTTGCTTTAAAACATTCATTTTGTAGGGTAAACTTTGCCCTCTTTCTGGAGTTTGGCTTTACCAAATGAACAAAAATAAAGTTCAGTCCTAACCTTCTTTCAAAGGCTGGGTGTTCATAGAATAGGACAGTCTATATCCTAGGTTCCCTCTGACTCAGACTAAAGTACCTTTGGTCAGGGTGTTACCCAGCAGGTTCAGAACCTAAAGTAGTGGTAAATTAACTCTTTTCTAGTCAGTCTCAGGAATAAATCAGTGGGGACACAGGAAAAAGGAGGATCTGGGGAATTATAGACCAGTCAGCCTCACCTCAATCCCTGGCAAAATTATGGAGCAGATTCTTAAAGAATCCATCCTCAGACACTTAGAAGAAAATAAAGTGATCAGGAACAGTCAGCATGGATTTACCAAGGGTAAATCATGTCTGACCAATCTCATTTCCTTCTATGAGCAGATGACTGGTTTTCTGGATGTAGGAAGAACCGTTGATGTGATATACCTTGATTTTAGCAAGGCTTTTGATACAGTTTCCCACAGCATTCTCATTCTCATCTCCATTTGATGAATAATTGATATAAAAAGGGATAGCCATGTTAGTCTAGTCCAGTAAAAAAAAACAACAAGGAGTCGTGTGGCACTTTAAGACTAACAGATTTATTTTTTGCATGAGCTTTCGTGGGAGAAGATCCCACTTCCTCAGATGCTTCGAAGATGGGTGAACTTACAGAAAGGAATGAAACTAAATGCAAGGGGGTGTAAAACATAGAATCAGGTCATACAGTAACAGCAAATCAGAGCAGTTTTCAGGTTCAAACCGTGAGAAACCTGAAGTCAAATTACCTTTTGTAATGGGAAAAGACCCCATAGTCTCGATTAAGTCCTGCTGTCACAGAATTTGTCCCATGACATCAAGACTTCAAAGAGAAACAGCTGAACTCGAATTAATATGCAAGCTACATTTATTATGAGTTAAAACAGTGTAGTTCCATTCTTCCTGGAACTACTTTCAAGTAGTTAGAGCCTGCTATCAAATCCCCCCTCATTCTTCTCTTGTGCAGACTAAACAAGCCAGGTTTTCTCAGTGTCTCCTCATAAGTCATGTGCTTTAGCTCCCTAATTATTTTTGGTGTCCTCCACTAGACACTTTCCAGTTTGTCCTCTTCCTTTCTGTAGTGGGGGACCCAAAACTGGACAGAGAACTCCAAAGGAGGCCTCATAGTGCCACATAGAAGAGAATAATCTCTTTCCTTGATCTGTTGGCAATTCTACTACTAACGTAGCCCAATATTCCATTAGTGTTATTGGAAATAAGGTAACACGCTTGACTCGTATCCAACTTTTTTGTCCACTGTAGCCTCCAGGTCCTTTTCTGCCAAACTGCTGCTTATCCAGTCAGTCACCAGTAGCAGTAGTGCGTGATGTTCTTCCGTCCTAAGTACAGGAGTCTTCGCTTGTCCTTATTGAACCTCATCAGATTTCTTTTGATGTAATCCTGCAGTTTTTTTTAGGTCACTCTGTATATTCTATCTTTACTCTCCAGCTTTTCTCTCACTTCCCGCATCTTAGTGTCATGTACACACTTGCTGAGGGTGTAAACCACCCAGTACTCCAGATCAGTAATGAAGATATTGAACAACACCAGCCTTAGCATTAACCCCTGGGGCACTCCACTAGTTACCAGCTTCCAACTAGATCTTAAGTCATTAATCACTAACCACTGAACCCAGTGATCTAGCCAGCTTTTTGTCCATCTTATGGTTTGTTCAGCCACTCCATAGTTCTTTAACTTGTTGTTAAGAATTCTGTGGGAGGCCATATAAAGTCAGTCATCTTATCACAGAAGAAAATTAGGGTGGTCAGTCATGATTTGTCCTTAGTGAATCCATGCTAACAAATTCTATCACTGTCTGTTCTTCCAAGCACTTCAAAATAGATTCCTTGAGGACCTGCTACATGATTTTTCTGCAACTGAAGTGAGGCTGGCCAATCTGTAGTTCCCTGTATCTTCCTCCTTCCCTTTTTTGAAGATGGACCTTGTATTTGCCTTTTTTCGAATCATCTGGGGCCTCCTCCAGTCAATACAAATTTGCAAATATAATGGACAATAGCTCTGTAATCATATCAGCCAACTCCCTCAGCACCCTCGGATGCACTGCATCTTGCCTCATGTATTTGTGTCTGTTGAGTCTTTTCTAAATAATTGAGCCTGTTCTTTCAGCACTGAGGGTTGTTCACTATCTCCTAGTGCTGCTCAGTGCAGCTATCAGAGAGCTCACTTTGTCTGTGAAGAAAGAGAGAAAAAAGCATTGAGTACGTCAGCATTTTCCATATCATCTGTGACTGTTACCTCCCATGTTCTTTAAAGGGTCCGCATTTTCCCTGATCTTTCACCAGTTTGTCAATCTCCTTTTCTGAGAACATACTTTTATCAGCCTGCTTTCCTCTAGGTCAGGGTAAGTTGAGGAAGATGCTTCCATTTTCAGCTCCATAAAGTGATGTCTCTCTTTCTCCATCCATCTATCCATCTGCCATTTCCTATAGTATCCAGTTCCTGTCATAGTAATTCCATAGGAGCAGCAATAGATGTTTCTAATGTGGAATTTCCTTGGATTTTGTTATTCCTTATATTTAAAGAACATGTAAAACACGTTTATAAAGAATATGAATGCTCAACCAAATATAATGGAAAGAAAGTTTGGAACTGCTGTCTTCTACATGAAGAAAATACAACTGGACTCTTATCACTTTTAAGGCTTTAAATTATTGACATGTGAAACACTGAATCAAACTGAGGAGATTGAAAATATGTTGGGAACACCTGCCTGGGACTGCAACTTGATCTCCTACCTCTGAATGGACATTGATAGAAGCTGCCCTCATTAGTCTCCCCACTTTGCCATCTGATTTTTGTGAATAAATAACTCCAAAAGGTATTCAAACTGTAAACCATACATGCAAGTGTTTAGGAGGATTCACTTTGGTTTCGTGAAGCAAACTAGTATCCAAACTACATGAAGAAGAAAACTAAAAACACCATTCCCGAAACAATAGCTGTCATGAAAGTGCTTGTAATACAGGTTGAAGCACTCAGAAAACAGAGAGAGAGCCAGCCATTAGTTTCCAATTGTTTAAAGAAATTTGCTGACCTAGGAGAAAAGGTCTTTCCTGAAATGTGGCACCCAAAACTGGACACAGTACTCCAGCTGAGGCCTAAAATCAGTGCAGAGGAGAGCAGAATTACTTCTTGTGCCTTGATTGCAATACTACTGCTAATGCATCCCAGGATGATGTTTGCTTTTGCTTTACAACACTGTTAAATTGTTGACTCATATTCAGCTTGCAATCCACTGATTCCCAGATTCCTTTCTGCAGTACTCTTTCCTAGGAAGTCATTTTCCATTTTGTTTGGGTGGAGTACTTTGCATTTATCTTTATTGAAAGTCATCTGTGGCAGCGGTTGCCCCTCCGGGGAGGGGAGAGGGCAGGGCCTGACTTGCCAGCTCCCAAAACTCTCCCTTGGCGGTATGGGCCAGAAGCGAATCTGCCCCAGCCCAGGTGGGTCTTCTGGGAGGCTTCCCTGGGCGTCACAGTCAATTCCTCCTTTTCCTCAGTCTCTGTCTGTCTGTCTGTCTGTCTGTCTAAGGGGTTAAAGTGGTAGCTTTCTCCTCAGCCTGGGAGTGGCTCCAGACCTGGAGGCAGCTTCAGTCTCTTCCCCCTCCCTTCTGGCAGCAGCAGCAGCCTTTATAGGCCTGGGCCAGCCCTTGATTGAGCCCAGGTGTCTCCAATTAGCCTGCAGAGACCTTTTCTCTGTAGCCAGGGTAAAGAGCCTTTAGCAGCCTGGGGCTTATATATCTGCCCTGCCACACCCTTCTGTAGCCCTCTGAGCTCACCTTATCACACATCCTATTTACTTCTGACCATTCTCAAGTTTGTCCAGGTCATTTTGAACTTTAATCCTATCCTCCAAATTACTTGCAACCCCACCCTGCTTGATATCATCCACAAACTGTAAGTACACTCTATCCTATTGCCTAAATCAGTGGTTCCGAACCTTCTATCTGGCATGGTACACAATTAATGCCATTAATATTTTTGAGGCACATGGACATATAGTTTCCAAATGCACTCATGAATATTCATGAGCTAATCCATAAGAATTTCAAAAAATTCTGTGGCATACTTGCTCAGCCTTGAGGGCACACCTGTGTGCTGTGGCACATTGGTTGGGAAATGCTGATCTAAATCAAAGATGAAGATATGGAGCAGAATCCAATACAGAATTGATCTCTTCAGGACCCCATTCCATATACCCTTCCAACTGGACTGGTGCTACAGCTTTGGAAAAAGCCCTTCAACCAAAAGAGTCTAACCCATTTCATGAATTACTAATAGTAAAAAAAAAAAAAAAAAAAAAAAATCTTCATTTTTGTTATCAAATAGAATATATATTATTTTCAATTAATTCTAATGATATTTCCATTTTTAGCATTCAGATGCTTCTAAAAGTTACACAACTTGAAAATTTATTTTTCTTTAGTGGCGCCTTTATTTGTTTTTTAATTTGAATAAAAATTAATTGATAATTCCTCTTCGACTTTCAACCTAGCTACAGAAGTTTTATGAAAATTTAAAAGATATGTTTTAAGAGCCACATAATATATCATACACCCAGCATCTAATGGAATTTTAGATAGTAAAAAACAACCCAAAATAATTTTCTTAACCTTGCTGCATAAGAGGTGCTTCTTCTAAGTGAATTAATATGTTATGGAGAATGTTTTAAATTCTTGAAATCAGAATAAGAGAATTCTATAATTAACAGGTACTCACAAAAGCCATTATGGCAGCAGCATTTCCATTATATGTTTAAGGCAAAACAATGACCTTATGCAAAATAAAGACTGCTATGAGATTGTTACATTCTGGTATAACCACATATGTAAGAATAGGCAGATTAAAACAAACATTTTGTGTGTGAGAGAGAAATCTGGATATAAAATGAGGCTTCTTTAACAACAGACTTGAAATATTTATAGTATGCCCACCATAGAGAACAGTTTTGAAACTTAGGTGTAAAAAGAGTCTCCAAGAACTAATTCACTAGCAGTGTAAGGGTACAGAATGCAGTGTAGCACCCTGAGGCAGCCTGTTATACACTAGGAAAGGCATTAAAATGCTTTTTAGAGTTCCATTTTGTTTCATCTGGTTGTAGGGGGAAAATAAATGTCAGTATGTTGTTAGTTTTTTTGTGTTACCATAGCATGCTGTAGTATGTTATGCTGCCTATAGCTTAGATGTATGAAACTCAGTATGTTGTTGATAATACAACCTACAAAACAGCTAATTATGATTATAAGAACAACATCTCAGAGTCTTATAAACTTTGATGTGGAAAAGATGTATTAGAATTAGATGAGAACCAGACCACACATCCCAGCCTATACAGGATTGTTTCATTTCCAAAGTTTTGTCAGTTTTAAAATACCCCGCTGATAGAACTTTTACCATAAAGAGAGACTATTTCATTGTCTAACAGTTTTACCTGGCAGGATTTTTTTCTTTCATGTTTTGTCTTAATTTAGTCCTATATATTCTTCTTTAAAACTCCTTCAATTTGCCATAAATCCCCTCCCTCCTTGATGCTTGCACTCTTCATGTACACATTGATAACTGTAATGTTTTGCTGCACTGCCACCATCTACATTTATAATACTTTAATCTTTCCTTGTAAATCAATCTCTTCAGCTCTTACATGTTTTTGTTGTTGTGTTCTGATCTCCTTTCAGATTGTCTATATCTTTGTGGTAGCAAAGTGTCTAAAACTGAAGAAGGTATTCTAGGTACACACACAGGTTGTATAAAAAGGAAAAATCATCTCCAAGTGTTAAAATTTCAGGTTGAGAATGAACAGCAAAAGCAGCTAAAGTCTTAAACAAAGATCCTATCTTAACAAAACCTAAAGACCATGGAGAGAGAAATATAGCAAATTTTGACAAGTATTGATAATTACTGCTTGCTACAATGTGTTTATAAATTTTCAATTTTTTCACTTTATATTTGGCTCAAATTATGATTTGGAATCTTTGATTTGTCCTGGTTGCAATCCTTTGCATAGAACTCTGCATCCCTCTTCCTCCAAGTCATCTCAACTGTTTCCCCTACCTGTTCCTAAACAGAATACCTCTAAAGTTAAGAAATGCAACCTATATTTAATGAACAAAAGCTTTAATATTCTAAAGCACATTGAGGATAATAGTTAAAAAGAACCATACTTTAGGATTATCTGTAGACCCCAGGGTTTGAATTAAATAAATGTATTTTCACAGACATTAACTCTCCCTTCCCCCTCCCCCACCATTTTGAATTGAGCATGCAGTTGTAGCATGTGCTTTCTGGCAAAAAAGTCTGCTATTTAGTATTTTTTTCATAGTATTTGCTACCTTTTTTTGTCGTGTATGTTTGACTTTGAAGTCTGATGAAAACTGAATTGGAAATCTGTACTTTATCCTGGGGCTAAGGCTGCTGCACAGAGGCTTATTTTGAAAAGCTTTTATATAAATTGACCTTTTTTTTTTGTCTTAAACCAGTGTGTCATCCTGCTTTAAAAAAAAATATCTACTGGGAAAGCTGAGATAAATCAGAACCATTTTTCTGTTGTCAGTTTTGGGAAAACTACGGCAGATTCTAGCCAGGACATAAATGCTGCCTGGCTCTGCATTCCCATCTTCTTATAAATTGTCCTTGAGTGCATCATCATGACACTAGGCTCTTCCTTCATCCTTCTATAAGTGCCCAGCTGATTTAACATGTTGTTCTGTGCTTTTATTGTCTCTTTGGTGAAATAACTCTACCTGAATCCCCTTTTTGTTATTAGTTTGGTAATTTTAGGCTGTGTTCTCCTCTTTTTCTCATTTCAAAAACCCAGTATTTCTCCTAAGGTGCCTTGCAGTTTTCTGTTCCATGCAAATAAAATCAGCTTCAATATCTTAATTATCTCAGTAATGTAAATTAGATATGTAAAAGAGATTTACCCGCACATCAGAACAGTCCATCCCCTTCCTGAAGCTGGCTACAGGATTGTTCTTGGGACTTGCAAACACAGGAAAATTAACTGGAACAGTTCCCTGTGTTCACAGTCTTATGCCAGTGTGATTCTGAAACAGTTGTTTTACTTCAAATTCACACTCCATCTTCATCCAAAATAACTTTCAGCTATAGGTAACTCCTTAGCCTCTAGGTCTTTGTCCACTTTTATTTTCAATGTGTGGCCTCAAATAATGTTCACCAATGAAATCCGATTGACAGCATGGTGTGCCAGCCCCAAACACAAAAAGGAAAAAGTGGGTGGAGCCTCCATGAGGAATGAGCCAATCAAAGGCCAGCCAGGTACAGAATAAGCCCAACCAAAGGCCAGCATGGTGACAGTGAGCGGTGAGGGGCGGTGTCCAGGAGTGCAGTCTGCTGTGATTGAGGCACTAACTGACTGGCCGACCACAAACAGAGCTGAACTGGGGTTGTCTGGAGCGAGTATTTTAATATTTTGGGGGCAGGGTGCCATGAGATGCACATCTGTGCACCCTGGGTTAATATCTATATGATTTTTCTGTTCACTTATGCACTGTGATTGTATGCTTTGATGCCAGTTACGCCATGGCAGTTTTCTCTATGGATGTTCATAACTTATTCTACATGATTACTGTGGTATCATGTTTCCTGCAGCATCGTGTGTGTACAGATGTGTAGCATGTTTTGCATGGCTCAAGGGGGTGGGTGACAGACAGACCTCTCTTCCAGCAGCATGTAAACAACCACAGCTGCAAACAAGCAAGAAGCTGGAGGATGTAACAGAGAGTATGCAAACTGAGTTCCTTGACTTAGACCAGACAAAGAGATCACCTCTGCTCAGAAAGGGAGTGGTTGGGAGGGGATGGAGTTGGAAACAGAAACACTTGGAACAATTTGGGGCTTTTTGCCTGGTAATCTCCATCCTGAAACAACTTCAAGCAAGATCTGGGCTCTGCCTGGTCTCAGGCAGAGACTGGCTGTACAAACATCTGACGGCTGAACACCTTAAGTATAAACTTGGACAATGAGGTCAGTTTAGGTAGAGATAGTAGAATAATATACATGTTTTGCCTTTTACTTCCCTGTGTTCACCGCTGACTTATTTATATTATGATTCTGCCTTGACTGGGCATATTTTCACTCAAAATTGTACTCTGATCAATAAACTAAAAAATGTTTTAGCTCCAGCATGCTAGGACATACACATACCTGTGTGGAATAAGCCTGTGCAACAGTGTACTGAAGAACAGTTACAGTTATGGAAGTAAAAGGTTAACCATTTAAATGGTAATCAGGGGTTTAAATGTTTTAAAAAGATTATTACTGTTTATACTAGGGGGAGGGATGATAGCTGAGCTTGCTGTCCACCAGCAAGAGCAGCTGGACAGCTCTTCGTTCCAGTGCAATGTGGAGCCCAATTGGGTGCAGTAGCAGTGGGTGGGCTCAGCTCTCCACATGTGGCATAAGGGCCAGAGCCCAGTGCAAGAGAAGAGAGCCTCAGCTGGGCTCAACTCCCTGCAAGTGGTGGGAGGAGGATTCAATGTAGAGGAGAGGACAGTGTGTGGGGAAGCACAGAGCCTTGAGCCGGGGGGGGGTGTCACCTGGGAAGCTCTTGTTGGTGGGGAGGCCCAGGGTCCAGTGCAGCGGGGGCAATCTGCAGCTGAGCATTATGGCAGGCGTGGAGGGGAATACCACTTAGGCAGCTCTAACTTGGCAATGAGGAGTGGAGCCCTGCACAGTTCCCCACTCCCCCCAGCATTTAACCATTTAAACATTTTATTTTAAGATGTTTAAACAGCTTTTTAGACAATTTTTCATCTCTAGTTACAATACAGGCAAATAACTGTTTTTCTTCATTTTCTGCCTGCCCATCTTAACATTCTGCGTCTATTTTCAGGTGTGCTGAGCACAGCTGCAACTGAAGTCAATGAGAGCTGTGTTTTGAATGTATGAAGGGCTGTAATAATGCTTCTTTGAAAAACCAGGTTTACTTGTCTGAAACTGGACACCTTAGATTAGTGGATACTTTGATTTAATTTTTCTGTGATTTAGTTCCCTATCTAATGCTTGAGGATAGTACCCCCCAGGCTCTCATGGAGGTATTATGAAAATAAATAAATGTCTCTCAGTCATTCAGATGCTATGGTGATAAGTACCATAGAAAAGCCCAGATGTAAATTAATAATTCTGTGTACAGACTAGTTTTTGAATGGTATGCAGTAAATATCACTACACACTGAACAACAACCATGAAATAAAATATCGAGTAGCTGCTCATTAAATAACACCTGTTTTTAAAAAAGGTGAAAGGTGATCTTGGCAATCACAGGCTGGTAAACCGAACTTCACTACCAAAGAAAGTGGTGGAATAAAATTTCCTTTAACAAAAGTAATGTTGACTCTTCCCCAACATATCATGTTCGTCTGTGTGTCTGACAGTTCTGTTTCTCATTATACTTTCAATCAATCTCTTAACATTTTTGTGGGTGTCAGCAAGCTGTGGACCAGGGTGATCCAGTTGATACAATATACTTGGACTTTCAGAAAGCCATTGACAAGGTTACGTAACAGAGGCTCTTAAACAAAGGAAGTAGTACTGGGATAATAGGGTTAAAAGTAAGAAACAAAGGGTAGGAATAACTGGTCAGTTTTTACATTGAAAAGAGGTAAATAGTGGGGTCCCCCAAGGATCTGTTTTGAGACCTAGGCTGGTCAACATATTCATAAATGATCTGTTAAAAGGGGTAATTAGTGAGATGGCAAAGTTTGAAGACAATAGTGAATGAGTCAAGATAGTTACGTTCAAAGTGGACTGCTAAAAGTTTCAAAGGGATCTCACAAAATTGCCTAAGTGAACAACAAAATGGCAGATGAAATTCAGTGTTGGGAAGTGTGAAATGATGCACACTGAAAAAACAATCTCAACTTTAAATATGAAGTGATGGATTCTAAATAAAGAAGAGATCTTGGATAGCTTATAAACAGAAAATATCATAATGCCACTATATAAATTCATGGGACACTTGCACCTGAAATATAGCATTCAGTTTTGATTCTCCCATTTCCAGAAAGATACATTAGAATTGAAGAGGGTACAGCTAACGGGCAACAAAAATGATTACAGGTATGGATCATCTTTCATATGAGAAGAAGGCAAAAAGACTGGGACTGTTCAGCTTTAAATGAAAAACTAAGGTGCATATGATAGATGTCTGTAAAATCATGAGTGGTGGTCCTCACGAGACCTGTCCGAAGTGTTTAAGGGAAACTCAGGTTAGAGAAAAGTGCAAAATCTTTAAGTCTCACCCCCAAATGAACAATGTCTGGGAGATTAAGCTAAAGTCATTTTGACTTCAGCTGCAGATTGCCCCCGCTGCACTGGACCCTGGGCCTCCCCACCAACAAGAGCTGAGCCCACCCGCTGCTACTGCACGCAACTGGGCTTCACATTGCACTGGAACGAAGAGCTGTCCAGCTGCTCTTGCTGGTGGACAGCAAGCTCAGCTATCATCCCTCCCCCTAGTATAAACAGTAATAATCTTTTTAAAACATTTAAACCCCTGATTACCATTTAAATGGTTAACCTTTTACTTCCATAACTGTAACTGTTCTTCAGTACACTGTTGCACAGGCTTATTTCACACAGGTATGTGTATGTCCTAGCATGCTGGAGCTAAAACATTTTTTAGTTTATTGATCAGAGTACAATTTTGAGTGGAAAATATGCCCAGTCAAGGCAGAATCATAATATAAATGAGTCAGTGTGAACACAGGGATGAACTTGCATTACATATCAATATCAGGGAGCTCAGAGGAATCCATCTGGCCGGGCCAGTGTTCCTGCTCTGGTGGTTCAACAAGGTAGTTCAAGTACTCACAGACAACACGGCTTCGATGTTGCAACAGAAAAGGGTAGGGGGAGATAATCCCCAACCCTCTGTTGGGAAACCTTATGTCTATGGAACTACTTTTATGAGTCAAAACAGTCACCTGGAAGCAGCACATCTTCCTGGGGTCAGGCAATAGGAACGTTGTGAGGAGAGGCAGTAAAAGTCTGGCCCCTGGTGCCTTGACGTCATGGTGTCTGCCCTGGGCTACAGCTGCTGTGAGCTGGGAGAGCAGTCCACCCCTGCTTATCTGCCTTCAACATTGCAACTTAGCGTTGCATCCTCCCACTGGTGGCCAGCCTCTGCTGGAGAACCTTGCACTGTGGCTGGACACTTTGGTGGGTTGGGGTGCTGGGCCAGTAGGCCAGGTGAGAAGGCTGGTGCCCACTAGGCCCAACCATAGCTATGGCTCTGGCTCAAAGATGCCAGAAAGAGGAACAATGTTATACAAAGCAAAAAGGTGAAGAAGATGATTGGAGAGACATGTCTGGAGGCAAAGAAAGGGTTTTTAAGATAGGTCTTTCTGATGAAGTTATTGTAAAAGAAATAGGCAAATTGTGAGAGAGGAATGATGGCCTGCCAGTCGACTGGGCATCACTGAATAATCTATCTGTGTCCTACGTTTTGGGGAAGTTACGAAAGGCCAGTGATAACCTGAGTGTACAGCTGGGAGAGAACTACTTTTGAGGAAATAAATTAATCTTTTACCAATACAACATTTAACAAAAAAAGATATTGTAGATCAGTGGTTCCCAACCTTTTTCACAGTGGTGACCCCTTTTTAACAACAACAACAACAACAAAATTGCAGCCCCACCCCCATCTGATTATGTAATCTGGCCTGCGCAGGCAGACTCTGACCTGCACCACTCTGGCAGCACCACTGGGACAGCCAGCAAGCAGCGCTGCCGTCACCATGGTCCTGCACCGCTGGGGAGCTGAGCCACACCGGCTATGGCCTCTGCCCTTGCCCCTGTCAGGGAACCACCACGGTCCCATCCCCCTTCCAGGATCTGGCCACAGGAGGGGAAAGGCAGCCCTGGTGGGGAGGATTGGGACTGTAGCTGGATTCCAGCCCAGTAGGGAGAGGCTCTGCAGACGCCCTGCAACATGTCCATGGAACCCTGGGTGTCCCCAGACCATAGGTTGGGAACCACTGTCATTGATGATTCCAAGTGTATTGCTAACAGTAGAAACATGGAGCTTGAAATGTCTCTGCAGATTTTTGCAGAAGTAATAAATGGATGCAGTTGAGAAGCAAGGCACTGTCATGCTCTCTTTTGAATCTCTTTATGGTAGCACATTGAGTTACAATTTAGACACCTCAGACCATCACTGTCATTCCTTTTATTGAATCTGGGCAACAATAGTAAGCTGAAATGGTTTTTAATTTGTGAAGTCCAATGATTTAGTAGGATTCACAAAATGATTATACATTTATATAATGAGAACATCCATCCAAAATTACATTATATTTTTTATGAGGTATAGACCCTCAGGTTTCAAGATATAAACTGACCCACTTGGGATTTAGATGATGACATCCTCCTCTGCCACCCCCCAGCTTTTTTTTTTTTATTGCACTTTTTTTCTGAAAAAATCTAATACTGGCCATCTCCAAGATATTAGACTTGGACTTCTAGTTTGCTTGGATTACAGCAATTGCTATTTTCTAACCATGATGGATAGCCTTAACTTTGACATGCATTCATAGTGAACCCTTGATTCACAGGTTATTTGTCTTAGTCTCTGGTGGCTCAGTTTGATTTGCAATTATTTTAATAGCAGTCTATGTCACAAAAAATATGTGTATAAACAACTCAGATTATTTTCTTTATAGGAACAGTGAGATCTTAAATTCCAGTCAGGATTTTCTACTTACTCTTTTTATATAAAGAGCTTTGATAGAGAACACAGCTTAATTCTTCAAGCTTGAATGTTCCCATTGTGATCCTTCATTTGTCCAAAATGATGGATGGATGTTGAAACCTTGATTTAATCTCAGTAATATATTTAATGCTCTTAAATTACACAAGGACTTGTTCAAATGGCCTTCCAGAGGCCGTTGCTGCCATTTTTTATTTAATTGTAAGCAGCATGGTAGGCTTTTTTGTTTTTGTTTTGTTTTGTTTCATATTCTAGCAGCATATGCTTTGGATAAGGTTTTATCAGAGTTTCACATCATAAAACCTTCTCTTTATTTCAAGAGTTATATCTACCTTGAAAAATTCCTATGGGAAAACATAAAAGAACCCAAAAAGCAACACCATTGAAAATTGGTTTCTTCTGTGATGGGCTGTAACTGTTAAAAGAGAGCAATTACTTTTCATAGTTGACCTAGGCATATATTTCATGTTTTCTATACTTTAATGTGGAACACTTAGCTTGTTCTTCACAAATTTGGCTGATACAAATTGTCTTTTTACTCCTGTTGTTACAGGGTGTAGGAGGTGATGAGAGTGGATGTAATGACATTAGGGAAAGTTAGATAAGAAGAAGGAAGGACAATTTACATTAATAAGGTTACACAGCTGTTCAGCAAGGTTTTGCATGTGATATGAGGTAGTAAAAACACCATTTGTTTGTTTTTAATTTGAGTAGCTGGATGCATGAAGGCGCCTCAGCAGAAGTCTATTATATAGGGAATTGAAGGAGAAAGGAGTGGATTTACTGCTTTGTTCAGGAAAAGGGTATTTCAGGATTATGGGGCAGCATGGAAGAAACAGAAGATATGTGCATATAAATGGAGTATTGAGACTGGCATCATTAGAATAATGAAGGGTATGAAATACAAGACAAAAAGTTTAGTTTTATATTTAAATAATAAAAGTTGTATAGGTATCCTACCGTCATTAACAGTATAATAAAATAGTAATATATAATCCCAGAAACATTAACATAATCAATTCAGCAGGAATCAGTCAGTTACCTAAAGAAATTCCCTCCTCCTTTTTCATCATTGTGTGATGCATACTCCCATCTCTCTCCAAAAACCCTATCGAACAACTAAGTGCATCTTTGAATGGGGTGTGGCAGAATTGCTGTAATCCAGCTTCTAAATAGATTTTCCTCCATCAGTGGCGCTGTACACACAGTGTCATCAGAATTCACTGTTCATGTAAGAATATATATTTAATGACAACAATTCAATTTATTTTTACTTGATGGGAGGGGGGAGCAAAGGGAAGGTGGCGTGAGAAGGGAGGGAAGCGAATTCAGTCTTTGAAGGTCAAGTTGAAACCCCTCCAAGTGAAAGGGTCTGTCTGCTCACTGGATCAGTGCCTAAGAAAAATCACTAGAAAATTCATTGTTAGATTTCCAATTTTAGTAATTGATTTTAATACAGCTACATAGATTTTTGTGTTTTCACAGTAGAAAAAAGGGGCAAAAGATGTTTATACTGTCTTATGTCTAGTAGCCAATTAGTTCTTCAGTTCTAGTTCATTTGTAGTGGACCAAATTTTCAAATATGGCCACTTAAATTGCAAACTCAGATTTGTTGGATACAATCACAGGAGTAGTGTTTTGTGTACTGCAACAGGCATTTGTCCCCCCCAAAAACAGAAAATTATGCAAACTCAGGCATGCATTATCCACTTAACCTACTGAAATGTGGTTCTAGTGGATGCAAATGTATGATATGCAGCAAATGTTGTGGATACAAGTGTGAACACAATGATTTGGCCCCAGAATTGTCATCTTATGTGGCCTACATCACTATATCTGAGTGCTTCCCTGATATTTGAAAGAAGAAAAAAATCAAATATTTTTCTCCATTTCCTGCATGTAGGAAATAGCTTGATTAATATATAGGTTTGGGGTGTATAGGGGTGTGTGCGTGAATTAATGAGAAAAAAGCTGTGTTGCTCAAAAGAGTTTTTTATTTAGTTCTGTAAATTGTGTTATGCTTGGTCATTCTCTTCCAAGAGTGAGTTCTGTAGCATAGTTTCAGCTGTTGTGATTGTGTCTTTGGAACTCATAAGTCGATAACTGTTATTGAAGGTCGTAGTAGCTTCTCAGGTGGTCCTGAGCATTCTCAGGGTACAGTTTTAATCCTAGGTCATTCTTTCTTCTGCATTGGATAAAGACAGATAGCAGAGCGCCAAGGTGATGAAATATGCTCACTACATGGATGCTAAGCAGATGAGCTCTCTTTTCTCAAAATATGATTTTGTCCTGCACATTAGGCATATATTAATTTGAAATCTGTTTTTGCTTCTACCAATATGTGGCCTTTGTCTTCTGGCTACCCTCACTCTTTTGACTGCTTACAGTGTGACGTCCTTTCCTGTGATCTCTGACTTTCATCAGCTTCACTGATGAAACAGTGATGTTGAATCTATTAATATGTTGCACTATGGTATGGTCCCCTCCCCCCAGTTCAATGGTGCTGGGTATATATGCCCTACTTAGGGTGTTAGCTACCGCTGGTAATCATTTTGGGCAGTATTTGATCTCTACCTGCTAGTGCTTACATCAATATCTGATGCAATCTCTTTGGATCACTACGAAAGGATTTTGCCACAATAGTCAGAGTTA
>ML681963.1:32697850-32720885 GCA_007922195.1 Podocnemis expansa
CACTCCAGATATCATAGTCAGAGGATATTTTTTCTACTTCAGTATATCCCTATCCACGTACTGACAGGACTTTTCTGGCAGAAACAACCAGCTATTCCTGCAGAATAGCTACTCCCAGTCCTTTCTCTGATGTATCATATAGGATACTTCTGGACAGGAAAATCTGTTATCATTTGGTTCAGCATGCCCACTGATTACTGTTGGGGTCTTGCTTAGCCTCACTCAGTGTCCTGCCTTGTGAGCCGAGGTATGTGTTTTGTTACTGCAACCAGGTGTGGACAGAAGTTGAACACAGAATTTGTCATTCCTGTGAAGCATTGTAGCGCTATCCCATACACTGCAGCAGGCATGTCTCTGGCTGCTTTGTTTTTGTTGGGAATGGCTTTTAGTCCCTCTGCTGTGAACCAATATCCAATATGTGTCACCTGATGCTGTCTGAGTCAATTTTTCTCTTGGCTATTTTATGTCCTTGTTCCTGCATCACAATAAGTAAATAGTAGTTTTCTGACCTGGTCTCATTCAGCATCACCTACAGTGAGGATTTAATCTGCAATTTTATTTTTATTCTAGGGGAGACCTTTGAGAACTTGGATGAATCTTCTGTACAGTACTTCCAATGCTGGGCTTATGTTTACTGCCATGCATAATCATTTATACTAACCAAATGGTGTTGCAAAATTATCAGCATTCTTGGCTCTTCGTCCACTCTTATGTGCATAAACCCATTCTTCGCATCACAGACTGTAATGATTCTGACTTCAGAAAGTTCTGGGAAATTGTCATCAATTGTGGCCACTAGCTAGTGGCTCATTTTCAATGCTTCTTTTAGTTTCGGTTTGTGGAGAAGTGTAATTTGCATTCTAGCATCTTCAGCACTACCACACTGCTTATCCAGGCTGTACTGACCTCTACAGGTGCTTTGATAGCTCCCGGAGATTTTGCAGTGCCACTGGTAAGCGCATAAGTTCCGCTGTGGGGTCTGGTTTTGGTTGCAGCTTTGCTTCAAGGCACCCATTGGCTTTGAAAACATCTGCCTGTGCTTTTAAAATATCCTTTTTTTCCAAAAGATTTTCCATTATTTTTCTTGCTCTGCACCTATGTCATTATGATCCGATCCATGGCTTGTATGATTCCTGGTATTCTCTAAGAGGGGTCTGTGGTGCTTACCATTGAAAAAATGTTGGATTTAGCTTTTTCAAAAAAGCACATCAGTATCTCAAAATACGGAAGCGCTTTTTTGCCAGTGCTAAACCTGGTTAAGTTTTTTAAAAAAGCCTTTTTTGAGATAGCTTTTTTGTAAAAAGCCATCACCAGATGCGGCAAAGGCTTTTTTCGAAAAAGCCTGCCTATCTCTTACACTGGCTTTCTATTTTTTAAAAGGGACAGCTGTGTTAGTCTAGTCCAGTGAAAAAACAACAAGGAGTTGTGTGGCACTTTAAGACTAACAGATTTATTTTTTGCATGAGCTTTTGTGGGAGAAGATCCCACTTCCTCAGATGCTTCGAAGATGGGTGAACTTACAGAAAGGAATGAAACTAAATGGTCAGGTCATGACCTGATCCTATGTTTTACACCCCCTTGCATTTAGTTTCATTCCTTTCTGTAAGTTCACCCATCTTCAAAGCATCTGAGGAAGTGGGATCTTCTCCCACAAAAGCTCATGCAAAAAATAAATCTGTTAGTCTTAAAGTGCCACACAACTCCTTGTTGTTTTTTCTTTTTTTCTGAAAGAGTCTGATGTGGACTTTAACTTTCGGAAAAAAAAGCCATGGTATTTCAGGACGAGGAGCTGGTCCCCCGACTGTTCTCCTGAAATAGCATTTTTGAAAAAAGTTATTTCTAGATAATTATTCCAAATCTATTTCAAAATATTTTTTTGAAAAAAAAATTTTTTTTTAAATGCTCTGCAAAGTAGACATAGCCCCAGAGTGTAATTGTCAATGGTTCACAGTCATGCTGGAAGGGCATAACGAGTGGCGTACTGCAGGGGATCAGTTCTGGGTCCAGTTGTGTTCAATATTTTCATCAATGATTTAGCTGATGGCATAGGGAATACACTTACAAATTTTGCTGATGATACCAAGCTGGAGGAGGTTGAAAGTGTGGTGGGGGACAGGTTCACAATTCAAAATCATTTGGACACACTGGCGAAATGGTCAAATGTAAAGAACATGAAATTCAATAAAGACAAGGGCAAAGGACTTCACTTAGGAAAGAACAATCCATTGAACATATACAAAATGGGCAATGACTACCTCGGAAGGAGTACTGTAGAAAGGAATCTGTGTGTTATAGTGGATCACAAGCTACATATGAGTCAACAGTGTAAAACTGTGGCCCCCCCAATTCCCCCCCCCCCAAAAAAAAAAACCACACACCATTCTGGGATGTATTAACAGGAATATTGTAAGACAGACACAAGAAATAATTCTTCTGCTCTACTCTGCGCTGATTAGTTCTCAACTATAGTATTGCATCCAGTTCTGGGTGCCTCATTTCAGGAAAGATATGAAGACCTGGAGAAAGTCCGTGGAAGGACACCAACAATGATTTAAGGTCTTGAACATTTAACTTATGAGGGAAGAATGAAAATGCTGTATTTGTTTAGTCTGAAAAAGGGGAGACTGAAAGAGGACATGATAACAGTTTTCAAATATCTAAGAGGTCGTCAAGAAGAGGAGAGAGAAAAATTATTCTCTTTGACTACTGATGATAGGGCAAAAAGCAATGGGCTTAAATTATGGGAAGGGAGGTTTAGGTTGGGCATTTGGAAAAAATTCCTAACTTTCAGGGTCATGAACCCCTGGAATAAGTTGCCTCTGAAGATTGTGGAATCTCTGTAACTGGAAGTTTTAAGAGCAGGTTAGACAAATACTTGTCGGGGGTGGTGTTAGGTGGTACTTGGTCCTGCCATGAGTTCAGGAGACTGGGCTCCATGATCTCTCATGGCCCCTTCCATTTTCTATGATTCTATTTTAGAGTCATATTTGTCAGGCATAGAAAAAACTATATATGGTAGTAGCAAGGCCTGATTCCTCAATTTTTTCATGTTCTGCAAACATCTATATGTGCGTATTTTGCAGCATTGCATTTTGAATTCACTTTTAAGGAACAATACAAATTAAATGTCTTCTGTTTACGTTATAATCAGCACACTGCTTACGTGAATGCCTGTTTTTCTTTAGTTGTTGAAGACTGAATTCTGTGTATATCACATGTAAAGTTACTGGTGAAGTATCCTACACAACTGGCTCATAGCTGAAAATGTAGAACATTATTAACTAACTAGAAATGTGAGGAAGGGTCCTTTGCAAATAAATTCCCCACTCTGTTTTGCAGTGTGTGAGCCTATTATAATGAATAGCACACAACTGGAAGCCTACATTGTAATATGGCTTCTGACACTATTGTGACCTTGAGCTACTGGTTACTATGTTGTCTTCACATCATGGGAAAGGGGACAAATAATCTAATTCTCCTTTATAAATGTTTTGGGATCTATGGATGTAAAGCATTACATAAAGGCAGAAATGTATTACTATTAGTATCTTTCATGTTAACTATATCTTAAAATATTTTATAGAATTTAATAATACAGTTAAATGTAAAGTTCCCATTTTCAAGTGCCTGAGGTGGGATTTTCTCCCATAAAAGCTCATGTAGTAAACAAATTTACTAGTCTTTAAAAATGCCACCAGACTGTTTTGCAGAATTGAACCAACACAGCCAGCCCTTTGAAAATGATAAATTATAGCACTCTTTAAGAATTTACATGTGTGGTGTAGAAGCCTTACTACTTTTTAAGAATGTGGGCATTAAAGTTTCCTTCATCTTGGGTGTCTCATTTAGATTTTAAGAATTGGAAAGTGGAATTTCTTTTTTCATCTTATTTATGGTTAGAACTGCTTTAAACCTTTTTTATACCTTGTTGAACTGAGTGAAAAAGATGGAATTTTCCTTTCAAAGTAAAAATTCCCAATTTAAAATTAGTGTCATATAGAAGATATTTTCCAGACTCTTAGCTAGCTCATATAGTAGAAGATGTAGATCACTTTTAAGTTTCTCTTTTCTGCAGACTTTGAATTCCTCCAAAGACATCTTTAAATCAAAAGATGTTTTCTGCTGACTGTACTGTATATATGTTCTTCCATTTAATTTCAGTTAATATGCTCCCTCCCAAAATCACCTGCAGAAATGTTGTATTTAGTTTATGGTTAGTTCTTCTGAGTTTATACTGTGCATAAAATATAAGAGACATATGTATTGTTTTAATGAACATGATGTTTACCTCTGTTTATTTGATTTTTCTAATGTGGTTTACCATTTGGTGATAAGGGGGATAATTTCTGCAGAAGTTAGTGAGATATCACTTGGGAAAGGAGTTCAGTGTCTTCACATATCCAATCATCTACTACTATTTACAAGACAGTGATGGGAGCATTCTCTACTTGGCCTCCTCTTAGAGGATACTCAGCAGATGAAATTTGGCAAGCAGTAGGAGGGCCAATTTTCTGAACACAGAGAACAAAGGGACCTGCTTGGTTTTAGAAAAGAGCTTTTTTTGATGCTCAGGGAAGACCTGTCACAGAAGTGGGATGGGCAGAGATACAGAGCTGGAATCTCTGGGCTCAGAAACTGGGACAAGTTCAACTTACCCAGGAAAGATAAGTTCCTTTGAGGAAATGATTTATGTAAGAAATTTGCATGTAGCCCTTCTGTTGCTTTAGCCTTTTTCTTATATCCGTGGGTGAAAAATTAACACTTTGTTTTGAAAAAGCTCCTCTGGGTTGCTGCACTTACCTGCTGCTCCTGAAAGGATGTGTCTTTCAGAAGCCAGCCCAGTTGGACCTGCTCAACAAGAATAGTTGGGTAAATGGGTGCTGACGTGGAGCTGACCAGAGAATGGGAGAAGTCTGAGATTCCACCCAGAGAGGTGTGAAAGCGCAGAGCCAGTCACTGGAAAGTATGCGCTAGGTTAAGGAGAGATTTAAGAGGGTCAAAGTTGTGGGTTGCCATGTATTGATGACACTGCTATAGACCAGTGGTTCTCACCGGGGGTGTGCAAAGTCTTCTGGGGCATACATCAGCTTGTCTAGTTATTTGCCTAGTTTTACAGTAGGCTACATAACAGCACTACTGAAGTCAGTAGAAAGTGAAATTTCATACAGATGACTTGCTTATACGTACTGCTATATGTACTATACACTGAAATGCAAGTAGGATATTTATATTCAACTTGATTTATTGTATTATATAGTAAAAATGAGAAAATGAGCATTTTTTTCAGTAATAGAATACTGTGACACTTTTGTGTTTTTATCTCTGATTTTGTAGGCAAGTCGTTTTTAAGTGAGGCAAGACTTGGAGTTATGCAAGACAAATCAGACTCCAAAAAGGGTATGGTAGTCTGGAAAGCTTGAGAGTCACTGTTATGTACGTCTGAGTTGAAGATACAATTTTTTTAATGTCATTCATCCACAAGTGTGTATGCTGAAACTTATTCATTATTATTTATATTACATTCTTCTCTAGAGATCAGAGGCTCATTGTGCTCAGTGCTGTAGAGAGAGACAGAAAATAAAGTTCCTGTACCAAAGAACTTACAATTTAAAAAGACAAGGCAATCACAGGGGAGCAGGAAAAACAGCCATAAAGAAATAAAATAACTTTCCTTAGGTTTCAGAGCTAGCACCTGAGCTAACATCTTTTGGATCCAACACCAGTAGACAACACTGTCACTCCTACATCTGCAACAGATAGTAATCAATTTCTTTAGAGTACTCATAAAAGGAAGCCAGAAAATAATAAAGATTTCTGTAGGCTTCTGATTTTCTGTTTTAGATCCTTCAGTGTTGATTCTGGAAAATTTAAAAGTTAATATAGAATAATTTTCTTTTTATGCTCCATTGAGGAAAAAAGGTTCCTTTGCTGCCCAAAGTCCTTAAATCACTTGCCATTTTCATTCATTTCTAATTCTATAATTATTAAGTAATAATACCAAACTATTCTTTGTGTGTAAGCAATACTGGCGTATTTTTTCTTTTGTCTTTTGTAAGATATTTAAATAATTTACTTCTGATTATAATGAGGCTTAGCAGTGGTTTGTTTAGATGTGAGTTGTGAACCTTGGGAGCCATTGTCTTGGAATATCTTGCTTCTTTAAAAAAAAAAAACAAAAAAAAACTGGTAAGTGTTTAAAACCAGGCCATGACCTTATTTATCTGTGTCCTTTCTTGATCTTTGCACCACACTTTGCTTTTGGAGGACTTTATCAGTTATAGACCTGCACTGTCTGTGTCTCAGACTTTTTTATAATCTTTAATGTGGTTCTTGGGGCAACTGATCCTGCAAACAAAGAATAGTTAAAGTAGGGGCTGATTGCTCAATTGAAAGTAACAGTAAGATGAAACAGCAAAGGGTGCTGGGAAACATTGCATGACATCACTTAAATGTGTTCAAAATGTAGCATTTGATTTGATTTGACCAATGAGATTTCAAAAATAATTGCTAAAATCATATGTTGTTAGTCAGATAAGCATAAAATGCTTGCATATAGTATGTACCTGTTTTTAAACAGACACATATGCATATCGGATCACATCCTTATTTATACTCAGGCCCCTGTGCACTGAAAGAATGTAGTATAGGGAACTTTGTGTAGAAGAGACCCATATTCCTGTTAAAATCACATTTGGAACATATTGATTAAAAATAATCTATAAAAATATTGATCAAAGCTGTACTATTTTTACACTTTTAAATGGAATGAAGGATAAATGGATAAATCACCTGCACCATATAATTGTTAGTCTTTCATGAAATTATTTTACTTAGTCCTTTAGTAGACTATAAACAGGTCTTCACAATTCATGCTAACATACAGCTGCTTCAGAAAAGACTTGGACCCTGTTTGTTAACTGAGGCATTCTCTGCAATGATGGTTGGTTGGTTGGTTTGTTTGTTTGTTTTAATCCAGACCCTTATACAAGTCCAACACCCTTTGGTAAATATGCTTTATTCCAGCACAGTTTGCATTGATGC
This sequence comes from Podocnemis expansa, assembly GCA_007922195.1. Classification (NCBI taxonomy): domain Eukaryota; kingdom Metazoa; phylum Chordata; order Testudines; family Podocnemididae; genus Podocnemis; species Podocnemis expansa. Next base: position 32,704,892 of record ML681963.1, read on the forward strand.
AGCTTACCCCAAATCTGTGGCATAGACAAACTGCAATCAGAGCAGCTTACATACAACCTCAGATAAACTGTACTTTACATCAGTTCAGTGCATACACACAAGTAGTTTCTACCTTCGAAGCTACAGCAGGCTGTTGGTGTGCAGTGACTCTCAACCTTTCCAGATTACAGTACCTAGTTTAGGAGGCTGATTTGTCTTGCATATTGTCAGGTTTCACCTCTCTTTAAAACAATTTGCTTACAAAATTGGACATAAAAATACAAAAAGTGTCACAGCATCCTATTACTCAAAAAACACTCACTTTCTCATTTTTGCTATATGATGATAAAATAAATCAATTTAATTATAGCTATTATATTTTAATATATGACATAGAAAGCAGTATAAACAAGTCATCGTCTGTAGCAAATTTTAGTTTGTGCTGACTTTGTTATAGCTTTTTACGTAGCTCTTTGTAAAACTAAGCAAATATGTAAATAAGTTGATGGACTACATGGAAGACCTCTTCTTATCCTAGCATACATGTATCCTTGATTGAGAACCGCTTATCTAGTGCAGATGAGGTGAGCTATTTTAGATATAATTTTTAACCTTTAAGATTGTTTTTGTTTGACCCTCCCCCCACCATTTTTTTTTCCATGTGGCCTCAAGTTACCTTTTAAAATGGCATCACAATCCCTTCCATGGCAACAAAAGGGATGTTACAGACACAGGGTTTTTGAGGTTACATATTATTGAATTTCTGCTGGAAGTATCCAGTTAGAAAAGTTCTCCATTGGGGGGTATGGGGGGGCGGGGAATAAATAAATAAAATTGATGGTCATCTAAGGGATAAGGCCTCCATAAAAATACTATTGATGCTGGTCCACAAACACATCAGAAGTAAATATAAATGCTGTTCAAAAAACCTATTAACTTTTATAGAGAGCTTGCTCTTTAAAAATGTGTGCTTTGGGCGTGGGGATTTGTTGTTAGGTTTGGGGGGGGTTGTTTTGTCTACTGATTTATTTTAAAATTTGCTGAAGTGAACCTACATCTGGAATATCAGAAGAGTGGAAGCAACCCAAAACATTTAGAAATCTATAGTGTTTATGTAGTGGAAGAGTAGAGAGATCAGGTTTTGGATAATTAGTCTAATTGTCTAATAGTTTATGCAGTTTATCTTTACCTACCATTTTTATGCAAATATGAAAGTATGAATGCCCTTATGAAAAATGAAAGGCAAGATATTTGCTAAAATTGTAGCTTACATATTGTTTTAAGACCTAGGTTGATTTCCTTTCTTTCCAGATCCTGTTTTATACTTAAATCCATATTTTTGAGATTGTCATTATAATAAGCATGATGTATTAGCTTTCTGCATATATTAATGCCGGTTTTATCATTTGGTTGAAATACACTTGCAAGAAACTAGATCAGAATAAATAAGAATAATTTGGAGGGGGGGAATTTAATGTCTGTCTCATATTTTATTAGTTCTCTCTCCTTTTTTGTTCTTTTGTGAATTGGAACTTATTTTAAATCAAACTAAAGCATTAATGATCCACAAAATATTGTTTCCAAACTGTTCAAATGATGTTGAAACGTGTGTGTGTATATATAATTATATGCACAGTGCATAACTGTATTTCATTCTTGGTCTGTCTAACAAGAAAGGTCTTGTAAACAACCCTGGTACATTATCTGAAAATAAGATTTCAGGGTGCAAAAGTTTGCACAATGAGGGTATACTGGGGGGAAAAAGATCTGGTTTAGAGCAAAGAAGAAATTACAGGCACATTTATAAATTTGTATTCTGAATTTAATTATTTGATTCAAATATCTTTAAAGGAAATACATCAATTTTGAATTAAATCATGTGAAATTTACCAACCAATCATGAAATCACTACTTCATTTAACATATTCTACCCTATACGAATTTGATCAAATGACTCCATGATTTTCTTTGCACGGATGGGGTCCTTGGCACATTAGCATCAGAAAAAAAAACCAAACAAATTGCATTGGGAATTATTGGCTATTGTAAACTAGGAAATTGTGTATCTAGTAGGATTTATAAGTGTAAAAGATGAGAAAAGACTTGAAACAGAAAAAGAAACGTTTTAACTTTTGAGTATTGTTTGTTAGGTTAACATCTTTTAAATTTTAGTTCCTGTATCTTCTTGCTTAGCTAGGGGTCTGTCAGCCCCTATCACAATACATGTAACTCACTATAATTTCTCTGTGTGTTTTTTACACCTTTAATATCCTATTAACTGATATCATTATTCACGCAGAAGCTCTCTTATTGTATCTGAGTACTCGTTTTACAGAGTTTTGCAGCACGTCCTAAGGATTGAAGTTTTAGTGCTTTGTTTGGTACAAATTTTTTTCTCAGCTACAAGCATCAATGCTAGGAAAGCCTATGCTCACTGTTGATTGTGCACAGCAATGTACTTTTAATTATATTTTCAAGAACATAAACTGAATTCGTAGAAATGGACGAAAGCAGCTGTTTTTCTTTGTAAAGATTATTTTTAACAAGATCAGTTTCAGCTGGCTTGGCTTATTTTCTTTCTGGTTTTGCAGATGCACTGGTTTAAATCTGGCAAATTGAATAGACCCTTAATTAATATAGTCAAAGTTAAGTAGAGCTGTAAACCTCTTATTCCTTATTGGTAAATTGCTGTAATTCAAGGGCAGTTTTTATCTCTTTGCCTTGAGTCTGCTGTCTTTTCATTAGCCAAATGGGAAACTGTGAAAGGTGATTTTGAATCTCAAACACCTGTCAGTTTTGATGTGTGAGAGTAACTTGGAGGATTTTTCCCATAAAAGCAAGCAGGGCAAATAGTTAGCAATTGTACAGATAATACAATAAGGGATTAGTGGTTTGTGAACAATAAACCACAAAATGATATCTTGGGTAAATCAGTCCTTCTTCATAGTTAACTGAATTAAAAGACCCAGTTGTTATCTGCTTGCAAAAGAAGCAGTAAATTCTAGTGAATCTGCTTCTGCATGCTGGAGGAGTAGTAGACTAGTGAAACTGGTTCATGTATTCAAATATTTATTTATTTACTGTTTAAAGCAGAATACTAGCATAGTTTTTATTCCCACTACATCTATGTAGTCTTCTGGTTTAGGTCTGTTTGTATACTCTCTTTTGTTTTATAAATGCTGTCTTATGTTATGTTCTCTCTTATCTTGTACATTAAAGGAGCATAACTGCTGGCTTTGTGAGAGAGGCCACAGTTTTGAATAGGTTACTACAACACACAAGTCCATTTGTAAGGTCAGATTAGGCATTTACATTATGTATTCGCTTTTCCATGGTGCTCATTGCTCTACTATCTGAACACTGTATAGTTTGGGGATTTATTCTTATTACGTCCCTGTGAAGTAGGGAAAAATTGTTTTTCTTACTGTAGAGAGGGGGTAATTGAGGCACAAAGAGAGTGATTTACCAAGTCACAAAGGAAGACAGAAAATGGAAATAGAATCCACGTCTCTAAGTCCTGGTCTAATGCCTTAGTCATGAGACTGTCCTTTACTTTCCAATCTGTTTGTGAACTGGTTTTGTAATCTGTCAGTTTCTACTTTTTTCTTTCTCATGGTATCTGAGCACCGAAGTGGCCTTTTCTTTTTTAGACATATATATTGTAACTTGATTAATATTTAACACAAGAAAGACCTTTAACACACATGATATTTACCATATTAGATACTGTAACTTCTGACTTGTAGCTGTTTCAAATATAGTTTTTGGTGTTCTGAAATATAGATTATAAGTAATTATATTTAAGAATCAATTAGTTGTAAAAATCAGGCCAATTTTCTTTGTTTAAATGAAATAAATACATGTTCAAATGCATATTAATTGCATGAACAAAAACTAATTTTCTTTCTCAACTGGACTGCTGGTGAGTTACTGCCTATGAAATATCACTTTCTGTATGATTCTCAGGCTATAGGTACAGCACGATTGGATGATGGTGCACAGGTGGAAGAGGACTCCAATTTGCTAAGTTAAATGTCCCAATGGTTCTATATTCTTTGTTAAGGCACAACATCACATACAAAATCCTAAGGCAAACATTTCACTTGAGGAAAAAGTTATTGAGCAAACTTGGAGAACATGTTTGCATAGACTGCAGTTAGGGTTGTTAAGTCCACACTCTTGAATCAGCAAAATCCTATTTTTTCTCTTTTAAGTTATGCTGTGAAACTTGGAATGTTCAAATTCTTTTTAGAATCATAAAATCATAGCGTTGGAAGGGACCTCATAGGTCATCTAGTCCAACCCCCTGCCAGAGGCAGGACCACTCCCACTAAACCATCCCAGTCATGGTTTTGTCCAGCCAGGCCTTAAACACTTCCAAAGATGGAGATTTCACCACCTCCCTCGGCAACTCATTCCAAGGCTTCACCACTCTCCTAGTAAAAAAGTTTTTTCTAATATCCAGTCTCGACCTCCCTAACTGCAACTTGAGACCATTGCTCCTCGTTCTGTCCTGTTATTACCGAGAACAGTCGAGCTCCATCTTCCTTAGAGCATCCCTTCAAGTAGTTGAAGGTTGCTATCAAATCCCCCCTCAGTCTTCTCTTCTGCAGACTAAATAAGCCTAATGCTTTCAGTCTTTCCTCATAGGGCTTGTGCTCCAGCCCTTTAATCATTTTGGTTGCCCTCCTCTGAACTCTCTCTAGCATGCCCCTGTCCTTTTTGTAGTGGGGAGCCCAAAACTGAACACAGTATTCTAGATGTGGCCTTACCAGTGCAGAATAGAGGGGAATGATCACATCCCTTGATCTGCTGGTAATACTTCTTTTGATGCAGCCCAGTATGCCATTGGCCTTTTTGGCAGCAAGAGCACACTGCTGACTCATATCTAGCTTCCCATCCACCATGACCCCCAGGTCCTTTTCTACACTGCTGCTACTTAACTGAATGTTCCCCAGCCTGTAGCAGTGCATGGGGTTTTTCCGTCCCACGTGCAGGATTTTACACTTGTCCTTATTGAATCTCATAAGATTTCTGTTGGCCCACTATTCCAATTTATCTAGGTCTCCCTGAATCCTGTCCTTGCCCTCCAACATGTCTACTGTTCCCCCCAGCTTGGTGTCAGCCGCGAACTTACTGAGAGTGCAGTCTATTCCATCATCCAAATCATTGATGAAAATGTTGAACAGAACGGGCCCCAGGACTGACCCCTGGGGCACACCACTTGTGACTGGTTGCCAGCTAGACATGGAACCATTGATTCCTACACGCTGAAACCATTGATCTAGCCAGTTTTCTGTCCACCTATCCAACCCATACTTCCTTAATTTGCCAGTGAGAATGCTATGGGAAACTGTATCAAAAGCTTTGCTAAAATCAAGGTATATCACATCAACGGTTCTTCCTGCATCCAGAAAACCAGTCATCTGATCATAGAAGGAGATCAGATTGGTCAGGCATGATTTACCCTTGGTAAATCCATGCTGGCTGTTCCTGATCACTTTATTTTCCTCTAAGTGTTTTAGGATGGCTTCTTTGAGAACCTGCTCCCTAACTTTTCCAGGGATTGAGGTGAGGCTGACTGGTCTATAATTCCCCGGATCCTCCTTTTTCCCTTTCTTGAAAATAGGCACTACATTTGCTTTTTTCCAGTCCTCTGGCACCTCCCCTGTTCTCCATGAGTTTTGAAAGATAATGGCCAGCGGTGCTGCTATCTCATCGGCCAATTCCCTTAGCACCCTTGGATGCAGTTCGTCCGGCCCCATGGACTTGTACACATCCAGCTTCTTTAAGCAGTCCCCCTGACCTTCCATCACCAAGGGCCTCCCTTCTTCTCTCCAATCTGCCCTACCCATGGTAGGGGGCTGGGAGCTGACCCTGCCTGTGAAAACTGAAGTAAAAAAAGCATTGAGCACTTCAGCTTTTTCTTCATCCTCTGTCACGAGGATGCCTGCCCCATTCAGCAAGGGACCTACACCATCCCTCATCCTCTTCTTGTCTTCTTTTTAATGTATGCGTGTGTGTGTGTGCGCGCACGCTCGTTCGTTCCGTAAAAAAACGAGCTGTGGTTGTAGTTGTGCATATCAAAGGCTCACTCATCATACCAAGTTCCAAAGGGGCAGCCATGTTGGTCTAGTCCAGCAAAAAAAGAAGAATCCTCTTGGACTTAAAGGCAAACATATTTATTTTTCGCTGGAGCTTGTGTGGGAGAAAATCACACTTCATCAGATGCTTTGAAGATGATGTGACTTACAGAATGGAATGAAAATAAATGCAAGGGAGTGTAAAACATAGCAAGGGATGCTCTTGAAGATTTCCACAGCCTGGAACACTCCACACAGGAGATCCACTTTCTGGACACTACAGTACAAATTAAGGATGGTCACATCCACACCACCCTATATAGAAAACCTACTGATCAGTAGAGTTACATACGTCCCTCAAGCTTCCATCCGAAACACACCACATGATCCATTGTCTACAGCCAAGCCCTAAGATGTAACCACATTTGCTCTGATCCCTCAGACAGAGACAGACATCTTGAGGATCTCTATCAAGCATTCTTAAAACTACAGTACCCAACTGGGGAAGTAAGAAAACAAACTGATAGAGCCAAGTGGGTACCCCAAAGTCATCTATTGCAGGAGCGGCCCAAAAAAAAAAACAACAGAGCACCACCAGTCACCACATGCAAACCTCAAGTCAGACCTCTATATTAGATCATTAAAGACCTATTCTAAAAGATGATCCCTCACTCTCTCAAGCCTTGGGAGACAGACTTCTCCTCACTGACAGTCACCCAACCTTAAACAAATACTCACCAGCAACTACAGATCTAACAGAAACATTAAAACAGGCACACATCCCTGCAACAAACCACATTGCCACTTTGCCCACATATCTGCACAAAAGATACCATCATAGGTTCTAATCGAGCCAGCTACTCCATCAAAGGCTCATTTACCTGCTCATCTACTAATGTGATCTATGCTATCGTGTGCCAGAAATGCCCCAACACGTTATACATTGGACACACAGGACAATCCCTGCACAAACGAGTAAATGAACACAAAACTGACATCAGAAATCACAAAACAGAAAAACCAGTTGTTGAACACTTCCATCCTTCTAATCGCTCTATAAATGATTTATTAATCACCATATTTGGGGACATCAGAACTTCAAAGAAAAGCAGCTGAACTGGAATTAATATGCAAATTAGATTGCGTGATAGCAGGATTAAATCGTGACTATGGCTTTTTTTCCCATTACAACAGGTAATTTGTTTTCAGCTTTCCCAGGGTTTGAAGCTTAACAGCTGCTCTGATTTGCTGTTACTGTATGACCTGATCCCATGTTTTACACTCCCTTGCATTTATTTTCATTCCATTCTGTAAGTTCCCCCATCTTTAAAGTTAACTGAACGAAGTGGGATTTTCTCCTATGAAAGCTCATGTAAAAAATAAATCTGTTAGTCTTTAACTGCCACAGGACTCCTTGGGGGTTTTTTTTTTTCCCCACTCATCATAGCATTTAGTCTCCCATTACATAATTCAGAAATGCAGTTCCTCTCAAAAGGTGAATGTGGAACACAACTTTTGTCTCCACCTTGTGACAAGGTAATCTCAAGGGCTATGTTTACAGGGGTGTGCAGTTAAGTTGACTTAGGGGTATGTCTACACTAGTAGACATACCCCAGGCTCAGGCCTGGTCCCCTGCCCCGCCCCAGGGTGCAATCTGGCTCCAGGGCCCAGATCTGGCCCTTAGCTGCGTACTACAAGTGGCAAGGGGCTTGGAGCCGGCCCCATCCACCTCTGGCAGAGGGCTCATAGTCTGATGTGGTCCGTAGCCCCCTGCTGCAGGCAGCATGGGGCCAGATCGGGCTCCAAGCTGCCTGCCACGAGAGGCAGGAGCCAGCTCCCAGATACCTGCCACTGGCAGTAAGGGGTTCAGGCTGGATCCAGCTCTGCATTGTTGCTGGCAGTGGCAGGAGCTATATTTGGTTCCTGGGGGCTGGATCAGGCCCCTGGAGCCTGTTTAGAGGCCTGAATGAAGACTCAAGTTGACCTTAGGAGCAGGTGTTATTAAGCTGACTTAAGCAAGAGCTTAAGTCGACTTAATACAAGCCCAGTTAAGCCTTGGAATTCCTTAGGTTGACTTGAGAGGTTAAGTGGACCTCAGGCTGCAGTGTAGACATACCCAAGTAGACTTCACCACAGGCCGTCAACTGTAAAATTGTGGAAGTGCAGAAGAAACTTGCATTGTGCCCTAGGGGAGCCACAACAGTGACTGAGGGGAATCTTCAATAGCAGCAAATTCTACAGCTCTCCATAGAAACTGTTCACTCCCCGAAAGTTCTGTGCTGCAGACCATCAATGAAAGTATGCCTTATTGATGAGAACAGCAGCGTAAGAAATAGATCTTTACAATAGTCCTACGTTAGCCCACTTAAGACTTTCCTCTCCCACTGTCCTCACATTATGGGGTGTGTCTAGTGGTCATTATAGATATTGATGCTTTTAAAGTGTTTGACATTTTGTCCTGTGGAGAAGGTGACCTATTCCATTTGAAGCCAGCTGCAGCTTCTGAGTGGACTACAAGTGTACTTGTAGGGTTAAACAGTTTCTGCCTGGTGATGGACAAAGGCCATGCCACTTGGTTGTATTATTATCCAAGAGGAAGGAGTAGTCTACTCTTTTTTTTTGTAAAAGGTCCTATTTGTGTTTTTATTTTTAATTTATGCTGATTTTCCTTTTGTTTTGTGGCTCCCATATTTTTATTCTGTGTCACTGAGAACTGTGGTTTATCAGTTCAAAGAATTTATCTGGATCTGTCCTTGTTATCCATTTATCTTCATGCTAGAAGAAAGGAAAACTGCCAAGAGCCTTAACATAAAAGTCAAACTGAACTGTCAGGGTGAAGCGGGGAGGGAAGGGGGAGCTGACTAACTTTTTCCACTGTACACTTTAAATTCTGTCTGTGAGACAAATTTACAGTGCCCAGTTCACATAGTCAAAAATGCATGCAGTGACACCAGCAAGTATTGTATTTTAAAATCTGAAAAATTCAGGCACAATCACTTAGCTGCCTGACTAATTGATATGCATGATTTTTTAAATATAATTCTTGGTGCACTTGTGCCTATGGACCTCTGTCTTTCAATTTTGAACTGTTTATTAAAAATAAAGTTTTTTTTTTTTATTAGGGAGAGAAGACTAGAGGATGGTAGTGATATAGATATGTTATGTTGAGTGGCAATGATTTTTGGAACTTGTGATGCATAGAAAAGAGAATTTTTTTTTTTAGTATAATATTCTGTTTTGGAATATTAGAATTTGTATGGATCTCACTGTGTTTTGCAACCTGTATGTTAATTTTCAGGAACAGTTAAGTGACCATAAATATGTTTTTTTTGTCTTTACAAATAGCTTCTTAAATAAAGGTGGAATGTAAGTTATTACAGGAGAATCCCCTTAAGTGAGGAAGAAAGGTTGAAAGTGTATTCTGTATTATTACACAGCTACATATACGCAGACTCCCTGCTGCTGATGTTGTAGCATAGATTGCTATGGAACATACACTGATAAGGAAAGGGGATGGGGAAAATTTCCCCAAGAACTTACTTGGAATCTTTAACATTTCTTGGAAACAAATATACTGAATCAGGAATCAAAACATTCCATCTCTCCTTTGCCATATAGGAAAGAGAGGGAGAAAAAGGACTCTTATGGCATGACAGGAGATCTAAATGCAGCACCGTGTAGAACCTCCTAAACTTTATTCTTGGTTGATTTGATTGTTCTTAAAACAAATGAAATTTAGGATTTTACTATGCACTAACCGCTGAAACTTTTATTGTTGATATAAACTTCAGCACCTTGACTTCTAAATCATGTAAATGCTATTACCTTGTAAAAAAGTTTAGTAGTCTCGTTGAAGGTAAGAGATTAGTTTTATTACATATTATCAGACTATTTTTTCACAATGTTGAATTACAGAAGCATACAGAATTACTTCCCAAAAATGATAATCAAAGTTCTTTTATGAATCATTTGGCAACACTGAGTACTCTCCAATTTTTTGTTTGATAGTCATGTTCCCAGCATATAGGTGTCATTCTGATATTCAGTTTGAGAACTAAGGAGCAGGATTAGAGTAAATAGAGCTTGGACTAGCCCCAAAATACACCACCTTATAACCTTAAATCATAGGGCATAAAATAAGCATAGCTTAATTTGTTTGGTATCTAATTCAATTTTTTCCATTTCTGGGTCTGTATAATTTTTTTCAATTAACTTTTTTTTAAAAATTAAAATAATTTTTTTCAATTAAAAATCAATTATTAAATTAACTTAGTGAGTTTCTCCAAATACATCTAAACTTTTGTTTATTAATCACATGAGGTGGTCATTTGCCAGCCTTCGGTAATGTAATTTATGTATTATGTGATTGATATAATTTAATAACATTAGAATATTGAGCCCAGTTATGGTGACCAATCATATTGCAAACATCATAGCTTTGAAAGGAAGGTGGAGAGAGGCTGGTAAATCAAAATAGTATGCTGATAAATGTGCTTTTACTAGGACCAATTTTATGATCCCTGACACAAGGCAAAGCAGTATCAGGACTCTTTTGTCTTACTTGGCTGATGACCCCTTCTTTTCCCTCCTGTCCATCCATGAGTTGTGTTGTAACTGGGGATTGGATGGGAAGTTGCAGCTTCCTGGCCATTACCCCTTTTCTAGACATGCTGCATATTGTGAGGACAGTAGGAGGAGACTATATTTGCTCTATGGCTCCTGAGGATTCCTTGGGAATCCATTTTAATTGGAGTTAAGTCTACCTTGCAGTGCAAGCAGGCCTCAGCAGGTCCAAAATCTAGCCTGGTGTTCTAATGGTGGGTCAAATACCTTTAAACTTCAATCTGAATTTACTAGGGTTTTCAGGTATACATGAGACCGATAAGGACAGCCCCTACCTTGATAATCTTACAGTTATTAAGACAGACATAGTTAAGACTGTGAAAGGGTTGATTCAAAACACTGGTGAAAATATATATTTTAATGACTAATGTGGGGTAGCTTTATTTGTGGTTTGTGTGGTAGAACTGAGTAATCCATTACTATTTGAATGTAGATGAGTGAGTGCCTGGTGTGCTAGAATGGGGAGATTATTCTAAGCATAAAAGGCAGCATTGGAAATGGCACAATATTTAGACAGCTTTGACTTAGCTATGTAAACATCACTTACACAGTTTCAAAGGTAATGTCTGCTAAGTTGCAGTCTCTGATATTTAGGAAGGTATCTAGATTGTTAATTGGTAGTTGGTCACATGCAAAAAAATTGTTCCACATGTTCAGTAAGGCCACTTATGAAACAAGTGTGCAAGCACCAAAGTCACCATGTCATAATCACATGAAGTTATGCCAGCTACAAGTACTGGAATTAAATTATTGAATGCACGCAAAGGGATATGGTCTTTTGAGGAACAGCCAGAACACAATTATATAAAGCAAAATCAACTTTTTACTCTGATTATGTCCTTGTTTGCCGAAAGAAAGGCAGTGAGGTGCAAGACCTCATTTCTCAGGCTTGTTGTATACCTACCCTTGTAGCTCCCAATTAGTACTGGTTTAGGAACAGAAAAGCTGCCCTCAATTTGGCTGATACAGCAGTTTGACTGCCTATAATTCTTTTGCTGATGAAACAGGGTGTCAGACTCTCAGCTATCCTTTGGGTAATTAGCACCAGAGTCTTGTTTAGCATTCAATACCCATGGCAATGTTTTTTTGTTTAAATGCTCATTTGTTAGAGAGGTTGTTTTTAACTGAGCTGGAAGTAGTTTCCTGAGATGTTACTGCAGGGCACATAAGCATGAATGTACTGTACAGAATTTCCGTAAACCATACAGGAAAGTAAGTCCCTCATTCCATAACTGTGATTGATTATTCTTTTGTTCAGTTTCTTACTGTGTTAGTTAATATGTCCCATAATGCAAATCTATTGGATGTTCAGAAACTACAGTATATTAGTCCAAACAGCCTACTTTTTAATCTGTAGGGTTTTTTCTTTAAAAAATTCTCCACCTCTGAAGGTGGTATGTCCCTTTTAGTCTCAAAGCATGTTTATTAAAACATATGCATTCGTCCCAGAAAAGGGCGTCTTTATCTGCTATAAATTCTAAAGGAGTAGCTTTATTAGTCTAGCTCAGCAAAACAAACAAGGAGGCCTGTGGCTCTTTTAAAGACTAACAAATTTATTTATCACGAGCTTTCATGGGAGAAAAAAATCTTCAAGCATCTGATGAAGTGGGATTTTCTCCTGTGAAAGCTCATTCAATTAATAAATTTGTTAGTCTATAAAAGTGCTATGAGACTCCTTGGTGTTTTTTTAATTAAATCTACTGTGATTACTTACAGGATTCTCTGGCAGTAATGGGATGGAAGCCAAAGAATCAAAACCTAAACCAGTTGGAATATAGGAAGCAGATGGAGAGTTCTGCGTAGCTCGAAAACTCCTCTCTCTCACCAACATAAGTTAGCCAAATAAGAGATTGCTCACCCACCTTGTCTCTCAGATATCCTGGGACTGAAATTGCTGTACCACTACTGCATAGAATGGCTTGTTTTCTGTGAGGCACACTTGCTTTTCCCTTCAATGATCTTTGAGAGGAAAAAGATATTATTCTTCCACTGTTTATTGGACAAGCTGGATCAACAACTGATTTTTTTCAGTTCAGCCAGCAAAGCAATAAAATCAGGACAGAAAAATTCTGTTTGGTTCTGAACATATTCAGAAGTAGACAGCAGATTGGAGGGGTGGTGCGTATATGTTTCCCCCCTTTATCATCTTTAGCTCAGTGGTTAAGGCACTTTCTCTGAGATGTGGGGGAGACAGATTTGGTCTGGAAACATTAAATAGATATCTGTGAATGTGCAAAATTATATATTGTTAGGGTAACGATAATAGCAGATTTATAAAAAATCATATGGTACTTCAAGATCTAATAACACTTATCACAGAAGTCCTGATGATGCCTGTTAGCGACAAAGTGTATTTTATGTTGTTCTTGTATGTGCGTTTCTCCATGTATCCTCCAATAAATTTGTGACAATAATCCTCTCTTGCCCTGTTACACATTTGAGGCAATCCTGATACTCTGGTTATGTGTCTGTCAGTTTCTGCTTGTATTTTAGGAACTTGAATTGTATTAATCAGACCTATAAAATTTCATTTACAAATAGAAAATAGAATACATACAGCATCACAAGAGGAAGAGCCTGGTGATACTGTGATGCTGAAGTTGCAAAATATCTCATTACAAAAATTTCTTAAATGCAGAACTCTGCAGTATGACATGTTTTTGTGTAGCATCTTCCAAGCAAAAGTATATATGCTGCCCAGCCAATTTGTCTTTACCTGTATATAAATGCATAATGTGCACTTTGCACATCAAATTTATTATCTGTATTAGGATTTTTAAAAACAACTGTTTATGATGTCCAGTGAGAGCTGATACAATTCCAAGATAGCATTTTTTCTCATTTAAGTGTAGGGAATTTGGTAGGCTTATAAAATAACTAAGAAGTTAAAGACGATATAGCCTTGATAATATTCTTTATACCTCTTATATCTAGTGGCTGCTTAATCAGCTATTGACCAGAATTTGCCACAAAATTTGAATCTGTGATCCCTGATTTTTACTTAATAAATATGGTTTTTGTCATATTTTGTGGCTTTGAGAGTGCAGCAGTTAAAAGGGACTTTGCTCCGGATATGCAGGATATTGTATTCTAATCAAAGACTTCTAATACAACCAAATACAGAGCAAAAGATGATCAGAGTGCATTGCTGTAATTGAGGGATACTGGGATGCTGATTTGTCATATAATTATGCATCTGACTTTGGAAATACGTGGTGCTATTTTTTAGAATGATTCTTTTAATAAGGTGCCACTAATGCTTATTTATTTGCTGTTACTTATAATTCAGTTTCTAGTGAAAGAGTTGTGATATTGGTTATGTTCTTTTCAATTAAAAGATACATTTCCATGACTTAAGGTTTTTTAGACCATTTGCAGAATAGCAAGTTCAGCTAATGTTTAAGTGTCTTGTGCAAACAACACAGTATTTAACTTTGATATTTGATATGATTCTTTTCTTAATCTTTTCTTCTTTTGTGGCAGGGAAGATTCTTTCCTTACTACCACGCTTAGCATTATAAACTAGTTTCTATTGGATTTTCTGCATATCATACTTGGATTGTTATGTTATGGTTGTTCTACAAGATTAGAAAAAAATTTAAGGTAATGCATTGGATGAAACAGTTGAGTTTTATGATGTATTTTAATGAAAAGGCACCAGTTCTTATAAGTTAAAACTTGAAACCAATTGAGTTGGTGAACCATGTTTTCTATACCTTATGTGACATGGGGATGTAGAGATAATGTGGGAATTGTCTCATCAGTATGCAGTGGTGGCAATATGCTATGGAAGTACACTTACAGTTGCATTAAATATGATTACATATATGTGTATATACATATACATGTATATCTTGGTATTTAAGAATATAAGCCAACCTCTAACTAAGGGAGGTAACAAGAAACTTTATTATGAAAGTTTGTTTTAAAATTGCCCACATGGAGTTTCTTGCATCTTTTTCTAAAGCATGTAGGTGCTGATCATTGTTGAAAGATAGGGTAAAGGGCTCTCATTAGTCTGATCGGATATGGCAGTTCCTAAACTCTGCATGTCATAGAACAGTGGTTCTCAGCTACTGTGTTGGGACACATTACTTTGCCACACAGCGGTAAGTATATTGTGGAGGGTGGCTGGATTCTGACTGAGGTGGGTGGGCTGGTGTGTCCTGTAGAGTCGTGACATGCCATCAAGTGTATCATGACCTGCAAAAGGTTGAGAACTACTGTCACAGAATCATAGAGGGTTAGGGTCAGGAGGGAGCTCATTGCTCATCTAATCTAACCTGCTCAAAGGAGGACTAACCTCAACTAAATCATCCCAGTCAGAGCTTTGTCAAGCTGCACCTTAAAAGTGTCTAAGGATGAAGATTCCATCGTCTTTCAAGGTAACCCATTCCAGCAATTTACCACTGTCCCAGTGAAAATGTTCTTCCTATTATCCAACCTAGATCCCTCCTGCTGCAATTTGAAGCCATTGCTCCTAGTTCTGTCATATATTATCACTGAGGACAGACTAGCTGCATCCTCTCTTTCAAGTAGTTACAGACTGCTATCAAATCCTTCTCACTCTTCTCTTCTGTAGACTAACAAAGCCTAGTTCCCACAACGTCTCCTCATCAGTCATATGCTCCAGCTCCCTAATAATTTTTATTCCCCTCTGCTGGACTGTTTCCAGTTTGTCAACATCCATCCTGTAGTGGGGGGCCCAAAAGTGGACACAATACAACACAAATTTGGTCTCAGCAATCTCATATGTGGGGAATAAACTTTACTTCCCTCGATTTGCTGGCAATGCTCCTACTAATGCATTTCCTTTTTCACTTGGAGGGGGGTGAAGTACTGAAATGGATGATGTAGGAAGGAGGTGGAATCATAGAATATTATGGTGGGAAGAGGATCAACCCCAGCTAAAACATCCTAGCCAGAGCTTTATGTAGCTGCACCTTAAAACTCCCTAAGGACGGAGATACCACACCTAATCCATTGAAGTATATGGGATTTTTCTGTCCTAAGTGCCAGAGTCTGCACTTGTCTTTGTTAAACCTCATCAGATTTTTTTTTTCTGGCCCAATCCTCCAATTTGTATAGGTCACTCTGTGTCCTATCCTACTCTCCGAAGTTTTTACCACTCCTCCCCTGTAATTTAATTTGCAGTCTTGCTGAGGGTGCATTCCCCACTCAACCCTCCAGATCATTAATGAAGTTGTTGAATAAAACCAGCTCAAGGCCCAACCTCTTGTTACTGGCTGCCAACTAGACAAAGAGCAACCAACTAGGGGCCTTGCACCTCTCGATCTGCTGCTCACAAA
>ML681963.1:32721285-32745189 GCA_007922195.1 Podocnemis expansa
CCTCGTGGGGTCCCTTCCAACCCTATGATTCTATGATTCTAAGTCTGAAAATTTTTTGCTAACATGACTAGAACTCTGTGGCAGAGGCAGGGTAGAATCTCCTTCTCAACTAGTATAATGATGAAACCATGCTTTCTATTCCCGCATTTCATTTTCTCATTCTCCAAACACCTTTCAACTTCTGCAGTAAAAGAGACAGGGGTCCTTCAGACAGCAGTCTCGTCCACTGCACAAGTCTGATTCATTGCTGTTCACTTGAGTGAAGCAGCAGCATGTGGCAAAAACAGTTATCATCACAACAAGCAAGGAGTGCTCTGGCACTTAAAGACTAGCAAATAATTTGTTAGTCTTTAAGTAGCACAGAACTCGTTGCTTGTTTTGCTGAACTAGACTTACACAGCTGCCCCTTTGGATCTTGGCTGTATGTGATCAGGTAATTGAAGATTGTGTTGAAATGTGCACACAGAGAAAAGCCAAATGAAGGTTGATCATACACACTTCTGGCATTTTCTAACTTTTTAACATTTTATTTTACAACTTTAACATTCTTTTAACATAGTTATTTGTATATAATTGCTATGTCTTTTAAAAACATAAACATTGAGAAAAAAAATCCATCCCACGGCAATGTAATGACTCCCAGTTTGGGTCATCAGCAGAATAGGAATCTTGAGATCACCAGCACAGTCCTCTTCTATTTGAAGTAACGGAGTATAATGTTGTTATCTTCTATATGCATTTGTCACAAGAGCAGAATGGAAACACACACTTTGTCAGTGGATTTCACAGCTATTTGCTCCACTCCCAAGAAATGTTGACTCAGGAATCCTTGGTTCAATCCCAGGTTCTAAAGGGGAGAATTCCTTTCACCCATTTCTAACCTTACCCTTTCTGGGCTTCTAGACCTAGTCTGCATCTCTGTCTTTCCCTCTTCCTGACCTGTTCCTCACCAGTCTGCATTTGAGTTAGGCAGATTTTTCTCGTTCCCTTCCCCCCCCCCCCCCCCCACCTCACCCCCCCCACTGCTGGGCATCTCCAGTGCAGCACTGAGAGCAGAGCAGAGACAAAGGGACAATTTCCTGGCTCTCAGTTCCTGTGCCCGTTTTGTGCCCCACCCATTTCCTACCATCTGGAGCAACCATTTGGAAAGTGTATTTTAGTTCCACGGGCATGGTGCATCTGCAGTCAAATCAGTACATAGGAACTGTGAGGGAATGGAACTTTTTGAATGTAGATGGAATTTTCTGAATATTTAGCAGTTAAACTTCGTTTCTTTTAGTATTTATGAACTGAGGTTAAGGTGGGGGGAGGAAGCCTCAAGACTTTGCTAGGTTTGTGCGGTTTTTCATAGGAAAAGCAAAAGACATACTCATGATATCAGAGTACTGTAAAATGTGGAGTCAATAGAGATCCTTAGTGAAACAACTGTAAAGATTTTTTTTACATGGGAAGAAACAATGAATTTTTCTCCTGATCTCTTTCTTGGTAGTTGTACCATTTTACCTGAAACATTTTAAAAAAAAAATTGCTACAGCGATGCACCTGGCATGGCAAATTTCAGCTCAAACATTTTGTTTTTGAGAAGTTTCATACTACTCTATTTTCAGCTGCTTATAATGAAGAGTATGTACCACATGTGCATACGCTTTTTAAATGCTTAACAAATAGGTGTGTATGATGGGAAGAAGATGACTTGGAGAAAGATGCAAACTTCTCAGGTGAATGTTTCCAACCAAAACATTATCATGTTCTGCAAATTCTTGAAGCCAAAATAGATTAGAATCAGGAATGAAACTGTTTTGCATTTTTCATTATCCAAGAAGGGCAATCTGTAAACAAAACCCCTAAATGATGAAAAATAATCTTCAAATTGTTTTATCTATTCAACATTTGAACAGTAATCTTACATAGACAAGGAAATGTATGGTTTTTAATGTATGAATTTTAATCTAATGCTGTGTTTTGCGGGGTCGAAAGCGGGAGAAAGACAATGGACACTCTTAGAGTTAGTTACTGTTTATGTAACTTTTAATGAGGTAGCAATGTTATCAGAATGGAATGGCAGTGATATACAGATGAAGGAAGGGCAAAAACTTAGATAACTGACAATGATACAAGGATATGGATAAACTCTATGAGCACTAAGCAATTTAATACGAATTGACTCGTCAAGGGGTATACAATGAGTCCACATTTGAAAGGTTAGTATGCCATCTGTCAAAGCTATCCAAACTATATAATAACCTACCCGATACTTACCAACACTGTGGTTACAGTGCACAGCAAATAAGGCCCAATACATCGGTATTTAAGAATAGCAGCATAATAGGCAACACAAAACACAAGCTAACACACACTTACATTCACACCACCAGGCATATGAAGCATTCATATCTAGTAGACACAGGGCTCACTCAAGACTGGCCAGATCCAGGCTTGCCCAGGTACCAAAGGTGGGTGAGGAAGCCTCGGTGCACTGACTCCAGTTGCATCGATGGTAGTCTTCCTACCTCGGGATCTCAAGCTGGGCAGTTTTATGGATGAATTGATCAAAGAGGATGTCCTGAAGGAGGGGCTACCATCTTCATCGTCCTTCATCCACATTTGGAAATGGCTTCCTCCTCTTGCTTAATTGGTACCTTTTGGATTTTGATTGGCCACTATATTTGCCCTTAGCTAGGGACTTTTCATTCTTGCCACACACTCACCCCCACCCCCACCGCCCGCTTTTTCTGCTCACTTGTGCTGACCAGGTCACAAGAAGTGCTGTGTAGGCCTAAAAACTGCCAGTAATTACAATAAAAAGCTGTTGCTCTGAGCAATTCTATGTTGAGGGTGATCACTTGACTTCTGAGAGGCTCACCCTCCATCCTCTCAGGGGTACATCTTCCACAATAGGTTAACTGCAAAACTGCCAGCTACTGGAAATGTTGCTCAGCAAATTTGCAGACTTCCAGCTTCTTGGAAAATCCCTTGAACATGAGGGCTTTCTGCACTGGTTCCAATCCAGGCCTTTGTGAACTGGATTACCCGGGCTGGGTTTCAATCTATTAGGCACAATACCTGTCCCTTTAACTCATGAACCTTTATCTACTTTTCTGCCTTTAGCGTTGAATGTGGAGTTTCAAACATAATTTCCCCCTTGAAGCCATTCACCAAGTGTTTATCCTGCTAGTAATGACAATGAGCCACGTTCAATAATCTTTTAACAAAGGACAGTTGACCCTAATAAGGATCAAGCATGGTTGCTTGTAAAAGATGTGAAACAACACCAATCCTATCTGTGTCAACAGAACAACTGTTTTCAGCACTGGCTGAGGGGGTTTGTAGAAAGAAATCATGTTTGATACCTTATATAAAAATCAGTTTATTGAATTCTGGAGCTACCACAGATAAGAGGTTATTTATTGATCTCTCTTCAAGCTACATTTATCCCTGCAGAAAGTTACAGAGCCCTAGAAAAGATCCAAAAGCATCAAATTCCTGGAATCAGAAGAGCCTCATGTATTGCACAAATGACTGTATTCTCTAACAAGACCAGCTATGAAGCCTTCCTCCTCCAGAGAAGCTTCACTGATTACTGAAGTATGTTTCTTGCCCCCGGATGATGATAAGTCTCCTAGAAGGGAGTAGTTGCTGCTGGTCCTAGGATGAGCTTTGGTATATTCTTGAGAATGGAGATGAACAGCTGCCGTGATGATGTAGCCAAAAGAAAATTTGTTAATGTATAAATATGGATAGGGCAATAAAACATGCAGACAAAACAAAACACTATGATATTAAGGCACAGAACTTATGACAGAGTGTAGCTTTCAATTTCCTGTCATGTCATTTTATATAAACCATACCATAATTTTCTGTAGCAGTCATGCCCATAAGCAATATCATCATCATTTTCTAAAACCAGAAGTGACAAACTACCTTTTTAAACTTTTTTTCTGGTTGAATTAAAACAAATTAAGTTTTAATTTCTTTCTGCTTGTTCTTGAAAGATTTAAATAATCTGGAAGGTAAATGTAGCTCCATTTGGGAGATAACGTTTTAAAAATTATACTATGTGCAGATTCAAAAAATAAGGTGTTTAGATTTTTTTATTTAAAATGTAAGCTATTACAGAAGCCTTGCTTAGAAGGCATTCCTTGGTATATTTAATTCATCAGTTTTCCTTCTTGGTTGCAAGTTTTCTTATCAGTATCAATTATGTACATAGAAGAAAAGATCCTTGGCCAGTTAACTCTTAATGAAAGAAGTTGCTGGCTTCTTGGTTCTTTAACCTCTTGATGCCAGCTTCTGTTCCCCACCATCATATAAACTTAGTTTTTATTCTTCGGCTGTATTAGGAAGTATTTGTTTAAACTTCATGCGCTAAGGTTTTGTCTAGAATAGGAACATTTTTATCTGTGCTCTAGCTATGGCTAGCAATGTTACTGCTACACTGCTGCTAAGCAATGGTATAAAAATTAGCATATGGCAATACAGGATACAATAAAATTTTACTGCCTTCTCATGAAAACATGCTCTAAGCGCCACTGTTACTGATAACCATTGGAATATAGGTGCAATCTTATTTTTAGCATGACTGTATCATGAAGTTCTATGCTTTTAAACATGCCTTTTTTGAATTATAGTAAAATACCTTCCATTAGCTTCCCCTATATCAGCCTTATAAAAATGTCTTGTTTTATAGATGAACATGAAGCATCCATAATTTTTCTGTTTTGATCTATTATTGATTAATACATAGGCAAAAACATGCCCATGCTTTTCAAGTGGCCTCTCTAATTTTTTGACATCTCATGTGCCGACCTTAAGACACCTGGGGTCTGATTCCTCCCTTGCCCCCAGGATAACCAGGCACCTTTGATAAATTCCTTGGTATTCAAAATCTGAGGGACCTCAAGTTAGAAGTTACTTATGAAAATTTGGCCCTAAATATTTAGGTTTGAATTATTTCAACTAGACTGAATTTGCTCTTGAAGGCAGAGAACCTAATTTGGCTGTTTTAGTTTTTAAGAAAAGTACAACTCTAGGATGAGATGATGGAAATTCAGAATAGGGATTTCTGTCAGTGACTTTGTGACCAGAGCCAGTCTAAAATAAATGAAAAATCTGTCATTTCATGTTAATTGCAGATAAGGGAAAATCAGCAACACAAAATATTGTTACAGGTTTGGTCATGAACCCCCCCCCCCAAAAAAAAAAAAAAAGAAAAAAAACCCAAAAGAAGTTCACAATTTTTTAAAAGCAAAAGTAGTTTTGGTTTCCAGTTTTCATACTGCATCCAGGTATGGATGTATTTAGGACACTATGTGAAAGGCAGCTGAATTTTGAAATAAATAGTTTGGACAACTGAATAAATGGAGAGGTACAGAAGATTTCAGGGTCTGAGTGGAATAGAAACCACTACCCACCAAAGCAAGAAGACTTCTGCGTGGATGCTGCTGCCTCTTGTGCAGCTGTGACCCATGAATGACAGCCCAGCACTCGATTACCTGAACAGATACTTTCCCATCACTGCAGAACACAGCTCCATAACAAGTAAGGCTTGTGATCCCTCTGCTTTGGCTCTCTAAAGCCTGTATCATTTCCTCACACAGGTGACCTGCCCCAGTTCCTCCTTCAGCTGGGTGACAAAGCCCCGTGGACAAGGGTGAAATGAACAGAAGTATTTGGGCCTGATTTTCTAAACAAATAGGAGGGGAATATGGTTTGATAAATATAAAGCTAGAAAGAGTAGAGCCAGACTATCACTTTAACTTCAGTACTCCTGAGATAGTTTTCACAGAAGGGTTAAAGTACACATCAACAAATTTCTTCATATGAATGCTACCTGTCTATACTGACACGTAATATTCTGGCGTTGGGGAGATGAGGGCGAGGACAGCTGTCTAGCAGGTTTTCAGCATCTGCTTCACAAGTAGTGCTGGATTGTTTGTTCATTATATTGTTTCTCACCTTTTATATTAGCAGAAGTCTTCATGAGATGTTGATGATACTTGAGGCTATGATTCAGGACAATGCCAAGAAATCCTTGTGCCTGAGTTTAGTGTTGCAAAGGTGACATTTAGGCACTTATTTACGTGTTGGCTACTCAGGTGAAATGCAGAAATAGCTGTTTTTTGAGGGATTGATTTGAGCCACTATAATAAATGTTTTTTTTCAGATCTTCTGTGGAAATGTGTTCTGACTGAAACTGCTTGCTTGGATGGCAAGGCCGAGACCATTCACTTCTCCAAATTTCCATGGCTAGGTCAATGATATGTCAGTGATATAAATATTAAAGAGTAAAGGTGCCAAAACAGATCCTATGGGAGGCCATTCTTCAGCATACAAAGTCTGGTGGCCTGTTCCATTAGATGTACATGAAATTTCTGATTGGTTAGAATAAATGAACAGTGGCAACCTTCACATGTTCTTCCCTGCTAAGTGCTTTGTCATAATCATTGCTCTCAACATGGTGACTGAACAATGACTGATTGCCTTAAAAAGCAACTCAAGCAATGATTCAGTTGATGATAAACTGATACCTTGCCCTTTCTATCTTTGTACTGCTTTAACCTGTCAGTGGCTGTTGTGATATTTCTAAAGTAGTCAAATGGACAAGCCCATCTTTAGCTCTTAGTAATCAGTTGTCAGGGAAGTATGATATGTCCAGTTAAATATATTTGCTATATCAGTGACTATACCAGATACTGTAGAATTTCATACTGTGAAAACTACAGCAGCTGCAAATTTAAATGTTAGATTTATCTACAGTCTTCCCTAAATCCAACATGAGAGAACTGGGCCCTACGTATTCCTCTCATGCAGTGTTACATGTTAAATAAATTCAGTGCCTGCAAATTCAGCACAATACTTCGGCTACAAATATGTTGCCAAGGTGGCTCTTGGCTGGACAGATGTGTATCCTATGACCTGTCCTGGTGAAAGAAATTAATAAAGGCTAACGTAGCTCATGTAGGAAAAGGCTATAACAAGGACAGACAGTACAGAGTAAAGTTAAAGTATGACCTGATCCCATGACTTGCACTTCCCTGCCTTTATTTTCCTCCCATTCTGTATGTTCCCCCCATCTTCAAAGCATTTGATGAAGTGGGATTTTCTCCCACAAAAGCTCATGCAACAAATAGATTTGCTAGTCTTTAAGTGCCACAGGACTCCTTGTTTGTTTTAGAGTAAAGCCTTTAACTGAGCATACTGTACAAAGAAATTCTCTCTTACACCCATGCACACACACTACATCAATACTGAATTGTTGCTTCTACAAACTTCAGTAGAATGTATATGAAAATGGCTGAAGGCATTTAATTTTTGATGTACTCCAAGTATCTAGTAGCATAAAATCATACACCAGCTGACTTCGACATCTTCCAAGATGCTTTGATACATGAATATGTCAGAGGAAATGTTTTAACATTTGCTCATCCTTTTACACTTCACTGGAATGGACATTGGCAATGATGCATTCTCAGAGGGTGGTATTATAGTTTAGCACCTCATTACAGATCTGGTGTGTGTGTGTGTTTGTTTTGTTAAATCTTGGGTGCAGCTGTGACCCACTTTTGTAACTGAGGCTGCTTCTGGAGCCTTACACACAACAGAAACATATATTATAAATCGTATAGTTATTTATAAGGTGAATTTTTTTGTCAAACTCACCTTTTTGCTTAATTACAATAGATGACAAAGCACTTGATAATGTAAGAATAATCAGAGAAGGCACTGTCAATTTATGTGTAGTTTTATTATTACAAATGAAAATGTTAATCGTGAGATTTCTTAGTGTTAGCTTTGGGAGATATTAAGTAATCTGAAAAGGAACTTAATGTCATGTCAAAGGCTTAGAAATATGTCACTTGTTTTGTAATTTTCATTAGAGGATATCAAACTTTAATGTACAAAGTTTAATGAATTCAGTCTTTCAGCCCCCGGCGAGGTAGGTCAACTACTAGCCCCATCTCTCAGACAGAAGGATTACATGATTTACCCAAGATTACAAAGGGAACATGTTGCAGAGCTGGAAATAGCATTCAAGTCTTCTCATGCACAGTCCCAGCACAGTGGTTCTCAACCTTTTGTGGGTCACGATGCACTTGGCAGCATATTGTGACTACAGGACACACCAGCCCACCCACCCCAGGCCAAATCCAGCTACCTCCTTGGCTCTCCATGACACACTTACCATTGCTTGGCAACACAGTGGTTGAGAACCACTGGTCAAGCACATTGAACAGAAGACTATCCTGCCAGTATGTACTGAACATTGCTTTTATTTTTGTTAAGCCATACAAAATCATGCTTGTCCTATGCAGTTTACTGACTTCTATGAATGATGGGCCTGTGTGCACTTTGTGCTGCTATGACATACATCAAAAGCTGGAGCCAGCTTAAAGGAGTCTTGAAAGTGTAGGGTTTTTTTTGATATTGCACAGTTTAGTGCAATTGTCTCCAAAATGTTCTTTTGATCTTATGTGGTATAAAGTAATACTAATATCTTTGCAAAAATGTATACTGTTGTGTAAATAAGCAAACAAAACTTAACTAACTTAGAGATTGGTTAGAGGCATCAGTTTAACATTAGGTTCTGTGACTGTCACATTGCTATGATGGGAGTCAGCAAGACCCAGTGAATGTATGTATGCAGCCTATTGCAGCGAGTCTCCAAGCCCAGTTCTTCAGACTCGGGTTTATGCTACTTCACTAGAAATAGCTGCATAGGTGTTCTGACTCAGGCTCTGAAGCCTGGGTACAGGGGTGCGTCTTAAAGCCCAAACTCTAAGAAGAGCCACAATTTAGACACTGTCTACACAGTTGTTGTTAGCATTCTAGCATGAGCCCAAATCTGTTGACTTGAGCTAGGAGCCTAGCTGCCACTGCCTGTGTAGGCATATCCAGTGGAACTAGATATTTTAGGGAAAATGAGGTGGTTTTAACTGGAATCAGTACCAATCTTTATCTTTTATTGCCAAGTTCCAAAGGGTCAGCTATGTTAGTCTAGTTCAGCAAAAGAAGTAAGGAGTCCTATGGCATTTAAAGACTAACAGGTTTATTTCTCACATGAGCTTTTGTGGGAGAAAATCCTACTTTGTCAGACACTTTGAAGATGGGGGAACTTACTTTTTATTAAATCTCTTGGTGAATATCAACATTTTTATGGATTTACATTTAGTAATCATGTTTATAGTTCAATATTTCTCCTCTGAACAGATCATACGTCCCTCAAGTACAGCATCTGCCTTTAATAGTGATTTGATGATTTAGACAGCTACTTCCTCAGCTTCCTACCACACCACTCCCTGTAAATGCATCTGTGGAATAATGGAATGCATTACATGAATGGAAAAAAAAAATTCAGCAGAGTGAAGAAATATCCCTATGATCTGAAGTATAGCATTTCATTCCCCTTACCTTAGCATGCATAAGCTACAGATGTCCTTTCTGGTCATAACATGTATCCTGTTCATCTTTTAAATCCGGCTGCAGTATATGATTCAGTGACATAAGATTACATTAACTTGTGCAAGAGTTACAGGTGCGTAGCACTTTTGAAAATCAGATTGCGTTTCTTTAAATGTGTAAGATTATGCCATTACATTTGAAATTTTTGAACGTTCTGTAAATAGTAATTCTATAGCCTGTAATTCCTAGGGTGAAATCCTGGTCCCATTGTAGTCAATGGGAGACTTGCAGTTGACTTCAGTGGGGTCTAGGTTTTTACCCCAGGCTTAAAAATCACTTACTAATTTAGAGTAGGTAAACCTTGAAAAATGGGAAGTTCCAATATTGACATTTCTGACACTGTGGATGTACATTCTCCTTTGAAAGTAGTGTCCAGCTAATTAAAACAGAAGTATCACTGTACTGGCTCAGACAAATGGTCCATCTAGAAAAATGTCTTGGGTTTTAGCAGTGGCCAGTCCCAGATGCATTGGAAGCAATTTACAGAACCTGGCAGTTATTAATCTGTCCCATCATCCAATCCTAACTTCTGGCAGTCAGAGATTCAGGGAACCCAGCGAATGGGGTTGTGTCCTGACCATCTTGGCTAATAGTCATTTATTAATGGCTTATTCTCCAGGAACTAATCTATGGCCAGTTTTCCACTGTTAACTATCATCAGTATAATTACATCACTCAGGAGTGTGAAAAAGACATGCTCTTGAGCAACACAGCTATACTAACCTAAACCACTATAGACAGTTTTATGTCAACAGGAAGGTTTCTCTCATTGACATAGCTACCACCTCTCACAGAGATGAATTAACTATGCCAAGGTGAGAAACTCTCTCGTTAGCATAATAGTATCTTCAGTGGAGTGCTACAGTGGTATAGCTGTGGTGTTTTAAGTGTAGACCTGCCCTACTTCTTTATTTAACTCAATTATAGTTTTTTCCTGCAAAACATGTTTTGGCAACGACTTCCACTGGTTACATGTGTATTGTGTGAAGAAGCATTTCCTTATGTTTGTTTTAAATCTGCAGCCAGTTAGTTACATTGGATGACCCTTTGTTCTTGTGTTATAACATCTGACGAAGTGGGATTTTCTCCTACGAAAGCTCATGCGATAAATAGTCTTTAAGTGCCACAAGACTCCGAGCTTTTTATGCTTTACTAGACTAACACGGCTGCCCCTTTAGAACTTCCTTACTCACTTTCTCCCTACTATTCATGATTTAGTAGACCTCTGTCATATCCCTCTTCAGTCATCCATTTTCTAAGCTGAACAGTAGCAGTCTTTTTAATCTGTCCTTGCATGGAAGGTGTTCCATGCCTATAATCATTTCCGAGCCTTGCTCTGAACCTTTCACAATTCTAATGTATTTTTTTTTGAGATGTGACAAACAACTGCATGCAGTATTCAAAATGTGGGCATACCATGCATTTATGTAGTTCCATTATGATATATTCTGTTTTTATCCTAACAGTTCCTACAATTCTGTATGCTTTTTTTTTTGATTGTTGCTGCACATTGAGCAGATGTTTTCAGAAAACTATCTATAATAATGCCAAGATCTGTTTCTTGAATGGTAACAACAAATACAGAACCCATCACTTTTTATGCATAATTGGTATTGTGTTTTATAATTTGTATTACTTACATTTATCAGCACTAAGTTTCATCTGCCATTTTGTTGCTCAGTCACCCAGTTTTATGAGATCCTTTTGGAGCTCTTTATAGTCAGCTTTGTACTTAATGATCTTGTCTAATTTTGTATCATCTACAGATTTTGCCCCCTCAATGTTTACCCCTTTTTTGCATCTTTTATGAATATGTTAAACATTACTGTCCCACTAGATATCGTTGGGAAACCCTCTTATTCACCTGTTTCCACTGTGAAAACGGACTATTTATTCCTACCCTTATTTCGTATCTTTAATTAGTTATTGAGTCATGAGTGGACTTTTCCTGGATCGTTCACTTTTTCTAAGAACCTGTGGTGTGTCACCTTGTCAGAGGCATTCTGGAAGTCCAAATACACTATGTTAACTGGATCACTGTTGTTCAAAAGCTTGTTGACAACCTCAAAGAAAGATAATAGACTGTTGGAGCAGGATTTCCTTTTACAAGAGCAACACAGGCTGCTCTCCATGTTGTGTTCATCTGTGCCTCTGACAATTCTGTTCTTTACAATAGTTTTAACCAGTTTGCTTGGTACTGAAGTCAATATTACCAGTCTGTAGTTTCCAGGATTATCTCTTGAGCCTTTTTTAAGATATCAGCTTGCTGTTAGCTGTCCTCCTGTCACGTGGTACAGATGCCGATTTAAGCAATAGGTTACATACCAAAGTAATTAGTTTTTCAGTTTTATAACTGAGTTTCTTCAGAACTCTTGGGTAAATTTCATCTGGTCTTGGTGATTTATTACTGATTATTTATCAATTCATTCTACAATCATCTCTACTAACAGCTCACTCTGGAAAGTTCCTCAACTCTGTTACTTCTAACTTCTGCTGGCTGCCCTGTCTGTGTGTTGCAACACTGGGGTTGAAGGATGAGAGAGGAGTTTACTCTTTCTGCTCTTTCATTTGTAGACATTTCTACTGCCATGACCAGTAAAATGCCAGTTGTAATCATGGTTTGTCTCTCACTGATAACTGAACTTTGATAACCAACTCATTGCACATAGACCCCTGAACAGCCTACAAGTGATGCCTTTTTGCTCTCACTCAGCCGAGTTGAATTTGAATCAGATACCTAGCAGATTACCGATTAGTTCTCTAAGCCACCTTGTGCTCTGCTAATGAATGCCCTTTTCAGAAATTGTAGGTTAACATAATATTAAGAACCTGAGTAGCTAAGAGTTTTTGTTAACTGTTTCACCGCTGATCATTTTAGCACTGATTTTTAAATTTAAAACTGAAATTAATATGACTGTTCATATCTCTATGGACTGTTAGGTCATATCTTAAGGTAACTTCACAAGTATAAACTGAGGTATTTCTATCTGCAGACAGAATTTAGGAGGTCAGCTTCACAAACAAATGCCTAGAAAAGCTAGGGGTCCTTTATTCAAAGTCCCAGATTCTTCCTAAGAAATATTGAGTTCTCAACCCAAAGCCAAATTCATAGAAGTTAGGAATGCTCCTTAACTTTAAGAAGGTATTCAGTGCTTCACAAAATTGGGATCTTAGTTTTTTGTTGTTTGTTTTTGTTTTTTCCAAAGTAAGCTTAAATTCTTTCAGTAAGAATTAGAACTACCAAAGCAGTGCTGGCACTCAGCGGTGGATCAGTCTCACTTCTGGTCTATAGCATAAAAGACAAGAAAAAATGACGAGAGTCCTGTGGCACTTTAAAGACTAGCAGATATCTGATGAAGTGGACTGGAGCCCAGGAAAGCTTATGCCTGAAGAAATCTGTTTGTCTTTAAAATGACACAGGACTCGTTCTTTTTGCTGTACACAGACTAACATGGCTATGCTTCTGGAAATAAAAGATAAGGAGTATACTGGGAAAACCGGTTCAGGAACCATGCAGTGTTCAAGTTGTGAATAAATTGTTAAGAATTCAATTACCTTTACATTTCTCTGCTCCCTTCCTTTTGAACATGACAGAAAATTTTGCAGATATTACCAAATTGTCACTCAAAACCCTGTCAATTAGGTAAGTAGTATTTTTATTTTAGAAGTAAATTAAAGTAGAGGTATTTGCCAAGGACCACACAGTTTAGTCTTCAGTAGATCTTTGAATAAAACCCAGATTTCATGGTAGATTGAATCTTGCTGTCCTTGTTTTTGTCAAGTTAAGTCTGGGTGTCACTTAATTTTTTTAAAACACAGAATTAGTTCACCCCCCTGCCCTTCTAATGTAATAATTGCCAGACCAGTCTGGTGAGCTCATATGACTTACAAACATTATGATCTTGGATACATGATGAGCCCTAATTTGCTTGCTTGAAAGATTTTAGCCAATGTATTTAAAATGATGTTGGAACACTTTACAACTTTAGCATTATTGGGCTGGGAGGGAATACAGTTACTCGGATGCCTATATTCATAGGTGAAACGTGAGTGTGCCCACTAATTGTCTTAACTTGTCCCTCATCTTTCACCCCAAACCTATTCAGTTATTATCTAGGATCTCACCTTGTTCTCTTGTGGACCTTGCAAATTGCTTGTGTTAGCAACTTTTTTTAGTCATATATCTGCACATCTGTCCTTTGTACAGTATTGCTTTGTGTAAACTCTCTTTCTGAACAATACTTTGTATGGCAGACTGTCAACTCTGCTTCTGTGGGTCCTGTGCTTTGCTCTGTTGTGGGACCCAGAGCGAGCCCTGTTTGCCCAGTCTCTAGGCAGTTGGTGCTCCAACAGACACAGTGGGACAGGAGGGGGAAGGGACCCAGGCCCTTGCTCTATACCAAGCTCCAGCCCAGGGGCCCTGTGAGTAGCAGCTATACACTGTTGGACACTTCCAGCAACTGTGGTTCTTTCCCCTGGGCTATTTCCCCTTCTTTGTACTTTTTCACCTTGTGGCCAGGTTCTGTTCCCTCTGCTTCTCTCCACTGCTCATTACAGCTTCTAGTATTCATTACTCCCCACTCCCACCCCTGAGCAAGGGCTTTTTATCAACTGGGCCTTAATTGGGCTCAGGTGCCTCTAATTAACCTGAAGCAAACCCTGCTCAGTCTGCAGGGAACAAAGCCTGGATCATCTAGGGCTTATATATCTGCCTTCTAAGACTCTTTTGCTTTCCTCTGGCACTGCTGTCTCTCACTTTAATGTGTTTGCAGTAGTGAAGAGATGGCTTGGATTACATTTGTATAGCAACTTCAGTTAAGTAATTGCAAAACAGCCTTTATTTCTCTGAGAATAAGATGAAGTTGAATCATATTACTTGATACCATACAGAAAAGTAGATTTTAAATTTAGATTTTCCTTTAAAAAGGCATGTAAAGTGCTTTGCAAATGGTCCCATTGGATTCTCCATCACTGACAATTCTAAAATCAAATTTGGATGTTTTTCTGAAAGATATGCCTTAGGAATTATTTTGGGGAAGTTTTATGGCTTATGTTATACAGGAGGGCAGATTAGATGATCACAGTGGTCCCCTCCAGCCATGGACTCTATGAATTCAATCTTAAATATGCCCTGGGTATAATAATAATATTAATAAATTAGCTTTTAGACCATTAAATGCTTTATCAGTGATTCATGATGACTCACTGTTACTAAAGTATTATGAGAATCAGTGTTTTAGTTAAAATCTCTGCCTCTGGAGACAATTGATTACATTAACATCTCATCTTTCATGGTTATGAAGAGAAGTTTGAAAAATGTGACCCAAATGCACCCTAAAATTCAAAAAGCAAACTAAAGGAGTACAAAATTTAATAAACATGCCAATAAATGCCTCATGATTTCTCATTTTATGAATCCTGACTCATGATTTTTGAAAATTTGAGATTGGCAATAGTAAAATTGTGTTGTCCATGACACCTTTGTGAAAGTAATGCCCACTAGTCCAGTGGTTCTCCACCACTGTGTTGGGACACATTACTCTGGCATCACACAATAGTAAGTGTGTCTTAGAGAGCCAGCAACATCCACTAGAGCTGGAATGCTGCAGCTTTACTGGTAGGGGGGCTGAATTCAGCAGTGATGAGCATTTTTCAGTGGCCAGGGGCTGGATTTGGCTTGGTTTAGGGGTAGGGAAGCTGGTGTGTCTTGTAGGGTCGCACATACTAACAAGCATCTTGTGAGACACAAAAGTTTGAGAGCCACTTGTCTAATGAATCATAGCCTTTTTGGAAACCAATGTATTCTAGTACCCTCATATTGCTATTTATACATCTGGTAACTTGAACGTTCAGATTTCTCATTCCAAAATTTGGTGACCCATATAAGCAGCTGCAGATAAAGGACTGGCAGTCTGACTCTAAGGAAGGTAGGTTTTGCTGCCTGGCCCATGCTGAATAGGCTGTACTGCCATCTTCCTTTATTTGAATCTACCCTCTCTCAACAGCCAAGAAAACACCAAGTCATAGCCAAACCAATGTTCCCTCTCAGAGCCTCCGGCAGCCAAGCAACTCATGTTGCTCGCTGCGCGGGGCCCCCCACCACCCGCATGGGCCCTGCGAGGCCAGCAGCCTTCCCTGCGCGGGGGGGCTGTGGTGGGGTGCGCAGCCACGCACCCGAGCAGCTTAGAGGGAACATTGATCCAAACGTTCTTTTTGTGAGACAGCCACCCCTATTTCACAGGGAAGTTGTGTACAACTTATTTTGTTAGAGATTTGGGCAAGCAGCTGGAGTCCCCAACCCACTGAGGCAGCCTGACTCCAATGGGAGAGAAATGGACCTGGATCCCTACTGCAGAGCAGATATAGAGGATCCAAAAGCAAGAAGAACTCTGACCACTTGACTCTAGGGGTCCCTGTGGAATGAAGAGGAATGAAGATGACTTGTGGGGGCACAAGTTTATCCTATCCCAACTCTCAAAGTGGGTCTCGAGTGCCTTTGATAAAGAATCTTTGCTTCTAATCAGAAGCTTTCCATCCCAGGTTAGCCAAGGTGGCTCTGACAAGTTCTACCCTCCCAGGGAGAATGGGACCCAGTAGGAAAGGGTTCTGAGACAGATTTCTTGAGTCGGCTCCAGGCCTGAAAGAAGGCAAGTGTCTATGCTCCTGAAACATGCCAAAAAGGTTTAAAATTTTTAAAAGATTATAAAAGGACAGAAAAAGCACAAAAAAATCTAGGTGATATGATTAGTCTTTTTCTTCCTCCTCCGCTGACAAAGGTGAGCAGTCTGCCTCTGAAATCTGAGCCAACTTCTATGAGTAAACCTCATTTTAAATTTCTCCCATGAAAATGATACCCTGAAACTGCAACATCCCTTCACTGTTCCTTTGAGGAAGTGATTGGTGATGAACAAAACAAGCCCAATAAGTACAAGCACATTAACAAGAGTGATCTCCAGGCTCTATAACATTTAAGCACTAAAGGTCTCTGCTGTTGAAATAGTAAAGGTTGATGTCCCAGTAACACCCCTCACTGAGGCCTGGATTATCTCCTCAGAAGAGAAGTTCAACCCTGGGGATAGAAAGATGGAGGTCACTCTCAAAGGTGACTTTGATGCCTCAGTTGCCACCCTCTGAGAGTCTCTGGCATCTACCTGCTTTACAAGAACATCTCTTTCTTGGCTGAATTATCTCAAAGCCCTTAAGGTGAGAGAGCACCCTGACTCTGGCTTCATTTTAAAGAAAGTCTCTCTAGCACTAGTGTGTGTAGCTGACTCCTCAATGGATTCTAAATGGCTCTCAGCCATGGCTTCCAATTCAGTAGCACCAAGCATCACCTTTCTCTCTGATCCTGGTGACTCTGAGCAGGTCTTGTACTCACCCAAATTTATAGGCTCTCTCTTTTGTGGAGAAGTGCCAGATGAGTGTATGGTTGACAATGCACAAAATCCAGTCAGTCTTGTCTTTCCTCGCTGGTGCAGCTTAGCCATCAAATAGAGGTGCTTCTTTTGCTCTTTGTTCTGACAGTGGTACAAATAACTGGACAACAGATCCCTCAAGGAAAATTCAGTGGTATGAAGATTCCCCACTCCTCTATCAGCTTTGTGACAAAGATTGTATAGATATCCAGCAAGAACTGTAGCTCAGTGGTAGGATTTCCCATTTCCTGGAGGACTAGTTTTCATTAATCATGAGCAAGTGGATCAGGGACATAGATCTTGTCAGTTGGATATGGGAGTAGTGGAGAGTTCCCTCAGAAAACAGACTCTCCAGGTTCTATTCTATCTTCTTCCTGTTAAAGAAGTGCACAGGGGACATCAGAGCAATTCTCAGCCTCAACAGGATCAAAAAATAGATCAAGAAAACAAAGTTTCAGGTGGATATCCTACCCTTTATGGTGTCATCTCTGTCCTAGAAGAACTTCTTGACTTCAGTAGCTCTGGTGAATGCATATTGCCTTATCTACAGCAAGCCAAGACACAACATATATCTCAGCTTCACCTGTAGCAGAAAATATCAATACTGAACACTCTTATTCAGCCTGTCCTCAGCCCCCAGGATTCTTAAAAAATGTTGATAATGGCCAGACTCAAGTTACATGGAGCTTTCCTGTACCCTTTCTGTGATGACATCAAGAACAAAATTCCACTGCAGTCAGCAGTGCACAGGGCCACATCTCACTTGCTGAATCTCTTGTAGATGCATGGGTTCATCATTAATTCCAAGAAAAATACTCTGGTTCCATGCATGAGAATAACCCAACCAGGGATATAAATACATACCTCTTTAGTTGAGGATATAGCTATCTTTAAAAAGGTTTCAGAAAATCTAAGAATTTATTTTCTTGTTTCAAAGGATATCTACCATACCGCTATGCCTCCACTGTCTAGAACTCCTGGTGTTGTGCTTAAGAATCATTCTATGGTACAATCATGCATCCGAAGTCTTCATGCTAAAGGTGTGGAACCATTCCCTGGTTGCAGTATATAGGTGTTCAGGTTCTTATGTTGGTTAGTCCATGACAATGTCTGCAAAGGTACACCCATCTGACTTCCAGATCCTAAAGGGCTCACACCTAATGCCAGTCCAGGGGGCTTGGAAGTTCATTTGGATACCCAAAACAGTGCAAGACCTCTGGAGTCAGAAGAAAGAGGCTCAGACCATAAAACTTCTAGAACTGAGAGTGGTCAGGGAAGCTCTGTGAAGATTCCAGCCCACCCTAAAGGAGAGCCACAGTACATCCTGCTTAAATCAGAGAATGCAATTACAGTTGAATTTTTAAACAGGAGTCCAACACTACATGAAGAAGAAATGGAAATAATGAGGTAGGCAGAAGAGTTCCTCCTCTCCCTCAGAGAGATCTATATCAAAGGGTATCTGAAACAAACTGGTTAAGCAGGTGCATAGTAAGCAACCTTGTGTGTATGCCTGAATTGGGAGATTTTGAAACTCATCATTCAGGTCTTTGGTCTTCCTTCAACTGACCTGTTTGTGGAATGTATTATTGCACAAGGGAGGCAGACCCATGTGGAAAGATGCCTTATTGCATAGTTGACTACAGGGCTTATTTTGTGCATTGGCATCCCTTATGCTACTGGGGAAGAAGGTCTAGAAAATCAAATCAGACCACAAGCAGCGAGAGTCCTGTGGCACATTATAGACTAACAGATTTCTTTGAGCATAAGCTTTCAAGGGCTACAACGCTAGATGCATGCATCTGACGAAGTGGGTTGTAGCCCACAAAAGCTTATACTTGAAGAAATCTGTTAGTCTATAAAGTGTCACAGGACCCTCGCTGCTTTCGCCATACACTGACTTATACAGCTACCCCTCTGAGAAATCAGAACAGGCAGCAATAATACTGACAATTCCTCACTGGCTTTGGAGAGCCTGGTTCTTGGATCTGAGAAAGCTGAAATTGGAACCTCTACTCCAGCTTCTATAGAGACTTCTCACAGGGTCCAGTTCATCTAGACCTCAAGCAGCTTAAACTAACAGCCTGACTATTGAGAGGGAAGTAATTGAAGTTTCTTGCTCTATCTTCCAGAGACATTGTTTTCTCTTTCATCTAGGAGAGTATCAGCACCAAAAAGTATGCTCCCCTACCTCTTCCAGATTCAACAACTAGTGCCAAGAAAACCGTGCAAATCCAAGAATATGAACCATTCTGAACTTTCTCAAAGAAAAAAACTGGACTAAGGCCTTCAGCCCAGTATGTTGCATGCCAGATGTCTGCTCTCAGAAATGTGCTATCCATAGGTAGTCAGATTCCTTCAAGCAGTTTAAGTAACCAGTTTAATTAATTAGACCAGCTGCCAGGCTGCTTGTTTTGAGGGTCCTGACAAGCCACCTCTTCAAGCCTCTGAGTTCAGAATAGGCCTTTTAGTTATCCATTAGACTTGTTTGTTAGTAAGTGTCACATCCATCAGTTGAGTGTCACAGCTGGCAGGCTGTTCCACAAAGACAATGTGTTACTGAGGACACTAGAATCCTTTCTTCTAAGATAAATGCCTTCTTCCATAGTTCCTTCATACTGTCCAATGCCACTACCTCCAACTGAAAAAGAGTAGCACTGTTACCCCAGAAAATCAGAATCATTCATTCACATCACCTTGCTTCTATTCAGGGAATTTATCCAAAAACTTCTGGGATAGAATCTGTGTGGTCGACTGAATATTTCACATTTAATGTGGTGCAATTGTTACAGTGTATTTGGTACATAGAGTGACGGTTATATTACTATAAAATATTGCTCTATTAACAGTATATATGACACTATCTTTACTCTGACTTAAAGTTAAACAATAAATATACTTTGTAATGCTATAAACTTAACAATTTACAACATGTATCTTAACAAACTACTATATAAACCTTAACAGTGTATAATGTTCAGCAAATAGCTGGAAGGTGGTTGCTGACTGAGTACCAAAAGGGAAGAGAGTTTCACTCTTACCGCAAGTATTCACCTTTATTTACAGGAATACCTACACATGCATAGTCAGAACTTACAAATCTTTTGTTTCTCTGCTTGTGTATGAGGGTCCTTCTGCTCTGTCATTATTGACACAAGAATTACATCTGGCTTAGACACAAAACAGGCACGCAGTTGGCCTGATTGTCTGAAACTTTGACTCCTTTTAGTCAGTGATTAGGAGTTCCTCTGTTTTACACAAAAAGCAGGGACTCAGCCTGATTTTCTAAAGTCCTGTTCAGACAAAGCGGGAACTCTGTTAGTCCAATTACCCAGAACCAAAGCACTGTTATTCTTAGTTCTGTCAACTCGTTTGTTGCATTCTTTGCCTTTTTCCTCTTTCTTGCTTCCTTTTTCTGATCTCCTCTTTTTTTACAGCTCCTTCCTTCTTACAGCACATTAGTCAGCTCGAAGTTCATCCTGTCATCTATTTATAGTCTGGCAGGGAGGGGCAGAGGGAGCACATACAATATAGTGATCTATTAAGGAGAGCATAGAGCGATCACATTCTAAGGCCTACGTAATGCACACATGGGGGAAATTAGGGAAAGAAGGATGACACTCTGAGGGTTATGTAACCAGTACATAGGGTGATATGGGGGGGGGGGAGGGCAGTCAAAGGTAATTATTTTTTGATTGCTTTTTACTGAATTTCCTTATCATTGACACTTACCTGTATCTTAACACTAATTACTGTGTTGAATATCAGAAGATCTTTTGATGATATTACCATCTTATAGCCAAGTAACTGAATAAGTTATTGTTTTTCAAGATTTTAGAATCATTTTGAGGCTTTTCTGTTGATTTCCCCCCCCCCCCAAGATTTTTTTTGGCATTTTAAAACAGTTTGGGACAAAAATCTCTAGCTACAGCACATTTTAAATGTCAGAGGAGCACTGAAAATTTATCTCAAGCCTATGGAATCTATGACTGGCTATTTCTGGAAAAAATCTTACCAATAATTTCCTTTTGCTAGCAATATCTCTCTCAATTCTACCCACCCTGGATGACTTATGAGTCAAGGGTCAGATATTAAGTAGAATCATTGCCATATGACTCTCTTCCTTGGTGTAATGTACTGCACATAGTTATCTTTTATTTATTTTTACTTATTAATAATGACATTATGAAAGTTTTAAAGTCTGTGAATAACTCATTTGGCAGGAGGTGGAAGCAAGGGAGGCCTGGCCAGATTGGGTAGTGCCAAAATGCTAATGTTCCTCTGTGAGCTAAAGAGAGAGAAGAGAAGACCAGGCATCTATGATTGTGAGAAATGCTCCTAGCAGAAAGGAAATTATTAGTAAGAAATTCTCTTTTTCCTTGGAATCAATTAATACCTCTCGAGTGCAGCGTTATTCTTAGAGAGAGAGTGTAATATAAACCCTTTGGTTCATACTGTTGTTCAGCTACATTCTATTCTAGCTGTAACTTCCATGTGTTTTTCAAGATTTGCCCCCTGTAGAGTGTACTTCAGTAATCCAGTCTGGAAGTTGCAAAGGCAGCATGCATAATCTGGTAAATCAGAGGATTATGAACGTAGTCCCATAAACTAATATAATGTTCTTGGAAAATAATGGAAACCACTGTTGTAATGTGGGGCTATTCTGTACTTTTCTGTTACCTGTATACAAAAAAAAATATTTTCTAAAGTGTGTCTTCAAGTCTAACAGAAAGAGAATGCCAAGCAAATTCTTTGTTCCGGCCTGTTTCCTTCTGTTCTTGCCTTCTCATTCCCAAGTAGGTTTAGCGCTCATAGTATCACTACTGTTACATCCTTTAAAGCAGACATTAAAAAGAGAGGTACTCAGAGCAGTTTACTCTTGTAATACATTTTTACTGGCCTTGATAATATAAAGAAAATTGCCCTTTAGGATTCTCCATGGAATCAGAACCAAAAAATGTCCCTAGGAGGAAAATGTTAAACCATTTTTGCAGTCAAGAATTTTACATGCATACAGCCAAAGGTCATACTGAGAAATAGTGTCAGAGGTTTCAATCCAGAGTGCCTTGTTTCTCAGACCTGGGCCATTACCTCCTTTGACTGGTCATTAGACTTGCTGCTGGCTTCAAAATGTGTGTCTGTCTTGCTGGATAATTCTTAATTTAAGAGTTCTCACTGAAAAAACACTGCTTTCTGCATTCTTCTTACTTAATGCCTTTTTTATCCCTGTACAATATATATAAAAAAAATTCCCCTCTCACCCCTATGGGTAGTATGTGTCTTCCTCAACCTCGGGTCCTCTACTAGAGGCCTGGGAGTTTGAGGGTTCTGCGCAGTATCTTAGCTGTTCCTAGCACTGTACTCTTCTGGACAGAGAGTTCTGATGTTGTTCCTGGGATCTGTTGGAGCCACTCTCCCAGCTTAGGAGTCACAGCCCCAAATGCTCCTACCACCACTGGGACCACTTTGGCCTTCACTTTCCACATCTGCTCTAGTTCCTCTTTCAGGCCCTGGTACTTCTCCAGCTTCTCATACTCCTTCTTCCTGATGTTGCTGTCACTTAGCACTGCTACATCTATCATCACCGCTGTCTTCTGGTCCTTGTCTATTACCATGATGTCTGGTTGATTGGCCAGTACCTGCCTGTCCATCTGGATCTGGAAGTCCTACAGAATCTTAGCCCTGTTATTCTCCACGACCTTCTGTGGGATCTCCCATCTGGTCTTGGGAGGGTCTAGCCCATACACTGTACAGATGTTCCTGTATACAATGCCAGCTACTTGGTTGTGCCGTTCAGTGTATGCTGTTCCTGCCTGCATCTTACATCCTGCCACTATGTGTTGGACTGTCTCTGAGGCATCTCTGCACAGTCTGCACTTTAGGTCCTGTCTAGTTTGGTAGACCCCTGCTTCAATGGATCTGGTGCTCAGTGCCTGTTCTTGTGCTGCTATGATCAGTGCCTCAGTGCTGTCTTTTAGTCCAGCCTTTTCCAGCCACTGGTAGGATTTCCCAATGTCAGCCACCTCAGCTATGTGTCGATGGTACATCCCATGCAGGGTCTTGTCTTGCCATGGCACTTCTTCTGCTTGATCTTCCTCCCATGTCTGCTGCTGCTGCCTCAAGCATTCTCTCAGCAGCTCATCTTTGGGTGCCATCTTACTGATGTACTCCTGGATGCTCTGGGTTTCATCCAGGACAGTGGCTTTGACACTCACCAAACCCCGCCCGCCTTCTTTCCGGCTGATGTACAGTCTCTGGGTGTTGGACTTGGGGTGGAAACCTCCATACATTGTGAGGAGCTTCCGGGTCTTCACCTTGGCAGCCTCCATGTGCTCCTTTGGCCAGCTCACTATACCGGCAGGGTATCTGTTGACTGGCAGGGCGTACCTGTCGATGGCATGGATCTTGTTCTTCCCATTGAGCTGGCTCTTCAGGACCTGTCTTATCCTTTGGTGGTACTTGGATGTTGCTGTCTTCCTTGCCTCCTCATCGTGGTTCCCATGTGACTGTGGGATGCCAAGGTACTTGTAGCCAATGTTCCCTCTAAGCTGTGCTGGCGCGCTGCAGCGCAGCCTGCCACAGCCGCCAGCGCAGGGAAGGCAGCTGGCAGCGCACTGCCGGCAGCCAAAGGTCCTCCATAGAGCTCCTGTGGAGCAGGGAGTTTTGAAAACTGCTGCCCAAAGAAGCTCTAACGGAGCATGCCCCGAAAATCTGGGCATGCTCCGTAGAGCTTCTCTGCCCCAGGAGCTGTGGCTGGGCTGTCCGGCTCCAGCCACGAGGTAAGTTTGTGGGAGCGGCGGGGAGCGGGCCCATGGGATGGGGCAGCCAGGAGCGGGAGGGCCACCGGGAGCAGGCCCGTGGGGGGAGGAGGGGGGCGGCTGAGAGTGGGAGGGCTGCCGGGAACGGGGGTGGGGGAGCCGCCAGGAGTGGGCCTGCGGGGGGGCTGCCGGGGGCGGGGAGCGGGGGAGGCAGGCGGGCGGCCGGGAGCGGGCCCGTGGGGGCAGCTGGGAGCAGGCCTGTGGGGGCGTGGGGG
>ML681963.1:32745289-32953519 GCA_007922195.1 Podocnemis expansa
GGGGGCAGGGGCCAGCGCAGCGAGCAACATGAGTTGCTCAGCTGACAGCGCCTTTTAGAGGGAACATTGCTTGTAGCTGGTCTGTATGTCTGCTATGTGGCCTGCTGGTAGTTCCAACCCATCAGTCTTGACTACCTTCCCTCTCTTTACTACCATCTGGGCACACTTCTCCAGTCCGAATGACATCCCAATATCCTCACTGTAGATCCGTGTCAGGTGGATTAGCGAGTCGATGTCTCATTCATTCTTAGCATACAGCTTGATTTCATCCATCTAGAGGAGGTGGCTAACAGTAGTTCAACTCTTGAACTTGTATCCGTATCCAGTCCTTGTGATTATCTGGCTGAGAGGGTTCAAGCCAATGCAGAACAGCAGCGGGGACAGCGCATCACCTTGGTATATGCCGCACTTGATGGCCACTTGTGCAAGCTGTCTTGAGTTGACTTCCAGTGTTGTCTTCCACAGTCCCATTGAGTTCTTGAGGAAGGTCCTTAGTGTCCTGTTGACTTTGTATGGCACCAGACATTCACAGATCCATGTGTGTAGCATTGAGTTGTAGGCTTTCCTGTAGTTAATCCAGGCTGTACTCAGATTGGTCTGTCTAGACCTTGAGTCTTGGGTGACTGCTCTATCTATGAGCAACTGGTGTTTTGAGCCTCTGGTGTTGTTCCCAATGCCCTTCTGAGCTGTGCTCAGATACTGGCCCATGTGGTCCTGTAGTTTGGCGGCTATGATGCCTGATAGGACTTTCCATGTTGTGGGGAGGCAGGTTATTGGCCAGTAGTTGGACAGTGCTGTTCCCTTGTGGGGGTCTTTCATGATCAGCACTGTCCTTCCTTGGGTTAGCCAGTCTGGGTGGGAGCCTGCTGCTAGCAGCTGGTTCATCTGTGCTGCTAGGCATTCATGCACTGCTGTTAATTTCTTTAGCTAGTAGGTGTGGATCATGTCCGGTCCAGTTGCTGTCCAGCTCTTCATGTTCTTGACCCGCTGTTGGATGTCTGCTACTGTGATGGTGACTGGTTCCTGTTCTGGGAGATTGTTGTGGTCTCTTCTCAGGTCCTGCAGCCACTTTGCACTGGTGTTATGAGTCTTCTCTTTATCCCATATGTTCTTCCGGTACTGTTCAGTTTCTGCTGTTGGTGGCTCTGCTGTTATGGTGGTGTTGCACTGCAGTTGGGAGTACACCTTGGATGGTTCTTTGGAGAATAGGGCATTTATCTTTTTGGCCTCTGCTTCTCTAGTGTATCTCCTTAGCCTGGTAGCCAGTGCTGTGAGCCTTTGTTTAGCAGTCTCTAGGGCTTCAGATGGAGTCTCAGGCCCTTGTATTTTTTCAGTAGCCGAGTCTTATCCTTAATCTCTACACCCTTCTGTAGTTCCACCAGCTGACTAACTTCTCTCCTCGTTGCCTTGATCTTATCCTCCAACCTCATTTTCCAAGGGGGGTATGTACTGCTGCTGTTCTTGATCATGTTAGCCAAGCATCTCCAGAATTACAAAGGCTGTAGCATATACCAGTTCATTGGTTTGAGTTATGGTGGTAGTAGGAATTGTCGTTAGTGCTCTATTGGCATCTTCTAGCATACTATCTGATGGTACTTCTCCAATGAGCCTTGGTAATCGGTCTCGAGAGTTGACTGTAGCTAGTTTATCCATGATCTTATGCCTCATATCAGCTCCTGTGCTCTATAATGGAGGGGGTGGCAGTGAAGTTCCAGCTTCAGGTATTGGCTGCACATCTAGTTGTTCTTCGGGGTCGTCTTCTTGAGTCCGGGATGTAATGTGGAGTTGGTCTATCTCAGGTTGTGAGAGCAGCTTCCTCTTTACTGTGTTGAAGCGTTGGATAACTAGCTGTTTCTCAGTTAGTGTGGATGTAGGTCTTTTGTCCATCCATAGTTCCCTCATATGTTTCATATATCCCCTCTCATTAGGTCTACTGTTGTAGTAGCATTCCATCAAT
The DNA here is from genome assembly GCA_007922195.1 of Podocnemis expansa. Lineage (NCBI taxonomy): Eukaryota > Metazoa > Chordata > Testudines > Podocnemididae > Podocnemis > Podocnemis expansa. The sequence continues at coordinate 32,747,247 of ML681963.1, forward strand.
TCCGGCTTCTCTTGTCTCATCCATGTATGGTTTGTTCCAGTAGCCCACTTATCGTCAGATTGTCCTGGTTCCCCAATATCTGGCGCGGACCTTGTTAATCCAGGCGACATCCGAGCCGGCATGACTCTCCTAGTTCGTGTCACTCTCATATTCGAGGTAAGCAAGTGAGGCGTTAGGGGGTCTCTTTTCCAAGGACCCCTACTGGAAAGGTAGATAGGTACCAACCGGAAAAATACTTAGCCTTCTTGACTTGCCCTTGGCAGTATAGTTTCATCCAGTAAGAGTCATAGAATCATAGGGTTGGAAGGGACCTCATGAGGTCATCTACTCCAACCCCCTCCTAAAAGCAGGACCACTCCCAATAAATCATCCCAGCCAGGGTTTTGTCTAACCAGACCTTAAATTTCCAGAGACTGAGATTCTACCACCTTCCAAGCTAACCCATTCCAATGCTTCACAACCATCCTAGAGAGAGAGTTTTTCCTAATATCCAGCCTCAGCTGCCCCAGCTGCAGCTTGAAACCATTGATCCTTGTTCTGTCCTCTATTACTACTGAGAACAGTCTAGCTCCCTCTTCTTTGGAGCACCCCTTCAAGTACTTGAAGGTTGCTATCAACTCCTCCTTCAGTCTTTTCTTCTACAGACTAAATAAGCCTAGTTCCTTCAATCTCTCCTCATAAGTCATGTGCCCCCACCCCCAAATCATTTTTATTGCCCTCCACTGGACTCTCTCTAATTTGTCAACATCCTTTCTGTGGTGGGGAGCCCAAAACTGGACACAGTATTCCAGATGCCACCTTACCAGTGGCAAACAGAGGGAATAATGACATCCTTCAGTCTGCTGACAACACTCCTACTGATGCAGTCTTATATGGCTTTTGCCTTTTTGACAACAGCACACAACCCCCAGGTCGTTTTTTACAGTGCTGCTACTTAGCTGATCGCTCTCCAGCCTGAGGTAGTACATGGAATTTTTCAGTGTTAAGTGTAGGATTTTGCACTTGTCCTTGTCAAACCTTATGAGATTTCATTTGTCCCAAAGGTCCAATTTGTCTTGGTCTTCCTGAACCCTATCCCTACCATTCCCCCCAGCTTGGTGTCATCTGTGAATATGCTGAGCGTGTAATCTATCCCATCATTCAGATCATTAATGAAGATGTTGAGGAGAAGTAGCCCAAAGATCAACCTCTGGGGCACTGGTTACTCGTTGCAGACTAGACATTGAGCCATTGATCCCTACCCGCTGAACCCGGTGATCTAGCTGGCTTTCTATCCACCTTACGGTCCATTCATCCAAACCATACTTCCTTAACTTGCTGACAAAGATGCTGTGGAAAACCATATCAAAAGCTTTGCTGAAGTAGAGGTATATCACATTGACAGCTATTCCTGTATCCACATATCTGGTGGTCATATCATAGAAGGTAATGTGCTTTGTCAGGCACAATTTACTCTTGGTGAATCCATGATGACTGTTTCTGATGACTCTGTTTTCCTCCAAGTGTTTTAGAATGGGTTCTTTGAGGACCTGCTTCATGATTTTTCCAGAGATTGAGATGAGGCTGATTTGTTCTGTAGTTCCCTGGGTCCTCCTTTTTCCTTTTCTTGAAGACAGGCACTATATTTGCCTTTTTCCAACCATCTGGGACCTCCCCCATTTGCTACAAGTTTTCAAAGATAATGGCTAGCAGCTCTGCAATCACCTTGGCCAACTCCCTCAGCATCCGCAAATGCAATTCCTCTGACCCCGTAGACTTCTGCACATCTAACTTCTCTAAATAGTCACTAACCTGACATTTCATCACTGAGAGCTGCTCTCCTTCTCTCCATTCTGTGTTACCCAGAACAAATCAGCCTCTTTGTTCTGCTTCTTTCCTTTTTTTCTGTTAATCAGCATCTTGAATTCTATCATCTCATGGTCACTGCTGCCCAGGCGGCCATTCACATTTGCTTTGCTGATCAATTCTTCTCTGTTTGGGAGCAGCAGGTCAAGAAGTGCAAGGCCTTTAGCTGGTTCCTCTGACACATGTACCAGAAAGTTGTCCTCCGTGCTCTCCCAAAACTTCCTGGATTGTCTGTGCACCGCTGTATTGCCCTCCCAGCAGATGTCAGGGGAAGTTAAGTCTCATAGACTCTAAGGTCAGAAGGGACCATTATGATGATCTAGTCTGACCTCCTGCACAGTGCAGGCCACAAAACCTCACCCACCCACTCCTACAATGAACCTCAAACCCACAACTGAGCTATTAAAGTCCTCAAATCATGATTTAAAGACTTTAATACAGAGAATCAACCAGCAAGTGAGCCATGCCCAATGCTACAGAGGAAGGCAAAAAAACCCCCAGCGCCCAAGCCAATCTGCCTTGGGGGACAATTCCTTCCCGACCCCAAATATGGCGATCAGTTAAACCCTGAGCATGAGGGCAAGTCCATGACAGCCAGTCAAGAACTTCTCTGTAATAACTCAGAACCCACTTGATCAAATGCCCCTTCCCATGTCCCTATCATACCCATCACCAGTAGTAAAAGACAGACAATGGCCAAACTACACTGTCCATCATATCATTGCCTCTGTAAACTTATCAAGCTCGGTTTCGAAGGCAGCTAAGGTTTCTGCCCCCACCACTTCCCTTGGTAAACTGTTCCAGAACTTTACTCCTCTGATGGTTAGGAGTCTGCGTCTAATTTCAGGCCTAAGTTTTCTGAAGGACAGTTTGTATCCATTTGTTCTTGTGTCCACATCAGCGCTGTATTGAAATAATTCCTCTCCCTCCCTTGTATTTATCCCTCTAATGTATTTATAAAGAGCAATCATATCTCCTCTCAGCCTTCTTTTGAGAAGACTAAACAAACCAAGCTCTTTAAGTCGTCTCTCATAGGGAAGATTTTCCATTCCATGAATCATCCTAATAGCCATTCTTTGCACCTGTTCCAGTTTGACTTCATTTTTCTTAAACATGGGTGACCAGAACTGTACATAATACTCTAAGTGAGGTCGCACCAGCCTTATGTAATGGTACTAACACCTCCCTATCTCTCCTGGAAATACCCCTTCTGATGCACCCTAGGACCACATTAGCTTTTTTCACTGCCACATCGCATTGGCTACTCATTGTCATTCTGTGATGAAAACCAGGGCCCATGATCTGGAAACTTCTGCTAGCTGTCCATAGAAAGCCTCATCCACCTCCTCCTCATGGTCTGGTGGTCTATAGTAGATAGCCACCACAACATCAACCTTGATGCACTCTCCTCTCAGCTTAACCCAGAGACATTCAACAGGCTTGTCTCCACTTTCATATTGGAGCTCTGAGCAGTCATAAAGCTCTTTTACATATAGTGCTAGTCCTCCACCTCTTCTCCCCTGCCTGTCCTTCCTGAACAATTTATACCCATCCATGGCAGTGCTCCAGTCATGCAAGCTATCCCACCACGTCTCTGTTATTGCAATTACATCATAGATACTTGGCTGTGCTAGTACTGCCAATTCTTCTGCTTGTTTCCCAGGCTCCTCATGTTTGTGTACAGGCACCTAAAATACCAGGCTGATTGCCCTACTTTCTGCTGTTGATTGTCTGTCCTGTTGCATTTTGCTTCTTGGATTTTCTTCCGGTGTCGTCCTTCCCTACGCACCTCAGGCATTAGGGATTCATTAGGACACCTAAAACACTGATTTGATTTCTTCCCCGTCCTGTTCCAACTAGACTTTCTTTTATTCCTTCTGTTACAGCCTCCCTCACCCCCAAGTTCCATCCCTTCTCCCAGGTCTCTTTCGTTGTGACTTATCTGTGGGCTTTGGTCACCTCCCCCTTCAAACCTAGTTTAAAGTCCTTCTCAGTACGTTAACCAGTCTATGTCCAAATATGGTTTTCCACTTCCTTGATAGTAGAGACCATCACTGCCTAGCCAGTCCTTCTTGGTTAAGGAAGTCAAAGACCTCATGGTAACCACATCTTCGCAGCCAGGCATTCACCTCCACTATATATCTGTCTCTGCTTGGGCCCTTACCCTTGACTGGGAAGGATCAAAGAGAACACCACCTGTGCACCAAACTCCTTCATCCGTGCTCCCAGAGCACAGTCCATAGACCATTAGTCCACTGATCTTTCAAACTTTAAAAATTTTTTTTTTTTTTTTTTTTTAGAAAAATATATGAAGAACTTTGTCATCACCACTCCTTCAAACTGGACATTTCTAGTGAAACACACAGAAACCTTTACAGTGCAGTGTGACACATCATCTCAAACAGTATACGTCATTATGAACTGTAAGATGTCATGGTTCAAACTTTAACCATCCCGTGACAGCCTTATTTCCCTCTTGGACAGCCAGAGTTGATTCCTGATCTGCTGGGTTTTAGAAAGCCAAGTTGCCATGAATGGCTCAGGCATAGCTGCAAGATTGATACCCATGTCTGGTCACCCTAAGGAAATCCTCATCACTGTTAGCATTGGTCATCTGCAAAGAGATGCAAGTTATCCTAGATAGCCTGCACTTCAAAGGGATGCACCTGCATAGGAGGGAAACAGTCTAAGCACTCCATTGGCTGGAAGAGTCATTTGCCATAATATCATCCATATAGATCTATACACTAGCGGTTTACCAAGACACACAAACCACAGCCATATAACCATTCGACAATCATAATACAGTCTGTTTTTTTTACCTTGAAAGACTTTAATACTCCAGGAGACACCTATCAAGATTTCTCCATTCCATCATCATCCAGCACCATCACAGAGACAGCAGGATTGATGATAGTGTTAGAAGCCACACTGGAACCAGTATATACACTGCTACCACGTTCAGGAGTTGCCTTGCTCTTTTCCATAAGTCTGGGCCTGCTATCGCAACAGACGAGAGTATTGAACATCATCTCACCATGGCCACCCTATTCATTCTCATACCTTACTCACTTTATTTTCCCATCTTCAGGATCCCTTCCCATGAAAGCTTCTTACAAATAGCAGTAATCTTAGTGCTTTGTCTAGGACAGTGATTCCCAACATTTTCAAGTAGAGAGAGCTCTTTTTAATGTCAAAAAACTTGTGGCCCTCTGGCTGCAGCCAGTAACCAGTCCCACTGGAAAGCATCAGAATCTGGCCCCCGCCACTCCATTTGGTGGCAGTGGTAGCATCTGACCACCGCTTCTCCAGCAACTGCAGCACCAGCAGAATCTGGCCCCCGCTGCTCTGGCAGTAGTGGCACCACCAGGGTCCAGCTATGGGCTGGGAGTGGCCATTGAGCAGTGCCACTGCTGCCACAGCCCCCATCCCCTTCAGGGGAGCTGTGCTGCTGCTGCCCCTCTGCCACCCACCACTGGGGCTCCCACAAGCCCCAGAACCTCAGTGCCCTTTACCCCCCGTCCCTATTCACCCCACTCCCCCTTCCCATATTTACCTGTAGTAGCAGATACAAACTAGTCTGCTGCTGGCTTCTCCCACCCTACACAGCCCACGTGCTTGGACTCCACAGGACGGAGATTTTAAATGGGCCCTGCTCCAGGAAGTGTCTGTGGACCCCTTGCAGAAACTCTGCAGCCCGCCAAAGGTACACATAACACAGGTTGGCTACAACTGGTCTAGGAGACATAGAGAATGAATTTCAAGGTTGCAAGGGAAGAGGGTTATACTGATACTTTATTATCCCAAAAATGGAAATGGTGGAATTGTGGATGGTGAGTGTGGTTGTCACCTGCAATGTCAGGGTCTCTTCTTTAGTGAGTGCTTAGACTTTCCTACTCTGGGACATAGTGTCATTTGCCTCTGCTAAGGTTGCACCTGTCCTAGACTGAGGGGAATGAACAAATAAATATTCTGCATCAGATTCAGGATTGTAACTCTTGCCTCAATCATCCCATTTCTTTAGCCTTAGCCTAGCTTATGACTCTTGACTTACAGGATTCATATTTCTGCACAGGCATTCATCCAGCCCACAGTGTATGTGTCTGCAGTGAAGCCAAATCAATAAGAGTATAAGGTCCTGCCAGTCAAACTCTCCACAGCACTAAGAGTCATCACAAAATGCATAGATAGGGTAGGGACTTTCCTGAGATGAGATATCTACATCTACCCTAACCAGGATAATTGGTTGATCAGAGGCAGATCCCAGGAGAAGACAATGATGGTTCTGGAATATATTGTTTCTCTATTGCCTGGTTAGGTCTTTTGCTGACCCATGAAAAACTCCCTCTTATCCAATTGGGATATTCCCCTCCACAGTCTGGACTAGTGAATTGCTGTTTTACCCCAAATTCCCACTCCCGGAGCCTATCTTACTCTGCTTTTCAGTGTGAACTGCCACTCCTGGGCAGATCACGCATAGCCTCCAGCAAGCAAGTTGCTCCCAACTGAGTGAATGAGTGCTTCTGGCAAGTCACTCCTTAGATCAGTAGCTTCCAAACTCTTCTCTGCTGTGGCACACTTTGATACCTTTAATGATTTTGAGGGACACCACCATATAGTCTTCAAATGAACTCATGAATATTCAATCCAGAAGTCTTCAACTAGTTTTTCAAAAAAATCTGTGGCACACCTGCTCAGGCCTGAAGGCACACTGGTTGGGAAACACTACCTTAGATCATGCAACGGAATGACCCAAGTCAATATTCCCCAGTCCCAAATGCAACTCTAGGAACTTCATCTTACAGTGTTCAGTGCTGCCCACTGGACATTGTTAAACTGATAAACTGACAATTAGGTTGCAGAGAAATCAATGTGCACCAACCTTGTCAGCTCAAATGGAAGACACTTAAACCCAATGCAGTGCTTTAAATAAAACAAACACATTTTTTGAGTAGGGAAAGATTATAAGTGAATATGTCAGAGGAAAACAAGTCAGATTTGATCAATGGAAAACAAAAGACAAATCTCATTGTAAACTAAATTTAATATTTTCTGTGACTGTACAAAATCAGGTGATTCTCATTTCAGGCAGCTGGATTCCTTTCCAGCTACGTTACCTCTTGGTTCAGTACTTCACTAGCTTGTAGTGTTTGGAGATGGAGGTGGGGGAGAGAGAGAATGAAAAATATCTCTTTTTATTAAATGTTCCTTCCATCTGGGGCTTTGCCATTCCTTCCCCCCCATTTCACGTCAGCTGATAAACAATGTCTGTATGTGGCTTGATCCATGTCTTGAGTCAGTGAGCATCCCCTTATCATGGTTCTTTTGTTCCTGGAAGAGCTGGGTTTGTTTTATGTATGCCTCCGTGATGTGTAAATTGCTCCTTAGCTCTCTAGTCTGTCTTGGACATGTTTTAACTCATGAGAAACATCTCTGGGTATATCACATAGTGAAGCCCATAACCATACACATGACATTGCAACAAACATATTATGACCATAATACTGTGTCAGGAGCATTACATATTACATGATATATTTTGCGTTCAATAATACACAATTACACTATAAAGAGGATGATGGGGGCTGCAGTGTGTCACAGCCATCAAAAATGATTGCATTAATAAAAGCCATAATTGATTCCAAGTCAGAGCATGCCTATCCAATGACTAGTTGCTGTTTTTGCAATTACTGCTGCTCAAGATAAAATTGAACCTGACGATGATAGTACAGTCTTGTCTTGAGTTTACATATTGGTTTGCAGATGCTGCTTGCCAGAGTTTACCTGTGGCCCGTATAGCTGTGGCTCACATCAGTCAATTTTTCTGAAAGGCACTAGAGGAACAGGAAATTCTTAGTGTAATCTCATGCCCCTTGCAGAACTGGGATGCTGTTTGGAGCTCAAGCAAATATGAGGAAAGGTGGTTGTTCTCAGCCACCTCCGTGACAAGAACATTAATTCTCAGCACATCAGGGACAGGCTGGGGAAACCACCTGAACATCAATAAATGCAAGAGAGTTGAATCCCAGAAGCGATGGGCTTCAAATGAGTGTTCTAAAACAACTGACTGATCTGTATGATGATCTTAGCAGTTCTCTGTAATTCCACAACTGGAAGATTTTCAAGAACATCTCTGCAGTGCACTAAAGAAACAAGCAAGGAGGTGCCTACTTCTCATCCATCTGTCTGGAAGTAATTGAACTGTTGTTATGCTGCCATCAACTCAGGATAAACCCAGTACCTTTGTCACCTCCCAGAAATCAGCAACAACTTAACTGACTTCCTGAGCAGATAATCTGTGACTAATTACATGTGGTCTTTTCTATCATAGACATAATATTCCATCATTTGGAAAATTCCTGTGATGGATGTTTTTGCCATAAGGGACAGCAAAAACAGAACTTTTGTTTCAGAGGAATCATGAGTGATCATTACTAGACACCTTCTTTGTTCAGAGGAATCAACACTTTGAGTGCCTTTCTGACAGTTCTTCCTGTTTTCCAAGATGATATCCAAAGTCAAACAAGACAGAATCATGATAGTTCTCATAGTTCCATACTACCCAAGACAGTTTTGTCTTTCCAATTTGCTACAGGTGTTTTTTCCACTCCTAGACTGTTCAGAGCTGATCTCACAGCGCCATAGTCCCTGCACCTGATGGCCTGATATTGGCTGGTTAAGAACCATGGACAGAGACGTCTCTAAACAAGTCTAGACAGCGTGAAACAGAGCAGGAAGGACAAGCACCAGAATGACTTCTTCATTGAAATGGAAGAAGTTCTCTGTATTGGTGGCCTAATATAATCTGGACTACTGTGCAGTCTATGATACTCAACTACATTTTGTATCTGAAACACTCTGGCCTTTTGTTCAGCTCCATTCAGGTCCATCTGGCAGAAGATCTCTGCCTGTCATCCACCAGTTCAGTTGTGGTTGGTCTTCTCTCAACCAGTGGTATTGAAGTTATTTAAAGACCTGCTACATAGTTGTCCACCAGTTAGAGAACCTGCTCCTGCCTGGGACCTCAACATCATTCTCTTGGTACTCATGAGATGTCTTTCTTAAGTCTCTGTCAGAGTACCCCTTGCCTCCTCTTATTTTGAAGACTTTATTTCTAGTTGGTATCACTTCACATAAGAGGTTCAGTGAACTCCCAGCACATATGGCTGATCCTTCCATTTGTATCAATCAGTTGGCTTGTTTTCTTCCTGAAACCAACTCTACATCAAGAGAAAAGCTACAAGGGATGGACATTTCAAGGATCTTACTTTACTACATGGACAAGACCAAACTATTCAGACTGCCTCACCATTCAATTCTTGCTATAGCCAGATGTTGCAAAGGTTAGGCCATTCTATCACAAAGGCCATCTGTTGGATGATGGAATGTATTTCTCTGTGTTATCAGTTGGCTTATGTACCTTTCCCACCAAATGTTAAGGTTTATTCCGTCAGAGCTCAATCAGCATTTTACAGCTGCTTCAGAAATATTTCAAAATGTTAAAAATCTGTCAGGCAATGATGTGGAGTAATCTGTTAGTCAAACATGACACATTACACTTAGCCAACAGGGTGGGTGTCAAGAATGGGAGAACAGGACAATGAATGTTTTTGACTGATGCAACTGATTTGCCTCGTCTTGCCATCCAGCAGGAGTGCATCATGCCAGTTATGTGCAGGGGGATCCACAGTCACATACTCAAAAAAGAAAGAATGGTTACTTAACCTACAGTAGATGTGGTTCTTCTGTGGAGGCTTTTCTCTTTGGTTGTTCGCCACAGATATGCCTGAACTCCACACACCTGAAACTGAAAGACTCTTCAGTAGGAGTGTCTGTTGGTCTGCCTCTGCCCTACACTTCCCTATATTCTGAACCTTGGGCATAAAGGCCACACAGACCAACCCTCTCTCCAGTTCCTATCCACCACTTGTGTCTGGGATGGAGCTCTTTGTTGTCTATGGAATTTCTAGGTAGAGGGGCAGAACAGAACATTCACCTTCCTTACCAGTGGTACCACATCTTATTCTGATGTGCACAGGTGGATATGCCTATACCCAAGACTCCCTTTGAAAATCTTCATGCTAGGCATTGATATACACTTCTAAAGTATCTAGCAATTTACACTGATCCTGAATCATCTCAACTTTCTGACCTGATATTATTGAGGGACATCCTCCCACCATCAGTATGTAATTCACTGATTCCAAGCACCCACTTTGTTGTGAATAGGCCAACACTGTTGGGGCACTATTAGCTGTCTCCTGACTCCTTCGAGATGGTCACAAGATGCACACTATCATAAGTTTCACATATAGTGTTGGACAACAACTAGTCACTCAAGTAGTATCTGTTCCTGTTGTAATTTAAAACACCCAGTTTAATAAAAATGAAAATAACGTATTCAAATCAGCCCCTACAAGTATATCTGTATCTCCCTTTGTCTTTTCTGTTTTTTTGAGACCTGCATGAGTAGGATCTGGATCTTGCTTTCCTGTTTGTCAGTCTCCTTCAGTGGGAGCAGTAAATGTGGGGTCCACATTGCTGGAAGCAAGTACACCCTCCCAAAGAAGGTCTGCTCACACAATATCTCCATTGTCCTTTCACTCCTGTACTACTGCCTTGTCCACTCATCCTCCTTTCAGGGTAACTGTCTTATGCAGTTAATCATGTATGCCTTATATGAGGGGTGACCATCACGACTACATCCTCCACCAAATTGTGAAGGGGTTTACTCACCACAAGTGGTTCCTTCTCTTAGCTGCTCTGGGAATTTTGTTTTCACTCAGTTTAGCTGCCCCTTCCTTGCTCTCACTCTCTGAGACTTAATGCAGTCCCTTTCCATGACTCCTCCTTCTGGCCAGGTCACTAGAGACCTTCCCTTCCAGGGAAACAAAATCCCATGGAACAGTTTGTCCCACACAATATTTAGCTTCACTGCCTTGTCTGCATCACTTCTCTTGGGGCCCTAATGCAACAGTCTTTGAAAGACCATTGCTTAATGAGTTTCTTGCATTTTAATAGTAATTTGTACTAGACATATTGCTGTTATTGCTCCTCTTGTTGGTCTATTCACACATTTGCAGGCTGTCTACGAGGTGTGAGGTTTCCAATACCACGCTCCTCATTGTCTTCAGTGAATGTTGTACTTCTAATAGTGCAGTGGTTCCCAGCCTGTGGCCCAAGGGCCCAGAGTGGCCCTCAGCTTCCCTCCTTATGGCTGCAGAATGGAGTCACTGCTTGAGGACCCAGGTGGAGCAGGTTCTCACAAAGCTAAAAGACCGATGCAAGCTCCATGCATCAGCTAAAGGGGTAGGAGATTAACACTCCTCTCCCCCTGGCTGTAACAGGAGACATAGCAAAGCACTCTGCCTAGGTTCATGGGTGCTGGCATAGTTGTTGGAGCCAGAGGGAGGGGAGGGGAGGGGATCACTTATCTTCTGTCCCCCTGGCTGCAGATGGGAGCCATTGCTTTGGGACCCAGATAGAGTGTGCAGAGCTATGGGATGTGTGCAGTTTCCTTGCTGCAGCTAGGGAGATGGGAAATCAACAAGCAAGGAGGCAAACTTCTTTTGGGGGGTGGGGGACTGCTAATGGAGGCTCTTGGCCCTTGAGGGCCATAAAAATTATATCTGTGGCTCTCCCGCCAAAAGGTTTGGAAATCCCAGTTATAGTGCCTTTAGATTTCTTGAATGCTTTAATTTTAATTATTTTTAAAAGCCTTCGAGCTTAGTGTTTCCCTTGTGCATCTCCTTCATTTTAGGTACTTTATTTTAGTATTTTAAGCCTTAGTTTTTATAACTTATCATTTTGCTTTAAGGTAATTGAAATTAATTTTGTAGATTATTCAGTTGGATTAATTGCTTTTGAGGTGTTTTGCAGAAGAACTTAATAGGGTGACCATAAGTCCCATTTTTAAAGGGACTGTCCCTTATTTTAGTCCTCTGTCCTGTATCCTGACTTTTTAGTTAAAAATAGATGAATTGTCCTGTACTGTGGTATTCAAACTCCTCATATAGCTAGGAGCTGGGGCCAGTGGAGTCATTTTAAATCTCCTGCCATGCCCAACCCAGGCAGTGCCTGGGCTGTGCAGGGTGGGAAGTAGAATACTGCTGCAGTCCCTCTCTCTGCCTCTGCTTCAGTGAGTGTGAGTGAGGGGCTGGGAGAAGAGTAAGCAGGAGAAGAGGGCACAGGGTGCTGGGGGGGTGTTGGGCAGGGCAGCCGGGGGCAGGAGGTGCCAAAGAGGGAGCAGGGAGCCAGACCTGCTTGCTGCAGGTGCTGGGGGGTGGAGGAGGGAGCCAGCAGGGCAACCGCTGCTGCTGTTGGGGAGGGAGCCACTGGTGCAGGTGCCAAGAGGAGGGAGCCAACCTGGGAACCACAAGTGCATGAGGGGAGGAATTTGGGCTGGGGAGCAACTTTCATGGCCACTGCAGGGAGCAGGGGACCACAGGCACAAGGTGCCATGAGAAGTGAGGGACCAGCACTGTGGCATGCTGGGAGGAAGGGTAAGGTGCTGAGGAAGGGGGCATCCACAGGGCACAAGGTGTGGGAAGGAAGGGGTAGGGTGACCATATCCCTCCCCCCACCAGTCCCAATTATTTCTGCTTTCTATCTGATTACCCTAAACTTGAACACACATACAGGAGGCCTAATCAGTAGCCAGGTAAAGATCTATACAAGCATCAAAAACCAATGGATGCAATTCTTTGGGCATACATTTTCTAAAAGATATTTCGTAAGGTCTCTCAGGATGCTGGTATTTTCCAGACTCCAATCCAGAGGGTTTTTATAAATAAGGTGTTGGTGCTTGGTAAGCCAAATTGTGAATCAACAGTGAGATAGCTTGATGTGCAGCAGTGTCCCACATAGACATTTACAGTACGCTGACATTCTCTAGTATGCTTTAATGTAGTCCCATTTCAGTGTTCGTCGAAGTTCACTATGGAACTTTTAGTATGACAGACATGGTGCGCCAGTAGCGGCTTAAATAAGAAATAACCGGGGACCAAACAGGAAGAGAAGTGTGAGGCGAGAGAGAGCAAGGTCACAAAACTTGTATAAGTAGTTCTAGGAGGCAGAAATTACTCATCATGTGGCAAGCTTGGGCTTTACCTAAACCAAAACAACTTGATTACAGGCACCAAAAAAATAAAAAGTCATAGAAAAGTTTTAAACTGAGGCAGTGGTTCCCAAACTGTGAGTTGTGAACCCAAATACGTTCATGCCATCAGCAGATGGGGTCTCAGCAATCCCTGCTATGTGGAGGAAGCCATGCTGTGTGGAGTCCTGGCAGGAAATACTTCTTTAAAATGGAGTCATGATGACAGAAATTTTGAGAACCTGTGAACAAAGGGCTGGAGAAGAATTGACTGGTGTGGAGGAGCAGATCGTTTGGAGAAAGGCAATGCTTAGGGGAGGATCTATTAAGAGATATTCTCTGTATCCTACTAAAGAGGAGAGGGTGGAAGAGGATAAAGTATAGGTAGAATCTGATGGGAAACAGTCAAATCAAAAAGAGTCCTGTTCAATTACATCACATAATGGCAAACAGCTTTAAAAAATGTCACTTTTTAAGTACTTAAATCAGGGGTATCCAAGCTTTTTAGGTGAGGGGCCACATTGCAATTCTTTTTCTTAGTTGGAGGGCCAGTGAGAGAATTTTTGATAGATGAGACATACAAATCAGTCTTATTAATAACTGTAATAAAATAATGATTAGTGTGATATTTGGCATTGCTTTTGCTTGCACTATGTACAGAGGACAAGGGGAGGCAGGGGTGTCTGTATAAGAGGCTAGGGAGAGTATAGGGAGAAATTGACAAGGGCCCCAGGCAGCCCCAGCTCCCAGGCTCCTGCAGCAGCACTCCACAGGCTGGATGAAAGCCCTTGGTGGGTTGGAATCTGGCCCCTGCGCTGCAGTTTGGGCAAGCCTAACTTGTATGGAAATGCTACAAATCTAAATATGAAGCTGCATGAATGTGAGTGCCTCATATTAAATGAAGATATTAATACAATAGACATCACAGAAACTTGGTGAACTGAGGATAGTCAATGAGACATAGTAGTACAAGGGTGCAAAATATATCAGAAAGACAGAATGTGTCATAGTAGTGGGGAAGTAGAAATGTATGTGAATGAAAGCAGGGAGTTCAATGAAATAAAAATCTATAGATATATATAAAAATAGTATACACTACTGACCACTTGACCAGGATGGTGATAGTGACTATGAAATACTCATGGAGATTAGAGAGACTATAAAAAACCCCTCAAACCCTCAATAATGGTGGGGATTTCAACTATGCCCATGTTGACATGGCTACAAGGGTACAAGCCACCTTAGGACAGGATGCAGAGATAAAGTTTCTTGACACCTTAAATGACTGCTTCCTGGAGCAGCTAGCTTTGGAATCCACAAAAGGAGAGGCATTTCTTGATTGAGTCCTAAGTGGAGCACAGGATCAGGTCCAAGAGGTGACTATAGCTCAACCACTTGGTAAGAATGAGCATAACAATAAAATTTAACATCCCTGGGGGTGATGGGGTGAGGGAATGACACCAAAGCAGCCCACCATGGTAGCATTTAATTTCAGAAACAGAAGCTATGGAAAAATGAGGACCCTCATTAACCAGATATTAAAAGGGACAGTGCCAAAAGTGAAATTCCTTGAAGCTGTATGGAAACTTTTTAAAGACACCGTAATAGAGGCGGAATCTCAATGTTACCACAAATTATTTAAAAAACAAAGTAAGAGGACCAAAAATGTGGCAGTGTAGCTAAACAAGAGACTAAAAGAATCAGCTAGAGGGGAAGAAGGCATCCTATAAAAAGTGAAAGTTAAACCCTATAGAGCAAAATAGAAAAGAGAATGAATATCAAAATATAATAAGGAAGGTCAAAAAAGAATTTTGAAGAACAGCTAGCCAGAGACTCTCAAAGTAACAGTAAAAAAAAAAAAAAAAAAATTACGTCAGAAGCAGGAAACCTGCTAAATGAAGCATTGGGGGCTGCTGGACAAAGATACTAAAGGAGAACACAAGAAAGAAAAGGCTATTATGGAGAAACTAAATGAATACCTTGCATTGGTTTTCATGGCTGAGGACCTATGAGAGATTCGCGCATTTGAGCCCTTCTTTTTATGTGATGAATCTGAGGAACCTGTCTCAGATTGAGATGCCATTAGAGGTGGTTTTGAAACAAATACTGTAGATAAATTAAACAGTACTGATATCTACCAAAGAGTTCTGAGGGAACTCAGATGTGAAACTGCAGAACTATTAACTGTGATATGTGATCTGTCATTTAAATCAGCTTCTGTACCAGATGATTAGAAGATAGCTAATGTGATGTCAATTTAAAAAAAAAAAAAAAGCCCACAGAGGTGATCCCAGGAATTACAGGCCAGGAAGCCTTACTTTGGTTCCAGGCAAATTGATTTAAACCCTAGAAATATCAGACACATAGATGAATACAGTTTATTGGGAGAGAGTCAATGTGTTTTTTGTAAAGGGAAATCATGCCTCACCAATCTACTCAAATTCTTTGAGATGCTCAGTAAGCATGTGGACAAAAAAGATCCAGTAGACAAAGTGTACTTAAATTTTTAGAAAGCCTTTGGCAAGGTTCCTAATCAAGGAGTCTTAAGCAAAGTAAGCAGTCATGGATAAGAGGGAAGGTTCTTTCCTGGATGTATAACTAGCTAAAAGCAAGGAAACAGAGGGTAGGAATAAATGGTCAGTTTTCAGAACAAAGAGAGGTAAATAGTGGTGTCCCTCAGGGCTCTGTACTGTTCAATGTATTCATAAATGATCTGGAAAAGGGGTGAACAATGAGGGGAGGGACAAAATTTGCAGACAGTACAAAATTACTTAAGATGTTTAAATCCAAAGCAGAGTATAAAGAGTTATGAGGGGATCTCACAAAACTGGTGGACTGGGCAATGAAATGGCAGATGAAATTCAGTGCTGATCAGTGCAAAATAATGCATACTGGAAAATACAATCCCAACTGTACATATAAAATTATATGCTCTAAATTAGCTATTACCACTCAAGAAAGAGATCTTTAGAGCTACTGCAGATAGTTCTCTGAAACACCCCCTTTGCATGCATCAGCAGTCAAAAAAGCTAAAAGAAAGTTGGGAATTGTTAAGAAAGGGGTGAATAATAAGACAGAAAATATCATATTACCTATATATAAATCCATGTTATGCTCATATCTTATACACTATGTGCAGATCTGGTTGCACCATCTCAGAAAAAATATATTGGAATTGGAAAAGGTATAAGAAGGGGCAGCTAAAATGATCAGGGGTATGAAAAGTTCTCCATCGAGTGCTTGCTTGTGTCCATTCTGACTATAGGTGTATGCACGCCTGCCTGCACGGTCACTGGAGACTTTCTGCCAAAGTAGTAGCCGTAGACCCAGCTTGGGAGCCCGCTGGTGTCCCACGCTATCGCTGTGTTATATTAGCTGCCTCCAGGTCTACGCCTGCTCAGTTTCTTCTTTCTGCCTCTGTAGGTTACAGGAAACTGAGCTACCAGCCTAAATTAGTTGCGAGTTTAGTATTAGTTATTGAGTTCTTGTTAATTAGTGTTAGTGTTGGTAGTAGCCATTTGTTGTTTTTACTGTAGTAGATAATGCCTAAGTCCCCGGGGTTTAAGCCCTGTAGGGAGTGCGGGAAAGCATTTTCCTTCAGTGACCCTCATGAGTCCTGCTTAAAGTGCCTCAGGTAAGCACACACAAAGGACAGATGTAAAATCTGTAAATCATTCCAGCCCAGCACTCAAAGAGAAAGAGAGAACCGTCTCGGAGCTCTCCTTATGCAGACCGCGCTGATGCCAGTGGAGACAGCGGGAACTCCTTTGGCTCTGCGTATGGGATTGGTCCTCAATACCCAGTCGGCTCCGGTACCAGCCTTGTCCGCTGAGGGAACATGAATAGCAGCACCATCCTTGCCACGTCACCGCCGTGCCTCTCCTAAAAAGAAGACCAAGAGGCATGGGGGGGAGGGGTGCATGCTAACTTACCAAAGGGGTCAGAGAATAAGGGATCTACCTCTCCCAAGCTGCAGCAGGGGGTGTAGCCCGTGCAGCAGCTAACCCATCCCCACGCTGAGCTCCACCCCTGTCTCCAGGGAGCATGCCGGTGTCTCTGCTGTGCCCAACCCCCTCCACACCAGAAGCCCTCCAAGCAACAAAGGACCTGATGGCCCTTCCCAGCCCGCTCAGCCAATGCCTGGAGGCAGCCTGGCCCAGGGAGAGCGCATCTTGAGCAGAACCTACACAGTGGGAGTTGCAATCCCTGTCCAGAAATGAAGAGAGGAGTGTGCAGGCATACCGCCCTCCATCATTGAAGCGGCGCCGCGAGCACAGCCCACCCTCCAGCTCCAACTCTTTGTCCCAGGTGGGATCTAAAGTCTCCTCAGCACCATCGAGGTCGCCCCCGCACCAGGGTCACAGAACCTGGTTGCCGAGAGAGCGCCACGTTAGTCAACAGAGCTGCAGCTCTCCAGCACTGAGCTAGCAGTTCTGACTCATGGCATCACCCCAGTAAGAAGAAACACTGACATCATCATGCTTACCCATCTTCATCGTCAAGCCCAGTACCATATCAGCGCTCGGGGCCCAGAGGGCACCGTAGGGCCCCTCTCAAAGCAATGGACAGGCCTAAAGTCTCATCTGCAGCTTCAAACCAGAAGGGAGGGGATTCCACAAAAACCCCAGTCTCACCCATGCCTATTGCAGAGCCCTGGCCGCTAGGACAGTGGCCACACCTCAATGGCCATACTGGATTCTGTGGCCTTTGCAGGGAGAAATGGGAACCTGGTTACTGGGCGCAGAGACGGAGCAGGGCCCCAGACTTCCACAGGCCCCTCATTCTGACATGGGACTCTGGGGTACCAGAGAGTGTGTTTAGGGGAGCAGACAGCTCTGTTAAGGAGGATTCCCATTTGCCCTCTCAGCCAACATCTGCCTCCCTGGAGGATCAGGGAGGGCAACCCCCCTCTGGACATAATGAGGATTTCAAGGCTTACCAGGACTTACTCAGGCATTTAGCCTCAAACTTAAAGCTGAAAGCAGAAGAGCTGGGAAAATCCTCCAATGGACTTTTTAATGTTTTATCTTTGGGAACACTGTCCAAAATTGCATTCCCACTACACGAGGGTGTGCTTAAAAGTGCTAAGACATTGTGGCAAAACCCATACTCTGTGTCTCCAACTCTGAAAGCCGCTGAGAAAAGATACTTTATTTCAGCTAAGGACCTGGAATACTTCTTTGCACACCCATCTCCGGGTACATTGGTCATTGGGGTGGCCAACCAGCATGATAGGCAGGGCCAGCTGAGCTCAACTCCAAAAAAATAAAGACCTAAAGAGACTCAATTTGTTTGGGAAAAAGATTTATTCTTCATCTAGTCTCCACTTCCGGGTGGCAAACCACCAGGCCCTCTTTGGGAGATATAATTATAACCTCTGGACTTCCTTCCAGAGGTTCGAGGCTCTGCTTCCACGGAGCACAGATCAGATTTTACAACGCTCCTGGATGAAGGTCTGGCAGTAGTGAAAGCAGTCCTCCAGACCGCATATGACTCAGCAGACCTCACGGGATGCTTGATGGCTTCAGCAGTCTGTCTGTGGTGTTCCTCTTGGTTTCAGACTTTGGGGCTTTGACAAGAGGTCCAGCGCATGATCCAGGACCTGCCATTTGATGGACCAAATCTGTTCTCTGAAAAAACAGATGACAAGCTTCACTGGCTGAAAGACTCCAGAGCTACCCTTCATTCCCTGGGTCTCCCGATACACTACCCGGACCATCAGACTTTGAGACCTCCTCTGCCTCTGCAATTCAAGCCACAAGGTCAATGATACCAAGCACAGAGGCAAAAGGACAGATACAGAGCACAGACAAGGTGTCCATCGTAGCTAGGATCAGCGTCGACGACTTCTAGACAAAGTCGGACAAAAAGTCCTAGCTCTAGTAGGCATCATTTTTGAAGATACGCCCAAAGGCGATGATCCAGCCTCCTGCAGGGACCCTGTTCCTCCCTTTTTGAACTGCCTTTATTATTTTTCCCCTCACTGGTCCAGCATTATGTGGGACCAATGGGTTCTGGACACCACATTCAGAGGTTATTCAATCCAATTTTGCTCAAAACCACCACCACCTTTCCCACCCTCCCTGTCCTTTTTCAGGGACACTTCTCACGAACCAATCTTGTCCAAGGAGGTGAATTCACTCCTGGCCATTGGGGGGTAGTACCTGTCCCTCGGGGTCAAAAGGGCAAAGGTTTCTACTCCTGCTACTTTTTGGTCCCAAAGTCCAATGGGGACCTGAGGCCTATTCTAGACCTCTGGAACCTCAACAAGTTTATAAAGAAGCAGAAGTTTTGTACGGTATCCATTTCCTCTATTATCCCGTCCCTAGAGCCAGGAGACTGGTTCACCGTTCTTGATTTAAAGGATGGATATTTCCACATTTCAGTCTGCATCCAACACAGGAAATACCTACGATTCATGGTAGCAGGCCGACACTTCCAGTTTATGGCTCTGCCCTTCATCCTCTTGTCAGCGCCCAGGGTCTTCACCAAATGTATGTTGATAGTCACAGCTTTTCTTTGCCACAGGGGTGTGCATATCTTTCCTTATCTGGATGATTGGCTGCTGAAGGGTACTTCGCTGACTCAAGTCAGATGGCACGTGGCACTGACCCTGAACACTTGTGCCAGACTCGGCCTGCTTGTAAACACAGAAAAGTCCACTGTAGTCCTTGTGCAAAGAATAGAATTTATGGGTGCAACACTGGACTCTCTTGAGCCAGGGCTTTTCTGCCCAAAGCCAGACACAGGGTAATAGTGGACCTAATCCGGCAGCTGCAATGTTGCCCTACGCCAACAGTCAGAAGCTGCCTTTGCTTATTAGGCCTCATGGCTTCTTGTACTTATGTAGTACAACTAGTTCACCTCAAGCTGAGTCCGCTCCAGGTGTGGCTGTCGACAGTATACAGCCCTGCACTACACCTGCTGAACCAGGGTAGTCACATAACCTCAATGGACTCTAGCTCACTTAAGCTGGTGGATGGACCCCAAATTTGTGCTACAGGGCATCCCTTCAGTGAAGAAGGCCCCTCACTAACCTTGATATCCGATGCGTCAGACGCAGGATGGGGAGCACTTCTCAGTACCGGAGACCGCAAACAGAACCGCTGGTCTCAGAAGGACAGAGATCTCCACATCAGTGTCGGGGAGCTGCAGACAATACATCTCGCATGCAAAGCATTTCATCCCTGTCTCAAAAACATGGTAGTACACCTTTTAACAGACAATACGACATGTATGTACTACTTGAATAGACAAGGAGGAGTCCAATCCTCTCAGCTTTGTCGAGAAGCACTTGCCCCTTGGGACCTGGCAATACAGCACAACTTCCGCCTGATGGACTCACATCTCCCGGGAGTCCGGAATATGTAAGCAGACAACCTCAGCAGGCATTTTCTACCCCTGCACAACTGGTCGCTACATGCAGAGGTTGCGGACATGATCTTCTGGAGGTGGGGTTAGCCATGAGTGGACCTGTTTGCTAGCCAATGGAACAAGAAATGCCCACAGTTCTGCTCCCTTCAGGGCAGGGATCCCGGGTCCCCTTCCGATGTGTTCCTGATACCGTGGTCAAGTGCCTCTTGCATGCATTTCCTCCAGTTCCGGTACTGCTCAGGGTGGCACTGAAAATAAAGAGAGACAGAGTGAATGTGATCTTAGTTCCCCCAGCCTGGCCCTGTCAACTGTGGTTTTCAATTCTGATGGACATAGTGGTAGCTCCTGTGTGGGAAGTTCCGGATCATCCGGATCTCCTGTCTCAGGATTTTGGGAGGCTCCTACACCTGGATCTGAAGTCATTGCACCTCTCAGCCTGGAGACTCTGTGGTTGAACATGGAGGAAAAAGTGTGTTCCCTTCAGGTGCAGGAGATCTTATTGGGAAGCAGGAGACTATCAACCCAGTGATCCTGTGTAGCTAAGTGGAGACATTTTAGTTCATTGGCACAGTCTTGAGGTCTCTCACCAGTTAATTCATCAATACAATCTATCCTCGAGTGCCTACTCCATCTCAAACAGCAAAGCCTCTCCCTGTCCTCATTACAAGTACACTTAACAGCTATTTCCGCCTTTCGTCAGCCCCTCCAGGTCAAACCAGTTTTTTCTCACTCCATGGCAGTCCATTTTCTCAAGGGAATTGAGCATCTTTTTCCTAGCGTTAAGACCCCATCCCCACCTTGGGATCTGAGTCTCATTCTTGGCAGGCTGACGGGGCCACCATTTGAACCCATGGCCTCTTGTTCCCTCCTATTGCTATCTTGCAAAGTGGCTTTTCTCGTACTAATAACATCTACTGGGAGGGTCTCTGAGTTCTGGGTGTTAGCCTCAGACCCACCTTACACTATATTTTTTAAGGGCAAGGTCCAATTAAGGCCTCATCCTGCTTTTCTCCCTAAGATTGTCACACCTTTTCACAACAACCAAGTTCTATTTCTACTGGTTTTCTTCTCAAAGCCGCAGGAGAGAAGATGGCACACTTTGGATGTGTGTAGAGCCCTGGCCTTTTACATCGAATGCACAAAGCCTTTCCGTAGATCAGCACAACTCTTCATAGCAATTGCAGACAGAATGAAAGGCCTCCCTGTTTTCTCTCAGCGTATCTCATCTTGGATCGTGGACTGTATTCGCTTCTGCTATTCCATTGAGAAACTGGCACTACCAGGTCCGGTAACAGCACACTCTACTAGAGCGCACACGTCATCTGCGGCCTTTTTAGCTAATGTGCCAGTGGCAGACATACGCAGGGCTGTGATGTGGTCCTCTGTACATACTTTCACCAGCCACTATGTGATTGTCCAACAGGCCAGAGATGATGTGACTTTTGGCAGAGCAGTGCTCCAGTCTCCGCAACAATAACTCCACCCACCATCCTGGGTAAGGTTTGTTATTCGCCTGTAGTCAGAATGGACACGAGCAAGCACTCGATGGAGAAAGACAGCTGCTTACCTGTAATTGTCGTTCTCCAAGATGTGTTGCTCATGCCTATTACACACCCACCTGCAGTCCCCACTTTGGAGTTAGCAGAAAGAAGGGACTGAGCAGGCGTAAACCTGGGAGTGCCTAATATACCGCAGCGATAGCAGGGGACTCCAGGGGGCTTCCGAGTCAGGTCTACGGCTACTGCTTTGGCAAAAAGTCTCACCGGTGGCCATGCAGACAGGCGTGCATACACCTATAGTCATACTGGACATGAGCAATGCATCTCGGAGAACGACAGTTTCAGGTAAGCAACCATCTTTTCCATAGGAGAAGAGATTAATAGGACCGGGACTTTTCAGCTTGGAAAAGAAACAATAAGGGGGTATATGACAGAGGTCTGTAAAATTATGATGGGTGTGGTAAAAATAAATCAGAAAATGTTAATTAAGTTTCTGACCCATCCTTGTGTGTGTGTATTTATTGCTAATATGCTCTATTTTGCATTTCATTTACCTGAACCCATGAAAGCTCATATGATAAATATATTAGTTAGTTTTTAAAAATGCTGCAAAACTTGTTTGGTTTGTGGAAATAGGCTAACATGGTTACCCCCTGGAACCTGTCAAGAAAATGTTACTTACTCCTCAACATATAAAAAGTAGGGATTGCCAAGCGAAATAAGTAGGCAGCATGATTAAAATGAGCAAAAGGAAACACAGTGAATCTATGGAACTCCTTGTCAGAGGGTGTTGTGAATGCCAAGACTATAACAGGGTTCAAAAAAGAGTTTGATAGATTCATGGGTGAGAGGGCCATCAGTGGCTGTTAATCAGGATTGATGGGGATTACTGTTTGCCAGAGGTCGGGTAGGGAGCACTTTGATGATCATCTGTCCTGTTAATTCCCTTTGAAGTACCTGGCATTGGCCATTGTTGGACGACAGTTCACTGGGTAAGTGGACCATTGATCTGATTCTGTATGATTGTGTTTATATTAACCTCATGGGGCAAGAGAGCCTTCCTCTTTCCTGAGCCTAGCTCAAAGACTGTGGAGAATCTAAGGCAGTGGTTTTCAGACTTAGGGTTGGGACCCGGTACTGGGTTATGGCACCCCCTGCTACTGCTGCTATAAGTCTGAAATGCATTGCTTAAAGATGTAATTGTTGAGTCACAGACATTAATGATTTTTTTCCCACCAGGTACCAAGGAAAAAAGTTTGAAAACCACTGACCTAAGGGACTCAGACCCCAGTCCTAAGAATGCTCTGGAGTGGTGAGGAAACTGAGGCAGGGGGCATGCATTTATTGTTCATTGTTTTGTATGACCTGTACCCTCCTGTACTTTGCATGATTAAGTATAAAAGAGCATAAATTTGTTTGGATGAAGTTTGCATAACTAACTCAGAACTTCTGTGTGTATTTGAGAAAGTTAAACTGTGAGCCAGAAACTTCCGACATTTTCGATGGCATTCTGAAGAGGGGGTGTTCAGGTAACTAGGGTATCTCAGTGGTAAATGCCTAAAGTGGGTGATCAGAGGAGCCCCCTTTGCAAAGACTTGTTAGCAGACTGAAAATCAGTGCCCAGGAAATGTTCCACCTTTGGCCCCTTGGCACAAGTCCCGCAGCCTGCTGTGGCCCTAGATTAACACCCTTCAGGAATCCAGAGCACAGGGGCTTGAATTTCCCTTTCAGGAGTCCTAGTGGGTGGTCAGAAGGGGTTGCTCACTAGGGTCTCTGGCACTATACCTACAGGAAAAAAGAGATTCATGTGTATATTAAATTTGCCTGTTCTGTGTCTCTTTTGTTCTTCCCCCAAAAGCTGATTAGTTGGTTTTCATATGAGGCAGATGTAAAGTAGGATGGCATTTGAGATGTGAAACTTCTAAGATCTATGTTTAAAAACTTTCAAACCTACCTAAGCCTGAGGGATTAGAGAACAAGTACAGTACATTTTGTTTCCTGAACGTAGATAATTTTTTTCTTTGGGGAATCCAAACAATGAATGTTGTCTTTTTTTGTCTTCAGATTGTGAGTTTGATGAACTCTTTCTTTTCAGTTTGTCTATTATGGTTATATGTCCCCCTTCAAGTTAATGGAAACAAAACACATTGGTATGGAACAGGCGTGGCCAAACGGAGGTTCGGGAGCCACATATGGCTCTTGAATTAAAAAGTGCAGCTCGCGGAAGAACTCAGCTTATACACAGGTCAGAGAGAGGAAAGCAGCCCCAGCCTAGGAGTTTTAAATCTGGTTGGAGATGGCGGGGAAGTGGTGTCATGGTTGGGGACAGCCGGGAGAAGCACGGCATGTTTAGATTTTTCTCATAGGCCCTAATGTGGTTTACTCATTGTTAAAATAAAATCATGTTTTACAAGTCCTTCTAAACATGACGTTAAAAAATAAATGAAAATACGAAGAAGAAAAAAGATTGTTTACTGTATAGGCCTAGTTTTTATGGTAACCTTAAGTAATTATTAGAATCTGACATTAGTAAGATCAATATTTGCCCTCTTTTTACAATAAAAATGAATTGTGCAATGAATTTTAAACAGTAATTTTGGAATAGGTAAAAGTATATTGGCTATATGCCTCAGTGCGGCTCTCAGAGGTTTAATAATCAACTTGTGTGGCTCTTGAGTTCTGTAAGTTTGGCCACCCCTGGTATAGAAGATTGGTTTCAAGAGCCTAGCAAAATGAAACATTGTCAGTCTATAAAAACACACTGTTAATCTGTAAAGCATAAAACATTTTGAATGCAGAACATGCAACAATTGTGTATGACAAAATCAAATAAATTGCTACCGTTTATGTTAAACTTTGTGGATTTGGAGGAGGTACTTTTCTGAGATGATTGCCCCATTCTTCTATATGTATTTGTATTATTCCTGTGCATTGGTGAAAATGCTGTTGGCTCCGTCTCAGATAAACTGAACTATTTTCTTTCCTGAGTGCTGTCACTGCTTGCAGTGATGAACATGGGGGTGGGATTGGGGGTTAATTAAAATCCATGAGAGCCAAGAAAACCTTTAAAGATAGGCAATTCAAGGTAGGCAGTGTTAATACAACAATTTGTTAATGGACTAGGCAGCTGTACTCAGTATTAAAAATTACTTGAGGCTTTTTATGTTTAGCAAAAGCTGCTAATTAAAGAGAGCAATGACCTGTGAGATTGGCCATGAAAACCATTAGCCATCTGAATATTACTCCAAAGATAACATTAGCTTTGGAGGTTTCTCCCAGCTGTATCTTTCATTCACACATTGGACATTTTTTCCCTTTATTTGCTTTCTCTGAACAGCAGTTGCACTTTTTTAATTCTTAATGCTCAAATGAAAAATGAATTTTTAATTCTTGTTAATAAGGAAGGATTAATGCAGCACAAAACTCAAATCCTTGTTTATATTCATTCATTAGCTGTTACAGTTTGGAAAGCTTTTATGAATTTGTATCTGGCTTGGAGTAGTTCATCTACCATTTTATTACGTATTACTATTTATTCATATTGTAATTATGCTTAAATACCCTAAGACAGTCCCTGCCTCAAATAGCTTACCATCTAAACAGGGATAAGGTATATGGCTGGTGGGATTGTAATACAATGTGGTAGAGTGAAGCAAGATAACAGAGATGAATGTAATAGAAATACAAAGCTCTATGTACAATTTGGAGACCTCCTGAGCACTTCATTTCTTAAAAACCGAACAATCAATTAAGGAAAGAAATTCTGTTACTTAACATATGGTATAAAGGAATATCCATTGACCTTCTGGGTAGAATTCATTTGCACAAGAAATAATTGATTGAGACAGTGTAGAGGGATTTTAAAGAAGTTTAGATCTGTGTTGTGGAATTCTTAGATTATTTTGAAGTAAATTAAGCCCCACAACCCACATAAATTAGGTGAGAAGTTGTTTCCCTATTTTATACATAGAAAGCTGGCCACACGCAAGCCATATAGTTAGCTGATAGCAGATTGTAATCTTTTAACAGAACAGTGCTGTTCCTTGGATTCCTGTAACATATGAACCAGGTCCACATTACGGAAATTTACAATCCCAATAGCCATTTGTTCCTACCAGTTCCCTCGTAAAATGTTTCATGTCCACATGCAGATGTACTCTAAATAGTTTACATGAATGCCAAATACTTGCTTGTAGCAAGTCCCAGTATTGTTTCATTGTCAAGCATTTTAGTGCCGGTGTAGGTTTTAGTTGCTGATATGATAGTTCAGACTGCTCAAACTCTCCTCATGTTGCTTTGCCACAGTGTGCTTGTCTCCTAGTCACTGCAAGAACTGTTATATAGCCACTCAGAGAGTAGTGTAACAGAACAGTACTAGTGTGGATAGAGGGCAGAATTGCGATGGTGCAGAATGAGTAGGGCTATGGTGGACATACTGAATCATTTGTGCTTAAACTGGTTTATCTTGGAATGGCTTAGTTCTCTAGATGTGCCCTCAATGTTAGAGAGACAATGTGAAAGGAAAATGATTCAACTCTCCTCTATAGACTTACACAGAATGGTTAATTACTAGCCGTGAGAAATTAGTTTATTCAGCTGTTTGGAAATTCCAGGACAAACTATTCCAGCTTGATATAAAAAAACCTGCTTGGCTGCCTTGGCAACTTACAGGACATCTTCAGAAACTACTTGGGAATTTTGTAAGCAGCACATCAGAGTCACAATTCAAAACTGCAGAGGTAGGATGTATGACTGAACATAACCTAATCACCTACAACAATATGTGTTTAAAACAAAAATAGTCAAGGAACCAAAGTAGATGTTTTCTAATGAAGCAGTTGTGCCAAATAGTTGCATAAAACAGAGATTTCTCAGTTTCCTCACACTGAAGAAATGAAAGGGTCCTTTTAGTAATGTGCATTTTAAGGTCCTGAGCTCCATTTTAGTCAGACAGTCACAAGGACATTTCTCTCTTAGTTCAACTATGGATAAAGGACACTGTTACTGTTCTTTGATTAAGCCAGTCATGTCAGGAATGGGTAGATGTCTGACATTAGGGTTTTCTGTTTGCAATAGGTGTATAAAGGGAGTGTAGGGACGGGGCAAACTTGGGCAGAAAGGCCAGGGCAAGGGAAAGCTGCCTGTAGAGGGGGTGGGATGTGGAATGGAGCAGTGCAACACTGGACAGTGTGCTGCAGCACTGGCCATGAGGCTGGAAAGGGGCAGAGCAGTGGTAGCGCTGCACAAAGGAGCAGAAGGGGATGGCACAGCGCTGGCCCCAGCTCCATGGAGCACTAGCAAGGGGAGGGGGAGGGTCAGAGGTGCCACCACTGGCCTCAGCCCTGGCTCCCAAAGTGCTGCAGCCATGACAACTGGTGTGTGGAAGAGTGTGGCACAGTGCCAGCCCAGGCCCAAGCACTGGTGGGGGTTAAGGTGGCTGGGGGTGGCGTAGCGCAGCAGCAGTCCAGTCCTGGCCCCAAAATGAAGTTGTGTTGACTGGGAAGGTTGAAGGGGCTGGCACATTGCAGCAGCAGCCAGATGCGTGTCGGGGGCAAATAAGGTGGGGAGCAGGAGCAGGTGGGGGCAGCGGGCCAGAGACCCAGATCCAGCCCATGGGCTTTATTTTGTCCACCTTTCAGTGCCACAGGACTCCTTCTTTGTTTTGCTGATCGAGACTAACGCAGCTACACCTTTAGAACCCTGCCTTCATGTAACTCCGTTACCTTTGTTGGAGTTACATTAAGCCCAGGATTGTTAAGTAACCAAAGTCATATAGTGTGTGGTAGAGCCAGGGATAGATCTTAAGAAGTCCTGGCTCCCAAGTCCTTGACTGGTCCACTAGTTCATGCTACCTATAAATATTCACTGTCTCTGCACTGATTACTACATAGACCATTTTAAACAGGCTTGTCCAACCTGTGGCCCAGGGACCAGACTCCGGCCTTCTGAGGGCTTTCATCTAGCCTGCAGAGAGCTGGTGCAAGAGCCTGGAAAGTTGAGCCAGCAAGGTGCTATGTGTGGGTGTGTGCAAGCTGAGTTGACACTGTGCTCAGTCTGTTTGGGGATGGGGCTGGTAAGACAAACTAAGCCTGAGGGCAAGCTGAATCCAGCAGAAGAGCAGTGCTGAGTGGGGGTGAGGAGAACACAGGGGGACAAACACCGGACAAACTGTGGCAGTTCTGGGAGAGTGAGGGGGCAGGGGAGCAATGCGGCTGGTTGGCAGGACCCAGCTTCTCCCTAACCTGGACATCCTTCCAGTTCTGCTCCCCTCCCACACCCTTAACCCCAGCACCCCTGTCCTAGCCCTGACCTTAGTGACTAAAACTCTTGTGTAGAAATTGCTATCCCTCAATGTTTATGGTACAGAGGTGCCCAATGCCAAAACCTGTGACCACTGCAGAACTGCCAGGGTTTCAGTCCTGTGTCTGTCTGACTCTGTTCTGCTCTCCTTTCCCTGAGCAGTGTTTTGCAGGGAGTGAGGAGAGCAGAGTTGGTGGGGTCCCTGTTAGGAAGTAGCTGAGTCCTGCCACCCAGCTGCTTTGCTCTCCTCCCCTCCTCTGCCATGTTCCACTGTCCTGCCTTTCTCCCCACGCTCTGCCAAATATCACACTACTTATTATTTTATTAAAGTTTATTAATAAGATCAGTTTGTATGTTTTATCTATGAAAAATTTTCTCACTGGCCCCCTGACTGAGAAAACAATTGCAGTGTAATCCTTCATCCAAAACAGTTGGACTCCCCTAATTTTAAACATTGTTATCACGGTAATTTGAGAGTATTGATTAAAACATTTTATAATTTTACAATATGATAAACAATAAAAATAACCAAGAACCTAAATTCAAACTGAGTATCGTCATTGAATAAACAGCAGGAGTCCTGTGACACCTTAAAGGCTTAGAGATTTCTTCAGTCATAAGCTTTTGTGGGCTCCATCCCACTTTCTCAGATGAATGAAGTGGAAACTATGGTTGAGAGGTATATATACACATGCCAGAATGGGGAAAGGCAAGTCTTTGCCAAGTCATTTCATTTAGGGCAGATGAGGCCCATTCACACAAGTTGATTAGAGGGAGAGAATTGTGTGAACAGGGAGAATCACTGTTGTAATGTGCTAACCATTTCAAGTCCCTATTTAAATCCAGTTTGATTGTGTCAAGTTTGCAAATCAGCTCCAGCTCTGCAGTGTCATCCTAAAGTCTGTCTTTGAAGGGGTGTGGGTGTGGGTGGGTGGGGGGGTGTGAGAGAGAGGGAGAGAGAGAGAATATGGACTTCATCTGCCCTAACTGAATTGACTTTACTAACATTTGCCCTCCTCCATCCTGGCATGTGTACATATACCTCTCAACTGTAGCTTCTACTTCATGAATCTGGAGAACTGGATTGGCACCCACAAAATCTTATGTCCAAAGAAATCTGTTTAGTCTTTAAGGTGCCACAGGATTCTTGTTGTTTTTGGTGTATATAGACTAACACGTGTACCCCTCTGGAAATCATTGAAGGGTTAGGGCTTTCTACATTTGATTTTAGACTGGTATGAATGTTTGTTTGTTTGTTTGTTTGTTTGTTTGTTTGTTTTTTTTAATCAACATTTTCTGAGAGAAATCCTTAAAATTAATTAATACTGACAAGATGTTTATTATTTTGGGGGTACAATTTCTTACCAGTTAACTCATATGTAGGAGCCCCTACTTCAGCCTTTATTCTGTTTATTGATGTTTTGTTTACTCAGTCAAAAAAGATAATGAATATGCAGAGCAGGTATAGTGTACCTGCCATAATTAGTTTATAAAAAGGAAATTTATCACACAAAAATTAGTCCTAGAATCTGAAAGAGAGAATTTTAAAAGCTGCCCAAGATAGGCAATGATTGAAATTTGGGTGGCCCATCTGAAGTGACTGGGTGGTTTCCATGAAGGAACCATGAACAGCTTGTTCACCTTCACAAAGATGATTTTCTTGTCAATAGCCTCAGCATGGTGACCATAAGGACTGACCTGCCTTTTCTGTACTCCAAAGCTGAAGTATGGAATAATAGGGAGTAGCCAACAGGGATAAACCTGCACTGCTGCTCTCTGTTTTATACATAAAGAATGTCAATACGTAGGTTTGTCAGTCTGACAATGATCACCAACAGTGAATTCACTGAAAATAAAAACTCAAGGGAAAGAAAAAAATCAACCACTTTGAATACCTATACAGTTGTTTTTCACACATAGAAGATGTATGATAGACTGTAAAATCCTCATTTAATAAATAGTTAGGAATTTGTCTGCAGAGTACCAAGTTTTTTTCAGTGTCAGAAACAAACCACAGAGAGCATCCATTCTTCTGGAATGTTGTTTTAATTTTAACCTGCACACTTGCTACAGTGACTTCTGATCAAAGAGATGCGAGCACTTCGATATAATATCTAGCATAGCTAGCCATGCACCAGTGGGTGGCAGCAGATTGAGATGTAAGCTTGGAATAGATGCTTTAGCTATGCAAAATAGTGAAGTTCTGTCTGAAGTGAATACAGGAGGCCTATGTCCAACATACTTTTTTTATTACAAGTTTTAAAATACAGTTCCTTACTTTTTCACATAGTATTCTGAATTTGGTACTGATTCTGGTTGATATTGAAAAACAGCTGAAATTCATGATTCTTTTTAATAGTTTGGGTTTATAATAGTGTTTTCTTTTTATTGGTTTAATAAAAAGGAAGGAAAATGTGCTAATGTTTTATTTTTAAAACTCGGTTAAGCTGGGGAATGGGGAACAGGAGCAGGAAGTGTAAGGCACACAGTCCAGATCATGGTGGTGGCCAGTTGTTTCAACAGCTTCCTGCCGCTGCCTTAAGGAGGGCCAGCAGATCCATCATCTTCTCTAGATCTCTGCCAATAGGATCTCAGAAACGGAGCCTCAAACTGGGGTTGGGCTTCTTTGACCCTAGGTAAGAAATTGTCAGCAGGCTGCCAAGTGGAGAGGGTTAGAATGTGTTAGCTCCTGAAAATCCCTGTGGACTTGGGTTTGAAACTCTTGGATCTTGGCAGAGAGTGATGGCAGAGCATCTTTTTAACTTATGTTCTGTCAGGTCTTGCAAATAAGTGATGGTTTACTTGAATCTGAAGTTTGGGAATTTATAATATTGGACATCTTCCTACAGCAAAATGTTGTTAGAGAAATCCTGGGATTGTTCACATAATAAGTGAGACGTGGGGGAGGTGACACAGAACTGTCTCTGCTGGTTGGTGGTAAGTGCGTTCTGCAGGATCTACTTGATTGCCTCTGATTCAGTTGTTAGCTGTGTAGGATCGTGGTTGCTTGAAGTTCCACACGCCCAGTGTCTTTGTGAGGAGGATGTGCTGAATAACATTACCCATAACCAGTAAAGAAACTGAGCTGATTTATTTTTACAATTTATAAAATATTTCTAGACTTAAGTAACTTGTCAAATGTACGCATCCGTATATCTGTTCCCAGACAAAAACTGTGTTGGTGGATTTAAGGTTGAGAATATAACCTGATTAAAAAGGTATTTTTGCAAATTTTTTATTGTGTTCTCAAAAACAAAGTGCTGTGATTTTGAAGAACACAATCTGTATTTTTAATGTAGAAGGAGGCTGAATCAATTTGCAATGCTCAACTCCATCTTAATTGTGAAGCTGCAAATTGCACCTCTATAATGTAGATATATAAATATAACAAATCTTACTGACTTGTTAGCTAAATCAAACTTCTTTCATATGAGGGTACTTTGGGCAAGAGCTTTACACAACATCCTGAAGGTCAACCAACTTGTGCTTTGGACTGACGGGGTGAATTTCAGACTTCTTTAACTTTAGTCACACATTTTTCAGACCTATAGTATTAATAGAAGTTTGGTTCAGCTACCATTGCGATTTGGAGGATTTTAAAGAAGTTCTCATTGTGTTTTTTGACTAGAAAAATGGAGTCCATGCAGTAGAATCTCAACTATAGTTAGACCACTATTAAGTGAATCATAACAGGAATCTCTAGGGGTCCAGTGAATGTGTGAAATAATCTCCCCACCTTCTCCACCTTTTCTCCTGTAAGAATTTTGTCTGAAAAAAATTATTCCATAATTGTTTTGTACCAGCTCAATTGCAACATTAAATTACGCCCAACAAAAGCATACAAGTCAGCTACTCTCCAAACCCCAAATTTTCTCATTAATGTTGATGGAAACACATTTAGCCACAGTAATTTGCATGGCAGTTGAATCACTGTTTGCACTGAACAGCATACCAGAGTATAATCGAGAAAAACATGAATATGCCAATAAAGAATGTGAAAGAAGGGACTAGGTTTTGCTCTTTCAATCCAAAAGAGGTGCAAGGAGGTCAAAAAGAATGAACAGCAACTAAATTAGTATTTGTAACAGATGATATTAATTCATTTTGGTTATAGCCTCAGTTGTATACATCAGCTGAATTGTATCCCCCTTCTAATTCTAGGTTATGCACTAGTGTTTCAGAGAAATCTGTAGCTGCACTTTGACAGTGCTACATTATTGTACATGAGATCTTCTTTTCCATAAGCATATTCCATAGCAAAGCCCCTCGCAAATATATACAGTGGTAACAAACTTCAATAGCGTAAATATAGGGAGAAAATAGTGAGTCAATCATATACCTTACCATGAACTGCCTACTGGAAAGTACAGACGCATTTATGGGGAAATCTGTTGGCATTTTTCCCCAATGCTTGTCAATGAAGAAATTCTATTAAAATCTCTGTGTGATTGGGTGAAAAGATCCTATCTAGTGTTAGGCAGAAAGAATGGTAAAGCCCTAACCTGGAGCAGGAATCTGACAAAGGACTGACTTCAGTGGAAATCAGAAAATGAGAAATAGAATGGGGCCCAGTTGAAAAATGATTACACATGAGTAACAGGAAAATTGAATATGAGAAAAGGAAAAGGTTTGAATCATACTCTTTCTGGGAATTGAACTCAATAGATGATAAGGACTGGACTCCTCAAGGAGCAGGGAAGCAGGGATGTTTAGACACCTGTTGAAAATTGCTCTGTTTTCTTTGGTTCAGACTCTGGCTTTTTCAATTGTGTTTTAAAAATCTAGCTATACAAAGCCAAATTTCCCCTCCAAATATGAAATTCTAATTCTTTTCTTGGTTGTCTTTTCAAAGCGCCTCACTCTCTGTTCAGATTCTTTGCTTAGTAGAGACCATTTTCGTTTGTATTAGCTGTCTGAGGAAGAAGGAACAGCTAATTACTTCATGGTCTGGTAGGAATCTGATCATTGTTGCTACTTGTACTGCTGACTTAAATCAGGGTTTATGGAATTTTTGATTGCTCTAATTTAATCCTCCATGACAGTGTCAGATTGCTGGACATGAATGTGTTACAACTAGCATGGGATGTAAAAGGTAATTAGAAAAGGTTCTATAAATATATTAGGAGTAATGCATTACGTGCAAACAGAATAAAGTCCAGGTCAGTAATATATAAAGTTGAAAACAATTATGAGCCAGATCAGCAGGGAGGAAGAAATTAATCAGAAAAATGTGAATAATAATTGGGGGTCATATGAGAACACCTTACTAGATGCCCCAAAAGTCACAATTTAGGGAAAAAGCCATACTGGTTTGAAAAACTGATCAGGTTTAGAAAGGAGGTGAAGACATCTATATGTGTGTGTGTGTGTGTGTGTGTGTCACACACACACAAAATGGAGAAAAAAGCAGAAGATGATGATAATGAATAAATCAGACATATCAAAAATTGGTAAGAGAAGCAAAGGCACATTAGAAGAAATCTGTGGTCTGCACACTTAAGGACAATAAGGAGGAGTTTTTAAATTATATTAGAGGAAGTGAATTCCTGACATTGATATTGATCTATGACTAGATGGAATACTAGAATTATCAATAATAAAGCAGAAAAGGCAAAAGTGGTCATTTCTGTTCCATATTTGGAGGAAAAAATCACATGCTATAATCTCTTCCAATGGTGATAACAGTTCATTGGACCAGTAGCTCAGGAGTAGGATGAATGGAAACTACTAAAATCAGATGTATTAAAATCATCAGGTCCAGATAACTTTAATCAAAGAATTTTTAAACATGCTGGCTGAGGAATTCACTGGACTATTAATATTAGTTTTCAGTAAGTCTTTGAGTACTGGAGAAGTTTAAATAGGCTAAATGGGATGATCCAGACGATTATAGTCATGTCAGCTTGACATCCATGCTGAGCAAGATAACGGAGGGAATGATACAGGACTCAATTAATAAGCAAATAAAGGAGGAAAATGTAGTTAAGGCATATTAGCATATATTTATGGAAGATAGATCCTCTCAAACTGAATTGATATCTGTTGATGAAATTACATGTTTGGTTGTTAAAGGTAGTAGAGTTTGATATAATATACTTAGGGTCAGTTTACACAACAATAAAAACCCCATGGCAGTAAGTCAACTGACTTCAGCTTGTGGGGTTTGGTGGTTGGGGCTAAAAATAGCAGTGTAGACCTTTAGACTGGGACTGCAGTGAGGGATCTTAACCCCCTTCCCCCATGCTCTAGAGGGAAAAGCATCTCAGAGCCCAGTAGACCAGTGTCTACAGTGCTATTTTCAGTCCTGTAGCCTGAGGCAGTGCTGGCTCTGAAACCCACTGCTGCAGGTCTCTTACTTGAGTGTAGACATAAGCTTAAGTATCTGTAAAGCATTTGAATTGGTGTAACATGACTTTATGATTTAAAAAACTAATGAGAAAAAAATCATGGATTAAAAACTGACTAATGGGTAAGTTTCAAATGTAATTGTAAATGGGGAATTGTCATCAGATGTGTGTGTTTTTAGTGGGCTCTTTCAGGCATTGGTTCTTGGTCCTTTGCTATTTAATATTTTTATCAAAAAACTTGGAAGAAAACAAGATCATTGCTGATATAGTTTACAGATGACAAAAATTGAGGGAGTAGTAAATAATGAAGAGGAGAGGTGACTGATATGGAATGATCTGGATTGCTTAGTAAACTGGGTGCAAGCAAATGGTGTGCATTTTAATATGACTAACTGTAAATGTATGCGTTTAAGAACGAGGAATATAGGTCATACTTATGGGATGGGGGAGAGCTCTATTCTGCAAGACTCAGAAAAACATTTGGGTGTGATGGTGGATGTTCAGTGGAACAAGTATGACATTGTGGTCAAAAGAGCTAATACATAATAGAGGAATTTCAAGGAGGAGTACAGGGGTTATTTTAGTCCTATTTTAGTTGGCAGTGGTGGAACTGCTACTGAAATACTTCGGCCAGTTCTGGTGCCCACAGTGCAAGAAGTATGTTGACAAACTAGAGAGGGTTCAGAAAAGAATCATGAAAATGACTCAAGAATTAGAAAACATACCTTATTGTGATATACTCCAAAGAGCCAAATTTATGTAGCTTAAAAAATGGACAGTTGAAGGGAGACTCGAGTATGGTCTCTGAGTATCTACATGGAGAGCATATATTTAATAAAGGGTTCTTCAGTTCTAGGAGAAGAAGTTAAAGTGAGACAGTGGCAGAGGGCTGGCTTAACTCTCAGGGCTCAGCCAACATCAACAACCCTGTCACAGCATCCAGTTCATTGCAACCCTGGGTAAATCATTTCTATAGTTAACTACCCTTACTGCTAAAAATTCACACTGGAAATAAGGTGTGACTTTTTAGTGGTAAGGGTAGTTAACTAATGGAACAATTTACCAATGGTTGTAATGAATTAGATGCTGTGCCAGGGTTGTTGATGTTGGCTGAGCCCTGAGAGTGAAGCCAGCCCTGTGCCACTGAGGCCCCTAATTAAAGGGAAAATGGAGCCAACTGAGTGAGCCTGCAGAGACTGGACTAACAAGGAGCAGCTGTGGCGCTCATTAGACAAGTCCTACAAAAGCTTGCTGGAAGTTGCTCAGGGGGCTGACAGGAAGCTCACCAAAGGGAGGTAAGAAGAGCAGTAGTCAGAAGGGCTTAAGGGGTCAGCCTGAATGGGTAGGAGGTGAGCTGCCTCAGTCTGGTGGCTGAGCCTGAGTGGCTCCTGGCCTGAGACCATACTTCTAAATAGTTGATGGTGAGAAAAAAAGCTTGTAAATAAATAGTGCTACTGGGAGCATGAAACTATATCTCCATGTGGTTTTGGAGAAGGGACCCCAGCTCAGTAAGAGGGCAAGGAGGACGGACCCTTTTACAGATGTTTTTCTAAGAACATGTTCTGGGAAATATTTTGGGGAAGTGTTATGACTTGTGTTCAAAAGGAGGTCAAACTAGATGATCACAATGATCCTTTCTGGCCTTGGAATCTGTGAATCTATGAATAAGAGAAAAATGAAGGCAAGTGTAGGTTCACTACTTAGGGAAGAATAAGAGCTCATAACAGATGACATTAAGAAGGCTCAGAGGTGAAACTATCTCAAAACTATTGACCAGTTATCTTGTAGAACTCATGGAGTATGGGTATGCTCCCAGAGGACTCAAGAAAGGTAAACATAGTAACTCTTTTTAAAAAGAATGACAGGACATGGAATTTATAGACAAGTCAGCCTAATGTTGATAACTGGAAAGATAATGGAACAAGTTATTAAACAACTGGTTTGTAAGTACATAGAGGATAATAGGGTAATACATAATATCCGCATGAATTGATCAAGAACAAATCATGTTGAACTAACCTAATTTTCTGCTTTGAGTGGATGAGGGGAAGCTATAGACGTATTATAACTTGATTTTAGTAAGGCTTTTGACACCATCCCACATGACATTCTCTTAAGCAAAGTAGGGGAACACAGAGGAGATAAAAATTGCTGTAAAGTGAGTACACAACTGGTTGGAAAAAGGTACATAGTGAGTCATCATCAGTAGTTTGCTGTCAAAAATGGAATGCCATATCTAGCAAGAATCCATACTGATCTATTGTGGGTCTGGGACTGGTTATTAGTTTCAGTAATGATGTGAATAATGCAGAGAAGAGTATGCTTATAATATTTGTGGGCAAGGTTGCAAAGCCTTAGGCAGTCTGGATTAGAATTCAAAGTCAAATCAAAGTGACCTTGACAAATTGGAGAAATGAAATCAATTCCTGAGTCAAATTGCCTTCTTGTAGCTACTTTTTAATCGGTCGAACTGCCCATGCTGAGGAGCACTCTTATCGCTGGCATGTTTCAGGTCATGAGAGTACATTTATATGACCTTTTATACACAAACTTGACACCTTTATTACAGGCTTTCAGGCACTAACATTTGAAATTGATCTAGGTAACAAGTAAGTTTTCATTGTCTTAACATATTTTGTGTCTTTCTTACAGATTTGTTGGAGAAGACTCTTAAGAAAGAGGAAGAAATGGAAGCTCTACAGGTATATCTATTTTATTTTTATTTTATTGTATTTTCTTTTTTATTTGTAATCTTCCTCCTCAGTTGCCTGACTCCTAAATCCTGATAGAGAAATCCACAGCCAAACAGTGATTGCAAGGAGACTATGCTCACTACTGGGTTGCTTCTTGCCAGCCAGTAGCCAGACTGATAATAGATCAGGCTTGCTGACTAATAGTCTTCCATCTGGTCACTGAATTTCTTGCTATCCAATTCTATTCTATATGTGATACTGTAGCCACAAGTAATATTCTAACCAATTACTCTTGTGTTCTATAGGCAGCACATCCAGTTCGTCAGTAAAATGAGCATTTTTCCTGTGGAATGAGCTAACCTACACTGAATTTTTCTCAGTTGGCAGTTGCTCTGTTTGTCATATTTTTGGCCCGTGTACATGTGGCCACAAATATACAGACAATGCAAATGCAAGAGAAAATATATTAAAAAGATTTCTCGATTTTTTTTTTTTCTTCAGAGAAATTCAATTCCATTACTTTGAAAAGTTACTACTTGTATTTAGACTGAATAATAATTAATATACTCATCAAACTTAGGTAAAAGACCAAATGTTTCAGAAGAAAATTATAGAGCTATATACACATATGTATTGCAATATATATGTGTTTTGTGTATGTATGTGTTTTTACTCTAGTTCATTGGGTTGATTCATCTTCTTGGAATGAATTTGTTTTTCCTGTAACATTGAATACAATTTCAAACTTGGATGCAATTTTCATCTCAGTTAGCTCTGTAAATCTCTGTGCTGCTTCTGCATATGTTCGTATTCTGGCAGCAGTTTTCAATGAAATATCCATTCAAATAAATGAAGCATTGGAATGTGCCAGGTATGGTTGAATTTCAGATGTCAAACCCTTGCTTAGATGTACAGAATTTAGTATGTCATTCAGCAGTGAAGGGGTTAACTTTATTAAACCCGATGGTTTAATTAATTGTTAAACCTTAGTGGTTAGGTTTCAAAGCTCTTACTTTTTATCCTTAAACTTGGCACTGGGTACTATTTAAGCATACCATAATAGTTACAGAAAGAATGTGTTCCTTTGAATTCAAAAGGAACAGGTAAGCAAAAAATAAACCAGTATGACTAAATGGAAGTTTATTCAAGATAAGCAGGTGTGTTTCAGAAAATAGAAATCAGATCCCTATGAAAACATTTAAAAGGAGCAAAAAAATACAGCAACCACTGTACAGAATGGAAGTTAAAGGGCTAAAATGAAATTTGAAATCAAATAATCCATAAAAATATATTTTAAAAAAGTTAATGAATGTGTAATCTCAGAAGAGAGAATGTGAAGGAAACTAGGTTTCCTGCAAGCCAAGCTACTGCACTGTGTCTTGGTGACTCTCTCCTGCCCACTTAATTTTCTTTTTCGCATTCTTGGACTAAAGTGGATGCTCCAAAAGCATAGCATCTTTCGTGTTTCATGAATAAGTCAAGCTCCATTGTGTGCAAGAGAATGCACAATAAAAAAGGAGGTCTTGGATAATATAGTCAAGATCTTTAGAAAGTGGTATTTTT
The DNA here is from genome assembly GCA_007922195.1 of Podocnemis expansa. Lineage (NCBI taxonomy): Eukaryota > Metazoa > Chordata > Testudines > Podocnemididae > Podocnemis > Podocnemis expansa. The sequence goes on from ML681963.1 coordinate 32,785,963, forward strand.
ACTGATAAACTGGAAGAATTGCCTGAAAAGACTGGGAAACAGTGGTTGAGACTTTGTCTACATTGAGAATTTCAGCTACTGATGAAGCTACACCACTGCAAGCTTGCTAGTGTATAGGGACTGCACTGGTGTAAACCATGATTTGTTCTAGAGCAGCTTTTCCCACTCTGCAGTTTATAAATTGGATTATGCTTTCTATTGTGTATTACTTTGCATTTAACAGTAATATATTTCATCTGCCATTTTGTTGCCTAGTCACCTAGTTTTGTAACTCTTTGTAACTGTTCACATTCTGCTTTGGACTTAACTATCTTGAGAAGTTTCGTGTTGTCTTCAAAGTTTACTCCTTCAATGTTTACCCTCTTTTTTCCTGATCAGTTATGAATATGTTGAACAATCCTGTCCCAGCACAGATCCCTGGGGGTCGGGGGACACCACTATTTGCCTCTCTTCATTGTAAAAACTGACCATTTATTCCTATCCTTTTTGCTGGTTACTGATCCATGAAAGGCCCTTCTCACTTCTCCCATGACTGCTTACTCTACTAAATAGCCTTTGATAAGGGACCTTGTTAAAGGCTTTCTGAAAATTCAAGTACACTATATCTACTGAATCACCTTTATCCAAGTTTGACGACGCCCTTGGAGCATTCTAAGAGATTTGTAAGGCATGATTTCCGATTATGAAAGCCTTGTTGTCCCAACCTCAACTAATAGTGTTCATCTGTGTGTTTGACAATTCCAAATAATACTATAATTTCAATTAATTTGCCTGGTATCGAAGTTGAGCTACATAGTCTGTAATTGGTATGATTGCCTCTGGAGCCCCTTTTTTTTTTTTAAAATTAAAAAAAAAATTCCAAAAAAAGTTGTATCACATTCATTGGTTATCGTTCAGTCATCTGGTACACAAGCTGTTTTAAATGACTCGTTACATGCCACAGTTAGTAGTTCTTCCATTACATACTCGAGTTCCTTCAGACCTCTTGGTTGAATACCATCTGGTCCTGGTGATCTATTACTATATAATTTAACCATTTGTTCTGAAATCTCCTGTATTGACATCCCAATTTGGGACTGTTCCTCACATTTATCACCTAAAAAGAGAGGCACAAGTACAGGAAATTCCCTCACATCGTTTATAGTGAAGATAAATGCGAACAATTCATTTAAATTCTCTGTAATGGTTTTATCATATTTATAGACTCTACGGTCAGAAGGGACCAATATGATCATCTAGTCTGACCTCTTGCACAGTCCAGGCCCCACAACTTCACCCGACACTTCCTTAAATAAACTACTAACCTATGACTAAGATATTAAAGTCCTGAAATAATGATTTAAAAACTTTAAGTTACAGAGAATCTACTAGCAACTGAGTCATGGCCCATACTGCAGAGGAAAATGAAGAAAAACCCTGTCCTTTGCCAATCTGCCTTGGGGGAAAATTCCTTTCTAACCCCAATACAGCAGTCAGTTAAACCTGAGCATGTGGACAAGACTAATTAGTCAGACATCCAAGAAAGAATTCTCCGTAATAACTTAGAACCCACCCCACCAATCATCCCTACCATCAGGAACCAAACAAATCTATTCCAATATACCATCCTCTCCATGAATTTATCAAGCTTAGTTTGAAATCAGCTAGATTTTTTTTTTTTTTGCCTCCACTACTTCCTTTCGAAGGTTATTCCAAAACTTCACTACTCTGATGGTTAGAAACCAATATCCAATTTCAAGTCTCAGCTTCCTGATGGCCACTTAACATCAACCTGTTCTTGTCTTGGCATTGAGGCTGAACTTAAATTCCTCTCCCTCCCTGCTATTTATCCCTCTGATGTGTTTATACAGTGCAATCATATCTCCTTTCAGCCTTCTTTTGATTAGGCTAAAAAAAGCCAGACTCTGAGTTTCTTTTCATAATACCTTGCATGATGAATCCAAGGACTGCATTAGCTTTGTCCCCTACAACTAGTTCTTCTATGAGGTACTCACTTCACACCAATACCTCATGCAAAATGTCATCCCTTCTTGTTGGTTCAGTAACTATTTGGTGAAGCTTTTAAAGACTAACAACTGTATTTATCTCATGAGCTTTCATGGTTAGAATCCCACTTCAGCAGATGCTTCAAATGAAAACCTTACAGTATGGAAGCGAATAAATAAATGCAGTAGGGGTAAGTCACAAGATCTGTTCAGATTATTTCAGCAAATCAAGCAAGTCGTTTTGATTCAAAAAGTGTGGAACAACAGATAAGAATGGGGGAGGTTGAAAGAGAGGAAAAATCACCTTTCGTAATAAGAAAACCAGCCCATCTCTCTATTTGAACCAAAGCTAAGGATGTCAAATTTGCAGTTTTCTTTTGAAGTTTTGACCTAAAATTTTTATGTTGGAGTACTACAACGAAGTAGTTCTGTGGCACTTTTAAAGACTGTAGCAAGTGTATTTATCGCATGAGGTCTTATGGGAAAATCCCACTTTGTCAGATGCTTTGAAGATGGGGAACTTACAAAATAGGAGGAAAATAAACACAGGGAAGTGTAAGTCATTGGATCAGGTCACACTGTAACAGCAAATCAAAGCAGTTGTTAATATTCAAACACTGGGGAACAAGATATAGAGGAAGATGAGATCAAATCACCCGCTTTAATGTGCAAAAAGTCCAAAGTTCTTATTTAGCCCTGAAACAACACTGTCAAATATGCATATGAATTCCAATTTTGCCATTTCTCTTTGAAGCCTTGAGTAATTGTTCATTTGTCTGAGCATAGTTATTAGCAAATCTCGATGTAGAGATCAGGAAGACTGAAGTGCTCAGATATTGGTTTTCGAATGTTATGATTTCTGGTGTCGGATATGTGCTTGTTTATTCTTTTGCACAGAGACTGTCCTATTTGTCCAATATATAAGGCAGGGGGCATTTCTGGCACATGATGGCATAAACCACACTGGTGAATGAGCAGGTGAATTGAGCCCTTTATGAAGTAGCTGGTCTGAGTGGGTCCTGAGTAGATAGTGTCTTTTGTGCAGATCTGTGTAAAGTTGGCAGTGTGGTTTGTTGCAGAGGTATGTGCCTGCTTTCATAGGTCTGTTAGGTGTGTAATTTCCTGGGGAATATCTGCTAAAGGTTGAGGGACTGTCTGTAAGTGAGGAGAAGTCTGCCTCCCAAGGCTTGAGAGAGGGAGGAATCGTCTTGTACAAGAGGCTGTAGATCCTTGATGATGTGCTGTAGGGGTCTAACTTGGGGGTTGTAGGAGATGACTAGTGGCATTCTGTTGTTTTCTTTCTTGGGCTTCTCCAGTAGTAGTTGACAAAGTGCCACAGGACTCCTTTTTTGTTTTGCTGAACTAGACTAACAAGGCTATTCCTTTGGAACGTGTCTACACAATGGAGTCCTGTAACTGACATGTCATTTATAGCCTTTCTAGTTGTCCTGAGCATTTCTCAAATCATCATCACTATCACAGTCAATAGTTCTCTAGTGTTATGTTCTTATTATTGAAGCATGGAATATCTATCCATAGACATCCTATGGTACTGTTTGATTCATTTAAGATTTTTAAGGTATTTGACTCCATTCTTTTTTTCATATATAGTGGCGCACACACTCTCACTAGTGCCATGTATTGTCATTTCTGTATTTTTTGTAACCTAGTATTATCATGTTCCATTGATTATCATCATTTCACCTACTTTCAGTGATGCTTATTGTATAAATATCTGCATTTAATAGCAGGCACTCAAGTTGACTCATTGTAGTATCTAGACTTCTAGCTTCTGTGTACAAGCACTTACAAAATTGATCACTTTTTAGCTTTCTACCATTATGTGATGTAATTGAATGGGACTATTTTTTATTTTACTGTTTCTATTCTATTCCTATTTGTGCTTTATCAACTTCCATCATGTCCTCTTTACTAGGATAGAGAGAACACTCATTAATAGATCCTTTTTGAGGGGTGTCTCTGTCTAACCCATGTGATCATTTTCTCCTGTTGGTTTTTGTCCAGCCCTTAGTTTAAAAACTGCTCTACAACCTTTTTAATTTTACATGTCAGCAGCCTGGTTCCATTTTGGTTTAGGTGAAACCCATCTTTCCTGTACAGGATCCCTGTTTTCCAGAAGATTGCCCAGTTAGTAATAATCCTAAACCCCTCCTTCCTTGCATCACATCTCATTGACACATTAAGGTCCTGAAATTCAGCCCCTCTAACTGGCCTTTCATGTGGCACTGGAATCATATCTGAGAATGCACTATGGAAATCCCAGACTTCGATCTCTTACTTGTTAGCCCAAATCTGACCTCCAGAACCTCTCTCCTACATTGCCTGTGTCACTGGTACCTACAAATATCCTGACCACCAGCTGCTCTGCTACCTTCAAGGACTGCACATAAACGTGGTTAAATGTCTCCAGAGATCTGCGACCTTCACATCCATCAGGCAGTTCACCATGCAGTTCTCCTGGTCTCTGCAAACTCAGCTAGCTATATTTCTAATGATTGAATCCGCCAATACTCTGAGCTGTCTGTTCCCAATAACCAGGTTTCTCTCTCCTGGAAAGTTATCCTCAGTGTGAGAGGATACCATGATATCATCAGGAGGAAGGGTCCCAGCTATGGGATCATTTCCCTCTGCTCCAGTGTCCATACCTGATCTCTGACGGCCATGAGTTCCTTGTACAGAATGCTCACTTGCTCACAAAGCAGGGAGTCGGACATGCTGCATTGAGTGGGATAAACTGGATAGCCCCACTATGCTGCTGGTCTTCGGCCTGCATTCTTTCTTTCTTCTGCAATCTTTTTTGTTGCCTGATTTTTCTTTCTTTTGGGGGTTGATGTGGGTTTTTACAGAATGTTACTCTACGTCTCTCCATGCCCTCTCTAACTCCCTTTCAAAACTCCCCTTTGAGCTACTCCTGTTTGCTAGCTTCTCTGGTCACTTAGGAGCTGACTTTTCACCCTCTGTTCTCCCTGAGCAGCCCCATTCCTCAGTTAAGGGTTAATGGGTGCTACAAAGTTTAGGGATCAAAGCCTCCTTGAAAGCTTTCAGCTCAGCACATGGCTAGCCAATCAAATGGATCACAAGCTAAAATTCAGTTAAGCAGCAAGCACGCAACAAAGGACCAAACAGGTAACTCACCCTGGATCACAATTTTCACTCCTCTTTCAACTAGAGAACTCTAAACTCCCTTGTTAGCTGCTCTTTTTAGTAGCTAGCATTATGTCTGTCTCCGTTCTTGCACCCTTTGTGCCAGTTTAGATTCTTGGAGCATAAAAAGAGGACAATTATCATGTTCCCCCAACTGCAGCCACAACAGTATGTTTGGTCTGTATGTAGGATGGGGGCGGTGCACATGATCAGCAGCTTATCATTTTTTGTGTTTAAGAGGGAGAGGAGACAATGAAATTCAGCTCCTGCCAAAAGGCCTGTATCTTTGTAGGCAGGCTAAAGCAAATAATTGATTTGTGTTTTAAAGGAAGGAATGACAGGTATTTACTAGTATTTCTAGGATAGTCCTAGAAATAACTTTTTTAAACTGGGGCTCGAGCAGACTTTGATAAAAGGAAAAGAATAAAATCAGTGTGAAAAATAGTTTTCATGTTTCTAAAGATATTGCAAGCAATGATGTTAATAGCTTAGCGGTCTAAATAAGAGGCTTGAATCATCTAGATTCACTGTAAACACAAGCTCAGGACTTACTTGGCTCATCATGCTACCAAGGTAAATTAATTTTAGACCCACACAGTAGACTGTGTCATTGGATAAAATCTTAAATACAGAGATCCTCTCTTTTCTGCCTGGATATGAAAGCCCCTGACCACCTCCTCCCCCTCCACCCCTTCCAACCCCAGCTTACTTTTTCTTAGAGTAAAGATTTGTCCCAATATCCTATTTCAGAATTTCCCTTCGCCATACTATATCTTATTTAGTGAGCTTGCAGCAGTTGTCCACTTGCCTGCCCACCTCTGCCTTAGAAGCAGCTGTATTTTAGTGATGCAGTAGGGATATCGTTTGGGAGAGATCTGAGGGTGAAAGGCACACCACAAGGTAAAATAATAATAAATTGTAACAAAACTTGTCACAATATCTTTAAAACACAGCTGTCCAGTTACAAAACTCGTCATTGTAACTTGGCATTCTTGATCATCTTTTGTGACATTTGTTTTAGACCTGCTCTTTTGTTTCTTGAATCTTCAATATGTATCTATTCTTGTTAGAAGCATTTTTATTTTTAATTGCAAATGTGTTGTACAGTATTGTAGAGCCATTTCCTTAAGGGTTTGTGAACTAATCAAATAGCTAAACCTCTTCTCCAACCCACTTCAGATCATTTGGGGCACTGAAAAATGACTTAAGGGGAGCGTTTCCTTTCTCAGCGCAGAAGCCTAAGTGCAAATAGACCCTTAAGGTTGCTTTTCCTTTTCAGATACATCAAGGCAATGAAAACTTCCTAAAAATCTTGCAGTCTGAGTGCATGACTGATCTTCATTTACAATATTTATCTTTGCAAAGTCAGTTCCTTGGGAAGCACTGCTGAGGGGTCATAGTGCTTCCTAATTGTTAAAGAAGCCAAGCCATTGGTAGTACTCAGCAGTCGTTTGCTAAATGTCAGGAAAAATCTATTCATGTTTAAAAAAGGCTTGTTATTTCTTTGTGCCAGTGGAGATCTTTGTTCTAACTTTATTTGATATAGCAACATGACTTTTTAAAATGCATATTTTTTATTTTTCCATAAATATGCAACAAAATAAAAAAATGTATAAAAAGAGCAGGTTGGACAAAGCACTTTGTGTTATGAAAACAATTATCCTCCTCTTCCTTTTCCTTCTGGGCTAGGGTCCAATCTCTAAGGTCAGGCTCGGCCCAGACAACGAGGATTTTTTTTTATCCAGTCTGAACAATTTTTACTCACGTACAGACCGCAGGAGATTAACCATTAATTACATATATGAAGGCTACCAGAGATTTTTCAGAATTTAGGTTTTAGTTTCCAACCCTCTGTTTAGCTTTGTAAGTCAATTTGCAGGAATTGATGTTACGTTACATTACATTATTAATAAGCCAGGCAAGATAACAAGTTGTGCTATGTACTTAAAAAAAGCATGCCTTCCTAGTCTGACTGATGATAAAGATTTAGAGCCTCTGTTTTTCACCCAATATAAAAATGAAGACCAAAAGCTTTAGGAATAGGCAAATATTGAGCCCAATTAACTGACCAGGATTGCAAACCTATTGTTTTCTTGCCACTAGTATAGAGTGTAGAAATATTGCAGATGCAATGGTCCTAATTTTTTGAGGTGGACACAAGCTACGCTGTTCTCAGTATCCTTCATAACCATGCAAGGTACAGCAACGTTATGACAGTCTTTGGAGAACTGACAGGGGGATACATGTCGTGTAGACTGTTTAAAAAGCTGAAATTTAAAGGAAGGGTTTGGGTGAAAACTTCATGAACAGTTTACATGGAAGCTCATTAGACTGGAGCTATGAATTGCCAGGAAAGCAAATTCCAGAGACAGGGCCAGTTCTCTCTTAAGATCTTATTCTCTAGCTTGTAGTTTTAATTGGATGTGGTGGTGTTCATTTGCTTTCTTAAACTCTGGTGTAGAATTGGTTTTTGATGTTAAATATTCATCATGTTTCACACAAGAGGTGACTGTTCTTTAAAGACTGGTGGAGTGATCCCTGTTCAGTACACAATTTGTAAAATGCTCCTGGATCGTTTGTATCAATAGTTACTATATTATCAATAGTAACATGGGAATATGGTGACCATGTATAAGTGTTTAAAAGGTACAGACAGAGAGAAGGAGGCAAAATTATTTAGGGTAGCCTAAGAAAGCAGGACTAAGAATATTGGAATGATATTAAGCAACAGTAAATTTGAACTAAATTTTAGGAACAAAATTGAAACACTATGATGTAGGAGCATGCGGCACAATCTGCCGAGTCCAGTGGTAGATTTCCTGTTATTTGTCAATTAAAATTGAACTAAACAAAATGCTGGGGAACATACTGAGGGAATAAACTTGCATTGGCTTAGAGGTGGACTAGCCACCATAGCAGGTCTCTTAGTTTCCAATTCTGGTGAAGATGAAAAGGCTAACTCTAATTTCAGGGTATAATCTTTACCTGGATTGGGACCTTATAGTTTTGCAACAGAGTCAAATATAGCCTTGACCAATTAGACCCATATTTCTCAATTTACTGTGCTGGGAGATCTCAGGAGAGCAGCGAGCTGACAATAGTAAAACACATTTTCACTTTATTTTAGCGGTTGTTAAATTTTATCACTCTGTTTTACCTGAAATTTGTAGCTTAATTTTAAACTCAAATTTATTACAGACAAAACCTGAAGATAGGATGCCTTGAAAATAAAGTACCCTTCTGCTAATAATACTGAAGTGCAATAACTGAATCATCTCCTGTGAAAGTATTAAACAGAAGCTAACATGAATGGCTCTTTGACTCATCAGAACAACAAGAGTAGCAGAGGGTGTCTCCTAAACAGTGCCAAGATGTTTTCTGGGCTACCATGCTGTTTAGGGGAAATATTAAAACTGTGCTCTGTTAAAATACAGATTGTTACACATCTGAATAGTGAATTTTGTAAGCTAAACACCTGTTTGGAAAATTATTGCAGTTGCCCTATTATTTACTCACAGAACCATCCTTGTATTTAAGAAGTAGAGGGAGTGTGCCTGTATCTCCAGATATTGTCATTTCCACACTTGAAAGATGTTGAACTATACTGTTTATTAATGGTGTTTAACAGAGTAAAATAAAATGGTATGCATTTTAAGGACCAGTCCAGCAAAACAAACATACATGTGCTTAATGTATGAGTAGTTAGTTTGAAGTCAAATGCTGCCCTGTGGTGTTATATGTCATCCTAGATGTTCACAACTCTTTACAGAAAAAAGATAGTTTGTGCCCAAAGAGTTTAGAAACTTGGGACATGGTCCTTCAAAGAGTGATGATCGTATGCATTTAGGGGCTGATACAATGGCCATTTAAATCAATGGGGTAATTGACTTCAATTAACAGTGGGTCGGGTTTGTAGTTGTTGTTTATTATTAATATAATAGCATCTGTAGCCCCCAACTGACTCATAGATCTTAAGATCATATGGAAACAGTGTGATCATCTGATCTGAGCTCCTGCACAATGCAGGTCATGGAACCTCACCAACCTCATCCTTCACTAAACTTCTAACCGATGACTAACATATTAAAGTCCACAATTCATGATTCGGAGACTTTAATATACAGAAAATCAACCAGCAATGGAGTCATGCCCATGGAAGGTAAGAAACCCCTCTGAGCTTTTACCAGTCAGCCATGAGGGAAAATTCCTTCCCAACCCCAATATGGCAATCAGTTAATCCTAAACACGTGGGCAGGACTCATTAGTCAGACATTCAAGAAAGAATTCTCTGTAATAACTCAGAACCCACCTCAACAATCATGCTATCTGCATATTCACCACCAGGAGCCAACAATTAGTCAGTTACCAAACTAGTCTGCCCCATTATGCTATACCCTTTCTGAATTTATCAAGCTCAGTTTTGAAACCAGTCAGATTTTTTTTTTTTGCCTCCAATGCTCCCTTCAGACACCTATTCCAGAACTTCACTCTTGTGATGAATAGAAACCTGCATCTAATTTCAAGTCTAAACTTCCTGATGGGCAGTTTGTATCCATTAGTTCTTATGTCCACATTGGGGCTAAACTTAAATAATTCCTCTCCCTCTTTGGTATTTATCCCTTCAATGTGTTTTACAGAGCAATCATATCTGCCCTCAACCTTCTTTTGGTTAGGCTAAAAAAGCCAGGCTCTTTGAGTCTCCTCTCATAAGGCAAGTTTTCCATTCCTGGGATCATCCTTGTAGCCTTTTTCTGAGTCTTTTCCAGTTAAAATTCATCTTTCTTAAAATGGGGCACCAGAACTGCACACAGTATTCCAAATGAGGTCTCTCCAGCACCCTGTATAACAATACTAATACCTCACTGTCTCTACTCAAAATACCTTGCCTGATGAATCCAAGGGGTGTGTTAGCTTTTTTCATGGCCAGATCACATTGGTGGCTCACAGTCATCCTGTGATCAACCAGTACTCTCAGGTCCTCCTCCTCTGTCACTTCCAACTGATGCATTGCCAGCTAATATGAAAAGTTCTTGTTAATATCTAAATGCATGATCTTGCACTTTACACTCTGAAATTTCATCCTATTTCTGTTACTCTAGTTTACAAGATTATCCAGATCTTTCTGCAGGATATGCCAATCCTTCTCCGTGTCAGCAATACCTCCCAGCTTGGTGTCATCTGCAGACTTCATTACAACAACAACAACAACACCCCCCCCCCCCCCCACACACACACAAAAGGAGTCGTGTGGCACTTGGACTAACAGATTTATTATTTATTACTATCTGTTAGTCTTTAAGTGTCACACAACTCCGTGTTATTTTTTGCTAGACTAGACTAATATGACGGAACCTTGGAAATTCATTACAACACTCCCTTTTTTTAAGCCAAGGTCAATAATAAAAAGGTTGGTCCCAGGACTGATCCTGAGAAAGTCCAGTAGCATCCTCCTTCCAGCCTGACAGTTCACCTTTCATTATGACCCTTTGTAGTCTCCCCTTTAACCAGTTTCTTACCCATCTTTCAGTTTTCACATTAATCTCCATCTTTTTCAATTTAAGTAATAATTCCCCATGTGAAACTATCAAGTTTACCACTACTTAGATCCACTGCATTCTCTTTGACTACAAATTTCTTATCTTCTCAAAAAATATCAGGTTTGTCTGACACAATCTACTTTTTGTAAAACCATGTTATATTTTTTACCTTTTATAAAGCCATGCTGCATTTTATCCCAAATAGTGTTAACCTCGATGTCTTTAACTACTTTCTTTTTCAAACTTTTTACCAACTGAGTTTTGGTTGTTATTGTACTAGGTAACTTACAAAGAATAAGTGTGTTGCTGTCCCGGATAGTTTGCAATCTAAGTAGACAAAGAGTAGGAGGAGAAACAGTGTCACAGAGAGGTACAACAACTTGTTCAGGGTCACAGAGTGCTTTAGTGGTAGAGCTCAGAAAAGTAGAACTTAGGTTTCCTGACTACCAGGGCTTTATTCGCTAGACCACGCTTCCTTCCTGTCATCATTGGAATCCCATTGAATTCTGTGGGATAGCACAAAAGTGACTGGATCATTCCTTAAGTTAGCTATGATACAAAAGGAGACAGCAACAGATAAAAGGGTTAGGCCAGAGAGAGAGAGAGAACATTTATACAAGATCAAATTGTGATATTATTTGTTTTTATAGGATTGTCCCATCAAATAAATTACACTGTGGTGTGTTCTTAGTTATTTTTAAATATTTTAAAATCCTTTTCTAGTAATTTTGGCACAGGAGTAAGGATCAGCCTTCGATAGAGACTCAAAAGAAGAACATTGTAATGTGCAACATGGAAGTATAGAGAAGAAATAGAGTCAAAGACTATTAGTGTTCACTATTAGATAACCACAAGAGGTCATCTAGTCCACACCTCTGCTCAAAGCAGGACCAACCTCAACTAAATCAATATCAGAAATAAATTGCACAGGTCAATAAAATCAGTATTATTCATGTCATGCTGACATTCTGTTCTAAGAATTTGTTGTTTGTTGCATCATTCGGCTTTGCTTTTGGAAAGTGAATATAGTCATTGTCTCTATCTAAAACATGTTTATATTTGAAATTCTGTGTGTTCAGCAGATTGAAAAGCTCTATATCACACTCACAGAATTTGTAAAAAGCAAAAGAAAAAAAAGCCAAAAAAAATGGAATTATCCTAATAGTATCTGTTTAAAGCATTCTCGAAAGACTGTTTTTCTTGTCATTACACACAACATGAGTTAATTTTCCAGAGTTTAGACTTTGCTTCTCTTCTACTTAATCCTTAGAAGTCCCTCTGCTTGCTTTGCACTTCGCTGTGGGGTAGGCATGCCACAGTGCATCCTTGTGAAAGGCACTTGTCCTACCTCTTTGCCCCAACCATTGAGTATTTCTCATAGAATGTAATGCTGACCAGTCAACATGATCTCCTGTGATTTCCTCCATCATAGGGGGGTAAACTTCATCTTAAGGGTTGGTGGTTCCAGAGCAGCCACTGGCAAGCAAGGATGGTACAGCACACATACAGAAATCACTGTACTCTTATGGAGGAGGGAAGTCTGGGAAGTGCTTGGATTCTGTGTGAGTGCCTGCCCAGCAAGTGGAAGTTCCGCGCTGTGGAGGAGCATTCCCCACAGATCTAAGGAAGTCAGTGGGTTTTTGTGGAACTTGACTTCTGCTCATTCTGCTATTGTGAGATGGGCCTTGACCAGGCTAACACCACCCCACTGTCAAAGTGATTTGCAAGGAAATGAGTGAGTTGAAACTAAGAAAGGGTTTTTGAAACCTCTGCAGAGTACTTCCCATATATGGCATGAATTGTTTACAGCCATTCAGCTGAGAGAATCAGAAGGTAACTAATCTAAGAGTCCATCAACTGAAATGTATGAAGGACTCAGGAAAAAGTGTGCAGTATTGTTATGACCATGTCAATCCCAGGATATTAGAGAGATACGGTTGGCTAGGTAATGTCTCTTTTTTTTTTTTTTGGACCTTCTTCTGTGGTTAAAGTGATGGGCTTAAGAGCTGTACAGAGCACTTTTTCAGTTCTTCAGGAAAAATAGCCCAGTTTTGTTGATGACATCACATGAGTGTTTTTTTCAGCTGTTAAGTTGGATTTGTTCCTCTAGAAAGGGAAAGTGTCATCTTGTGTGTTGGTACTGTGGCTAACATGATAGGGCCAAAATTCTTATATTAGCAATAGTTAGCAAATTAAGTGAATCTTTGTAGCCACATCTCACTATTTGAACCCAAGAGCATATCAGAGAATTGCCTAGATATTAGGTGGCAACTATGTGTAATGTGCACGAGACTGCAAAACATTCAGTGACAGCACAGTGTATTTGTTTATTTATGTTCCATACTTAGAATTCATTTCTTGTTGCTCACTAAAATTCTTGGGATCATACTGAATAAAATTAAAAGCAAGATGTCAACATATCAAGAAGAAAGGTGGTAAAATAATGCAGCTGGAAAATGCTCAGCAATATAATAGCTCCTTATTTATGTAATTAAAATACTAGAATTTAATGATGGAGAATGCTTATTAGGCAATCTTGTCCATTCTCCCCACATGCAGTGCAGGCTTTTTCTCTACAATATAATCTCTAAGTGATTTTTAACTTGAAATAATTCAAATGATAGGGCTTCCATCACTCCCTTTATGGAAAAACTATTCCATCCTATAATAAAACTCATTATTCAGATGGAAGTTGATATGATATGCAGGGTAAAATATTTCTTTTTTTAATTTTATCTCATTACTCCAAGTTAAATGCACATGAGTAGGACCCCGACTTTGAATTTGTTGCTGATCTGAAAGAATGAGGTTTGTTGACTTTGGGGAACAGGGCAAAGTCCATCCGTTCTCTGAGACTTTTTTGCCTGAAGGGTTGTTGACTGTAAGCAGAGCCATCCTTGGATGGGAGTGAGAGGCGCGGCTGCCCCACTCCATGGTTCAGTGGGCCTTGTGCTGCTGCCATGGCAGTGTGGGGCCCATACTACTGCCCCCCCCACTGCTGTGCAGTCCCCTGTCCCTGCCCCACTGCCTTTAGTGGGAAGCTAATGGCAGCAGGGCGGGAGTGCATAAGTTGGCCACTGGGCCAGCCCTCCCCTCCCCCAGGGTGGAACAGCCAGCCCAGGGGCAGGGCAGGCCAGTGCAGAGGACAGGTTCTATTCTTCTGTCCCTCCCGAACCCTGGGCCTGCTCTTCAGCCCGGGGTAGGGGGCAGGGAAGTCTGGCCCAGAGTTGGGGTGGGAGAGCAGAAGCTGGCCTCTGGGCTGGCCCACCACCCTGGGGGGAGGGGTGGAGCCCCCCCCCCCAAGCTGATTGGTCCCGGATCCCTGCCCACCCTATGGACAGCCCTGACTGTAGGGTCGTCTTAGGTTACTCAAACCCAGCATGTGGAGTGGGGAGGCAGTAGGACACTTTCACTTTTACAAGTTCCTGTTGTCTCTGAATACAAATACTGCCCCTGTTTACTACTACTTTTCTTTCCAAACTCAGCATACAGGGGCTGAATCAACTGTGGAGATGGTCTTTGGGGACATGGCTCCATCCCCTTGAAAGCCTGTTCCATCCTTAGCTTTGTAGTAGCTAGTGACATAAGAGCACTGCACAGAAGCAACCTGTGCACTCAGGGAAGCAAAAGTACTGTATCTTATGGACTGGAATGTCGGCAGCTTGGCCTACCAATCATAGCATGAGTTACAGTCTATTACCAAAGCCAGGGATCAAACCAGAATCAGAACCGGGAATAGAAGCTGAAAGTTAGTGCTGAACTCAAATTCCAGATTCCAGAGCCAAGGGTCAAGTCTGGTCAGATGTCAGAGGTTGGGGTCAGATTCCAAAGGGACAGCCGTGTTAGTCTAGTCCAGCAAAAAAAAAAAAAAAAAGAAACCCAAGGAGTCGCATGGCACTTTAAGACTAACCCATCTTCGAAGCATCTGACGAAGTGGGATTTTCTCCACAACAGCTCATGCAAAAAATAAATGTTAGTCTTAAAGTGCCACACGACTCCTTGTTTTTTTGTTGGGGTCAGAACCACTACTGGTAACTGATGATTGGTGGTATAGTATAATGTCAGGAACTGGAGGAGATCCAAGGATTAAGCATGGTGGGAACAGGAGAATTACTTAGAGTTGAATGCAGGAGGCAGGCATAAAGCAGCTTCCATTGCAGCCACAGCAGAAAATCAACTTGTTGTTCAAGCAAACTTCCTGTGCCACCTCCTACCTTAAATAGCATGGTTGGACCAATCACTGGAGCCAACCTTCCAGTCAGGACTCCTGTGGGCAGTGCCTTAACTGAGGCTCTAGTTCAGTGGTTTTCAAACACTTTTTCTCTGGACCCAGTTGAAAAAAAATCATTTATGCCCACAACCTAGCAATTATATCTTAGCGCAACGCACTCCAGCCTTGGAACAGTGGCAGCAGGGAGTGCCACAACCCAGTATCTGAGGGTCTGCACCCGAGTGTGGGGTCCTGACCCATGGTTTGAAAACCCCTGCTTTAGTCCTCTTACCTCTTCTGGCCCTCAAGTTTCAGCAGTCATTGGGTAAAGGCTAAGGCATTCAGAGTCACCAAGGCCTGGATTCAAGACCTGCGACATCACATTGCCATTATTATATGACTTATGGGCAGGAGTGCAATGTGTGAGGTAAGGCTTCTTGCAGCCTTCTCCCAGTCCAGCTATACAAGAGTGAGCATAGTTGGATGAAGGAGAAAATCAGCAAGCAAGCTGCCCCATATACAATCCATTAAAATGTGCGTCAGAAAACTATTTTTATTGATGTGGTCAATTAATTCTGAATTATTTTAATATTTCAGAATAAGTGCCATAATCAGCCCATTTTCTAACTCTAAAAATAAAATGAATACATAGGAGACATACCCGATGCAGGTTACATAATAATTGTTCTTTTAAACAGCTGTGATACACAACAGATAGTATAACCTGCCTCCACATGCAGCATATCTTGGGGATGACATAGACACAGTTGGAGCAGTTGCAGTTTCCAGTTTTGAAATTCAGGGTTTGATATTTATGAAAGTGTTGTAGCAAAGGTGGTGACATCTGAGGTCAGCCTGGAGCCTGGACTCTAGATGCTTGTGAAGTGGGAGAGTCCCAGAGTTCAGCGTGCAACCTTAACCTGAAGTTTGCACTGCAATAGCCCAGGTCCCATGAGCCTGAGTCATCTGGCACTGGACAGCTGTGGCATACCCTGTATGAAGTGTGGGTTGTGGCCCTTAAGCAACATTGGAAGGAGCATTTTGAGACTCTACTGAGGCATGAATCTGAAGTCTCAGCTACCACCACTGAGCCCATTAATAAAATCCAGTAATAAAATCTCTTGCCAACTCCCATTCCCAATCTTCTGAGGAAGTTTGGCATGCCATCACACAGACTAGAAATAAGGTACCAGGCCCAGATGGCAGCTCTGGAGTCTTCAAAGCTGGTGGAATAGCACTTGTGCAAAAACTTCTCCCACTTCTGATTAGAATTTGGCTTAATAAAGAAATTGCCCCTGCCCTAAAGAATGCTAATATTGTGGCTGTTTTAAGAAAAGGGGCAAGGTATTGTGCAGGAATTAGTTGTATTGCCCTTCTCTCCATTGTTGGGAAGATCAAGTTAAATCATCTCCTTTCTCTTGCAAAAAACATCCTTCCGGAATCCCAGGTATGTTTCAGATCATTTCAGGAAACCACTGACGTGATTTTTGTTGCAGAACAGATCCTAAAGAAGTGTAAAGAACAACACCAGCCATTGTTTATGGCATTTGCTGACCTAACTAAGGCCTTTGATTCCATCAATTGTGAAGTGTTATGGAAGGTGCTGTCTAACTTTAGTTGTCCAGTTTAGTTGAAGCTCATTTATGTTCATAGGCAGTTTCAAGATGGAATGACCACCACAATCCTTTGTAATGGATTAGAGACAGACCTGTTCACCATACATACTGGAGTTAAGCAGGATTGTGTTATTGTCTCAACCATTTTCTACATTTATATTTCTGTATTCTTGATTCTTGTTCATGACCTTCTTTCCTCTGGAACTGGCATTGAGTATTGCATGGATAGCCAGCTTTACAATTTGTGGCATATTCTTTCTAAAACTATGGTCACCAAGGATGCTCTTACCAACCTGCAGTGAGCTGATGATTGAGCCATCCTTGCATGCACTGAGGCTGAGTTGAAGTCCACCATAGAGCTCTTTTCAGATGCCTATATAGCCTATGACTCTCCCTCAACAGTGGGAAGACTAAGATGCTCTAGAAGCCTGCCCCAGCACACGTTGCCCCCCTTCTCCCACAAATTACCATTGGTGGTGAACCCATGGAAAACATTGAACATTTCCCTTCTCTTGATAGCCCCCTCCCCCAGACAGCCTATCTCAGCAAGGAGATTGAACATGGGATCACAATGCATTCTTGGGAAGGTTATTCTGTTGTGCATTTATTGACAGCGATCTGTCAGTGGAAAAGATCCTGGTCTACAGTAGAGTAGCCATCCTCACTTTTCTTTATGAGTTTGAGACATGAGTGACACATCAAAGCCATCTTAAGTGTTTGAAGTGGTATCGACCGTGCTGGCTGAGGAAGATTCATTGTATCATCTGGGAAGACCATGGCAGCGGTGCCAGCATTCTGTCTGCAGCTAACATCACCAGTGTTGAAGCAAAGATTATGAAACATCAAATTTGCTAGGCTACTCATTATGTGAGGATGACTGATATTCATCTTCTGAAGCAAATTCCCCTTTCTCAACTTAGTAATGGTGAGAGGACCCACATGAGACAGAGGAAACACTACAAGGACACCTTGAAAGTATATTTTAAAATGAGAGGCATTGACCCCACAAATTAGGAAGAATTGTCTGGCAATAGACTGCAGCGACATCACCTCACACGTGAAGCTTCAGCCTAATTTGAAGAGAATCATCTTCCTCAGGAGACTGAGAAATAGCAGAGGAGGAAGGAGAGTGTACAGCATCCTGGCCATCAGTTGTGCTCTCCCCAAGAAATCATCTGTTACATATGTGGAAAAATCTGTAGAGCACAAATTGGTCATCAGTGATTCAGTCTCATCAATGACTTTCCCCAAGCAGACATCTTTATACTGAGGTACAGTCAACAACAATGAGATACTCTTTGGAGTCAAAATTTTCTACCTTTGCTGTAGATTCTTTGTCTCTATCAGTGTAACCCAGTGATAGTTCAGCATTCCTGCTTTATTGGCGTTGTAGCTTTTAAATCTTATTTTGGGATAGCAGTAAGCAAAAATCTCTTTCCATCTCATGCATGCGTGTGCACTTCCCCCCCCCCCTTCTCACTGGGGCTGCAATTTCTGGAGCTCTGTTCCCCAACTGGGGCTACTTAGCCAGCATTTTCTGACTGTTTCAAACCCCGTACCTCGTTATGGAACATGACATGCTCAGTCCATGCCTCCTACCTCTACCAGGAAACAAGCAACTCAGCTGACCCTCACACCAGCTGAGACACCTCTTGGTGAATCAGGTTTCCTTGGTACAGGATGGACCTTCTTTACCTTCAGAAGTGTCAGGGGAAATTCTCCAAGGCTCCTGATCCAATCTATCTCAAAAGGTAAAAAACTCCAGCCTCTTTTCTCATGTTCTTAAGCAGACAACAGTCTTCTGGCAAGAATTCACCTCATGCCTCATGTTTAAAACTGTCATAAATAGGGACTCATTCAAACCTCTAGTAGATGGCTTTTATGTTCCTTAAAGTAGCGTCTCTGTCCAAATCAAATGTTCTCTTTGTGGAATCTGCCCACAGCATTACTAGTCTTCATGAGCTTAAACCTATTGGTTTAAACAAAGGATATCCAGCTCTCCATATCTCCATGCCATAAAAATATCCTCCCTGATCATAATCACACTGGTAGAAAGAGCCTCTGAAATCTCTTGTGTTTAATAATACTTAACTTTTATATAGTGCTTTGGAGACATGAGCCTTACTAAAATTCCCAGAAAGACAAGGTACTTCAAATCATTCATAGCTAAGGTTACCTCTTCCTTTTGTACCACAGATGAAGAGAAATTCTTCCTTCCTTTAGTACAAAACTTTGTTGCTTTCATCTCTAACTTCCTGAGCCTGAAACCATCAAAATACCACAGTTAAGATCAAGTGCCACAGCACTAAAGCATATTTCAGTTTGAGATAAACAGATTCCAGAAAGTATCAGAGCCTAGTGTGTCATATGACAACCTCCTGTGCAGACAGGGCATCCCTAACTACCCAGCCACCTGTTCTATCAACACTTTTTGCAGAGCACTAGATCCAGAGATTCATTCCTCTGAAAAAATGCATCCTTCAGAAGGAAAGTGCTCCAAGCAGTAGTCCCCAGATAGTTTTATTAATTTTAGGATGAAGAAACATTTTTTTCTGCCTTCCTTATTTCCCCTCAAAAAATAATTTTTCAATGCTGCTTCCTACCTTCCAATTTGTTTAAAATTGGAAGACAAAAACAAAATCTAAATAGAAAATAGGTCACTTTATTACTTCCTTTCTGGGACCAACCTGTCCCTGTGATGTCTCCACCTGATGCAAGTTCTCTTTCTGCATATAAACAAACAGCTTTTTCAGGCTCTGTGCATAAAGATAGCAGAGTTAAAACTTTATTTATAAATTATGCTTAACCTATTAATAATAACTCTTTCCATACAACTTTGAAACACTGATCTTGCACAAGGGCAGAAGAGGGCATAGACAAGTCCCAGAGCCCTGATGGATGAGTCTGAACTGCTCTAGTATTTGCTGGATAAGAAACACAGCTCATTTTGTCTTGGACTGGAAGATAGCTCAGTCCCAGAAAGGAAATAATCAGGAAACAAATATTCCATTGCATATGTTACTAATGTACTAATAGTAGATAATATCAGGCAAACATCCCACAACAAATTTAGGAATTTAAATGTCAAAGGTGGGTCACAACTGTTTTTCATTTCCAAGAAGATCATCTCCAGTAAATATTTATGGTGTTCCAAGGGTACTAATAGTTAGGGTCTCTTGTTTGATCTGTATAGAATGATAAGTGAAGCTTTGTGGATTTTTCTCTCATGAATGGTAGTACATGAGACACCCAATAATGCAAACAGAAAAACCCTCCAGGCACTTTATACAATTATAATTCCAAAAAACCCACAAATGTCCGTGTCAAAATCAGATAAAGTTGCTTAGTGAGAACAGTTTAGTTAATTATCACATCATGTATAAAAATCCAAGCACTTGAAGCAGCAAATAAACAGTTAGGGTAATCCTAAGTATTGCACAGAACACATAATGAGCACATAGTTTTAGGAATAAAGAAATACATATTCCAACACAGCACAACAAACAAGGACTGATGGACTCTTGATTTCTTTTGTGTTTTGTTTTTTGTTTTGATTATCTGGACATTATTTTCTGAAGGATACTCTGAAGCAGGAAAATTTCAGTTGACATATCACTAGACAGGATTTTCAAATAAAAGTGCTTGAAACTGTTTTTTTTTTTTTTAATCAAGATTAGAATGGCTCCTGTACATATTTGCCTCGTAAAATGCACACCTGAAAAGATGCACATTCCTAAAATAGCTAACTTAGCCACACATACATGTGCAACACTCCCACTGGCTTACTCTGAACGTACTAAGACGTGCTAAAAGTAAAGCACAGCAAATGGTGTCAAACAAAATTCGAAGCCATCTTTCAGTTTCACACTTAGTGCCCAGGCTTCTAGGTTGGAGTGACTCTATCAGCCTTTGTCTCTTATACATCTGAAAAATACAGTAATAACATGATGGTGATAATTTTTTTGTGCTTACCTAGCACGTTTTTCTTTATAGATCTCAAAGCACTTTACAACGGCGAGTGTTACCCATTTTACAGTTACCCAAACTAAGTATAAATACTTTGGCTCCAAAAACAGGCCTCCACCAATTGAGATAAGGCAGGGGTTCTCATACTAGGGGGCATGACCCTTCAGGGCTCATGAGCTTATTATGTGTGGGTCACAAGCCAGCCAGCTCTGAAGGTAGCAGCACAGAAGTAAGGGTGGCAAAGGGAGGGGGGAGGCTAAGTCAGCTTTGAAAAGTGATATTCACAAAGTTTCTTCACTCCCCTCTCTAATGTTAAACAGTAGCTATTTTAAAAATAACTTTTCTGCTTATAACAATCTGACAAAAATGTTTTGTCTTAATATAAAAGTGATGAAAAAGGTAAATTCATTTTATACAATAGGGTTATAAATTTATCATTTTAAATAGTGTTAAATATAAAATCATGTCTTTAATTTACAAGGTACCACACTTAGAGGCTTGCTGTGGGAAAGGGGTTGCCAGCACAGAAAGTTTGAGAACCACTGAGCTAAGGATTATCTACTACTGTTACCTCTAAAAATACAGTTTTCTTCCAAAGCTGTAGCCAGTCAGAAGAGGGCAATATAAACATACATTTCCAGTTCCTGATCCAACTTCAGCTAATGGCAAAATAAACCCAACAAACCCTCTCTTTGATATTAATGGACATATGGTTGGACCCAAAAATGACAAGACTCCGCAAACCTCCTATTCACATTGATTAAATGTAATATATTTTCATTATCACACCAAAATAACATCTGTCTTGCAGATTCTTTCTGAATAACACATCTCTAAAGTATAGCCTTTCCCATCCATCCACACAGCTAAAGTTCTTGTCCAGGTTCTCATCATCTCACATCTCAATTACTGCAACATCTCTTTCTCTTGTTTTGATAAATGCAGTCGTACCCTGCTGATGTCCATTCACAATGCTGCTGCACAGATAGTTTTACTAACATGTTGCTTTGACCGCATCACCCCACTCTTTGCATCCCTTTGCTGTCTCCCTCTTCTCTGGCAGATTAAACATGGGCTATTTGTCTTCATTTACAAGTCCAGTTGCAAACCATTTCCACCCTGCCAATTATCTTCCTGCCTCCAGGTAACTGGCCAATAATTCCAGTCAATGTTGTTAGATTTTCAAGCAAGCACCATCATGTGTTTCCCATGAGGCCCTTCCCACTTGTAAACATCCACAAAACTAACTCATTAGCCTACTTAAAAATCCTTCTTGAAACTACTTTGAGTAACTCAACCAGAGGTTGCGGGTCTCTTGCAAGAGTGGACTTGTAAGATCGTTTGGCCTACATTGTGTTCGATATCAGATCAGATGAACGTCATGATCTCTTCCAAGCTTACTATCTATGAGTTTATGATGCCTACAAAAAATTATTAGGCTGCCAGTTTGCGGTGACCACTGCCTATCATGCTGACTAATACAGTTTGATTATTTTCTTGTACTCCTTCAGCTGTTTGTATTCATTGGTTGTCTCTTGTCATATTCTTAGATTATAAGTTTTTTGGGCTAGGGATTGTCTTTCAGTTCTGTTTGTACATTGCTTAACTCAGTGAGTTCCTGGTCTGTGCCTCAGGATTCTAGATTCTATGAGGATATAAATAATAAATATAATCAGCATATTAAGCTTTCCATATCAAAACCCAGACTGACAAAAGTAAAAGATTTGGAGTGAGTAGATGTGGCAAGACAATGCACAGTTGCACTTTTTCAATAATCTTGAACACAGTTGGAAAATTAGGCAAACACTGATATTTGGCCAAATTGTCCACAGTATCATGGCTGTGATTAGGTGGCAGCTGATCAGGGGATTAGCAGATGTGTGCCTGCTTTTTAAAAATGTGTTGGTAACCTCCTACCCACAATGGGACCAAGATGAACCATTGCTCTTCACCATTCAGGGAGGCAAATGGATCACACAATCAGCAAAATTCAAGGAGAGTTATCTCAAGAACTTGCCTTGTTTCTATGGTGGTGAGTGGTTCCAGTTTAATTAAAATGATTTTTATATTGAAAGTCAAAAGAAATTTTCTTCACAGAAGTTGATATCCAAATCAGTAGCTTTTAACCAAGTTATTTAGCACCTTGTGCAAAATTAACTATTAATTTAATGACACCTAACAACATTTTCTCTCTTTCATTATAACTATTAAGTAAGAGATCATTTGCTAAAGCAGAATTAGCAAAGCCAGGATATACTGATTTCCTGTTTCAACTTATTTTGTCAGGGCAGTGAGAGGATTGGTGGTGAAAACAATTTTAAAAGCTTTCATTCTGTACCCAGGAATTCTTAAAGAAGACTTGTGAGGACCAGTTTTCGTGAAAATTAGAGGTGGCTAAATGCCATGTCTGCTTTCATTTCTTTCCTTGCTGGTTTGGCAGGTTCCATACTCTCTCCTGAGGTACTAGATGTTCTGCGAACAGCTTCAATGTGTAAAATTGTAATCTCATATTCCACAAGTTTCAACAGCTGCCATCAGCTCCAGAAAACGTCTTTAATATTGTCGGTGTGAGTTGCGTGGGAGGGGCTGGCCATAGAATGTGCACATCTGGGTATGGTCTACACCCCCCAGCTGCTGAGGAGGGAGACAGAGCTTCTTGGCCTATGTCACTACTAAAAACTTTTGCCAGTATAATAATTTTGAACAGTGTTGTAATTATTTGTGACATTTTTATACCAGCAAAAAAAAAAAGTCCTTTTGCTGGCATAGTTTATTTTGCTCAGAGAACTGGTAAAATCTATAATCAAAAGTGTTCTTTTGCCAGTATAAACTGAATCTCCACTAGGAGGTGTGCCAGTGTAGAATTACTGGTATAGGTATACCAGCAAACCCTTTGTAGTGTAGATCTGAACTTGTTTTCTCCTTCCACAGCTTTCTGGCTGATAGTAACATGAGGTAAAGGAAGTTTATGAAGTAAGTCCCAACAGTACATGGAGGGAAGGGAAAGAGACAGCAGACTATTTTCAAGCAGTTCATGTAGGAATGTCTACAGATTTTCTGGTTGACTTTAATTGTGCGCCCCATATTTTGTACATCCTTCAGTTGCTTAGTTACAATCCATTTTTATGTCTATGTTTAGGTTTTGCTTTTGCTTTTTTTAGATTGTTTGTTTGTTTTTATATCTAACAACATCATACTAATCAGTCTATCAAGCGGCGATAGTGTTAATGTAATTTGCCTTTACTGTTAGAAAGCAAGAGCTAACATAGAAGCTAGTATGATATAAACTTTGAAGTACAATCAAGTCACAGTAATGAAGACAAGTCAGGGAAGACATTTGCTCAGGATGCAGCAATGGTCAAAAGAGCAAACGAAGTGTCAAAAGAAATAAGGAGTACTGAAAATATAATGTCATTATGTGAAATTAGTGGTACACCCTTAGTTGGACTGTTATGTTCTGGTAATTGCATCTGAAGAAAGCCATAACAGAAATGGAGTGGGGAGCTAAAAGGCTATGAAAATGATTGGGCATATCAGGAAACTCACATGAAGAGTTTGGAATAATTGCAGTGGTTTAGAGAAGAGAGGAATAAGAAAAGCCACAATTAATATATCTATATACAGTGAATGGTACAGATAATGTAGAGGGAACTTCTGTTTACAGTTTCATATGATGCAAGAACATGAAGACTTTCAATGAAAGTAAGAATTAGGAAAAGGGAAATACTTCATGTAATGTGCATTTGGACAATAGAATTCGTTGCAACAGAAGCCAAGAATTTAGCAGGATTCTAAAAAAAGATTGGACACTTTATAGATTAGTATTATGATTTTGAATTTTTTTTAAACACTTAAAAAATGGAAGTGATGTATTTCCTGCTTCAGTGCACAAGCTAGCCTCTAATGGGGGTTCAGGAAAAAAAAAATTTGTGTACAAGTTCTTAACTTTTTTTCAGGATTTCTTGCACCTTCTGCTAAAGCAACTGCTAGAGACGGGATACAGAATTAAACGGGCCAGCAGCCTGATCATGTACGGCAGTTCTTGTGTTCCTGTGTAATGAAGTTTTGAACAAAATATTGTATGTTAATACCAGCAAAGACAAAAATGAAGCCCTTTCATCATGTTCAACTTGTTTATTTGCTGTCTTTTACTTTCTAATTATGTATTCTGCTTTATTTGCAGGAGCGTATCATGGCCTTAGAAACAGTAAGTTTCTCTTGTTCCTTTTCAAAACAATTCTAGTCTTAAACAGATTTTCATTTAGTCTCAAACGGGAAAAGGTGCAGATGCATAAAAGCAATTTTCTAGACACTAATTCAAATTCCAAGGGGTTTTTATTTGTCAATTGACTAAGATGAATGAAATAATAGGTGAAATTGTCAACTAGCAGTGCATTGGCATGAGGTCATTTTAATGGGAATGCGTTCGTAAAGCTTAGCATATTTTAAAAGTTCAAGCTCTATAAGTACTAATTAGATAAACCTTGCCATTTATTGACTATATTTAATTGGCTTTAAGTTTAAAGTATAAATTAGTATCTCTTTACCAGCAATTCAGCACTTGGGAGGATGAAGTCAGCAAGCAAATTTAATTAAGCATTTAGTTGCTTTGTGATTTAGCTTGTACATTAGGCAGAATTTTGCTGTGTTACACCTGAAAAATGTATAGATGGCCCTGACTTAAAAACAGATGCAGGGGTTCATTTGTGGAGAAAATTTAAACCATGAACTTGAAGCCAAAGCTTGAGAGACAGTGACAAGGCAGTAAGGAGAAATATATGAAGAAAATCTTTTATTTTTTTAAATTAAACATATTTTTGCATGTATTTTTTTCCAAAATGAGCTTCAGTTTAATTTTCACTTCAATTTCAAGAAAATTAAAAAATAATGTAATTATGCAGATGCAGTCTATGGAAACATTCCTTCATATACTGTTATATAATGAAGTTACAAGGCTCATGCTTTATTTTCTGTCAAGTTAGTTATCAATGATTTGCTCTCGAAATGGGAGAATGTACCTAGTGGGATCCCACAGGGAAGTATACTGTGTCTGCTGCTATTCAGTATTTTCATTAATGACTTGGAGAATAGAAGGAAAGTGTGTTTATAAAATCTGTGTAAGAGATTACATGGGGAGGGATGGCTGGCAATTTGGAGGAAGGTATTAGAATTCAAAACAGTCTTGATCAATTATAGAATTGGTCTTAAATAAATAATTAATAAAGGCAGGTTAAAATAAACAAAAGGAAATATTTCTTCACACAACACACAGTCAACCTGTGGGACTACCTTCCATAGGATATTATGAAGGCCAAGACAATGGCAGGGTTAAAAAAGAATGAGATAAGTTCATGGAGGATAGGACCATCAATAGCTATTAGTCAAGATAGGTGGAGAATGTCGTTTCACTTGATTACCTGTTCTGTTTATTCCCTGTGACGCACGTGGCATTGGCCACTGTCAAAAGATATTTTACTGGGCTGGATGGACAATTGGTTGGACCCAGTATGGCCATTCTTACATTTTTATGTTCAACAACAAATTGAATAGTGTGCCAGATTATTCCAGGTAAATGTGTAATAACAGTTTAATCTACTCTTATAAGCCACAGGCTGTATGTAAAAAATACCTTGTTCTTTGCTTTGCAGAACAATCATGTGTTTATCAGTAGTCACGCCTATGTTTCCCATGGCACTTCATCATCCTTTCAAGAAAAATAAGCAAATAAATGCATTCTCTTCCTGCATGCTTGCTAGGGGTCTTTATTTCTGTGTTGGATGCCACTTGAGACAAATCTCTTCATTATTCACTATCCCTAAATTTTAAAAAATTTTCAAATGGGATTAAAAACAAATCAGTAAAATTGTTAATTAATAAATTTCCTAGCTTCAGCTGTTACATTTTGTTGATTCATAAAATATCTGCATGCTAAAATGTACTTTTACATACAGAATAGCATAGGTCAAATAATTTAGTCCTTGCTTAGACAAAACTGTCATTGAAACATGACAACATTTGGCTTTGTGTTACCATAACCCTATCAGCATGACTTAAATGAAAGACCAAAATATTCTATTTTAGATTGAATCTGTCCTTAATTTACCCTATTTGAGTAATATGTTAAATTTCCTTTCATGTTTGTTATAGCCTGCTGTTCTCATGCTCATCTATAGAAAACATTGGAGTTAAGAAAAAAGTTACTCTAAATTCATGGCTCTTGTTAGCTTACTTCAGACCTATAGGTTCTTCTTCGAGCAGTGCTCCCGACACGCTCCACTTTAGGTGTTTACATGCCATGACACCCCAGACTGGAGATTTTTACACAGCAGTGGCTCAGGCAGCGGGCAGCTGACAGTGGCGTCCGTCTTTCCCGCCCTTGATGACGTCAGCTGCTCACTCTGCCCGCTGCAGCTCCTCCTCAGTTCCTTTCTACCGCCTTGGACTCCAGATGGAGTCTGCAGTGGCTCTCCCTGACGAGATAGTTTCTCAACTTACTTGAGCACTACGACCATAAAAGACCCACAAATAAGAATAAATTTTAAATAAAACAACATAACTACGAAGACAACGACAAGACCAGCGCTATGCCAAACTCATCAGGTTTTAAGCGCTGTGAGTCCTGTAGTGAGGCAATGCCTGCCTCTGACGGACATAGTTCCTATATCAAGTGCTTGGGTGAGGGACATGTATCCCACAAATGCCAGCACTGTAGGAACTTAACAAATCAAACTAGAAAAGAGCGGGAGCGTAAACTCAAGCTCCTCTTATTAGAGGGCTCCCTCCACCCCACATCGGACCCTGGTGCCTCTCCTCACAGTGCTGAGGGAGCGCACAAGCACCGGTCCGTTGCCTCCTCCCCAGTCCCAAGAAAAAAATCTAAAGGGACGGAGGCTCAGGCTCAGTCACAACAGCATCCCCCTGGGCAGGCACTTGATGACCCGGTGGCTGCAGCTACAAGAAAGCATAAAAATAGCCGCACTTGCACAGCGGCACCAATTCAAGTGCAGGCGCTGCAGTCGTTTTTCGTGGCGCCGAACTCCACATCTCCGCTCGCAGCACCATTTATTCAGGCACCACCAATCTCTACCGGTCTGCTGGCACCACTCCAAACCGCACTGCTGGCCATGCAGATACTGGCATTGAGCTCGGTGCCTGGGGCTCAGTCGCTGAGCCCCCCCATCTGCCTCACTCCAGCGCAGGCACAAACACCACAACCGGTACTTATGCTAGCAGTACCCCTGACGCCGCAAATGGGTGCCATGAGGGATCCTTCCCCGCGACCATTGTACACGATAAAGTCAAAGAAGGCAAAGCATATGGGGCTGACAGAGGATTTGACAGTCCACTCCTCACCTATGTCGCCCCTGTTTCAAACAGACTTCACATACTAGCCCACCATCATCACCGTTGAATGGTTCTGACTCATCACTGTCATCAAGTCCTGGTCCGAGTCAGGCACCTTCGCAACAACTGCCTCAGGCAGCAACAAATCAAATCAAATCAAATCATAGGGCTGGAAGGGACCTCGTGAGATCATCGAGTCCAACCCCCTGGGAATTGAACCCAGGACCTTCTGCATGTTAAGCAGAGGTGCTAACCACTACACTATTTGCAGGGCTCAAACCTAGAACTAGAACTCAACCTAGAACTCAATTTGCACTTTGCCTTGGCCATATCCCCCAGGGATGATCTACCCTCAACAGGGCATAAACTATGTCCCTTGGCAGCCGTACAACTTGCCATTCCCACCTAATGCTGCTTCATCTAGTCTGCCAAATGTGCAACCTCAGACCTTATCAATGGCACCATCCACCGCAATGGCAAATATGGATGATCCGGTGACGGAGGCTCTCCTTCGGGGTAAAAATGATGATGATAAACAGTTTAGAGAATTATTTTAAAGGGCAGCTGAAACTATGGAGATCCCGCTCCAAGAGACCCAGCTCACACATCAAAAGCTGTACAGAATCCTACAGACAGCAGGGCCCAATAAGCTAGCCCTCCCCATGGATGACGGCATCATGGAGCTGGCAAATGAAATATGGCAAATGCCGGCATCAGCACCTCCTTCTAACAAAAGGGCTGACAAGAAATACTTTATTGCACCCAAGGGGAATGAATTCCTATTTACACATCCCCAGCCAAACTCTCTGGTAGTGGAGGCAGCACATCACAGAAGCAGGCAAACAAGTTCTAAACTTACCTTTAACAACAAAGAGGACAAAAAAATTGGATTTCCTTGGAAAGAAGGTCTATACATCAGCAGCATTGCAGTTGAGAATTGCAAACTATACAGCCTTGCTAGCCAACTACAATCATGATATCTACACCAAGCTTAATGAATACTTTAACTTTATTGCACAGGACAAACAAGACCAGTTTAATACTCTGATTACAGAGGGTTTATTAGCAGCCAGGATAGCCCTTCAAGCCTCTTTGGATGCAGCGGATGTCGCTGCCAGGACGCTTGGGACAGCCGTTG
Source organism: Podocnemis expansa (assembly GCA_007922195.1). NCBI lineage: Eukaryota > Metazoa > Chordata > Testudines > Podocnemididae > Podocnemis > Podocnemis expansa. The sequence continues at coordinate 32,814,924 of ML681963.1, forward strand.
TGATGCGACGCTCTTCATGGCTTCAGACGGCAGACCTTCCTAAGCAGATGCAAAGCACTATCGAAGACCTTCCCTTCAACAAGGATAACCTGTTTGAGAAAACAATGAATCAGGTTATGCACGATTCCAGAGCAGCCTTGAGGGCACTGGGGATCTATACCCCACAGTCTAGACGCACATTTTATAAGACTCAACCTTCCAACTATAGATATACACAGTCAACCCAACCATAGAGGAGACTCCTATAGGAACAAATCTAAACAGCCACGAAGGGGCAGACAAGGAGCGCAACTCCACCAAACCTCACAACCAGCTAGCATGAAGTATCAGTTTTGATGATCAGGTCAAGGGAACAACGGGTTCGGAGTATTTCCACAATACACAAACCCTATTCTCCATCTTAATTTTCAGGGACATGTTACGGCCATTCCTCCAATATTGGAAACAAATAACATCAGACAAATGGGTCATCGAGATCGTTCAACATGGCTATTCCATCCCATTTATCTACAAACCCAAAACCCAATCCCTCTACCCATCCCTCTTCAGGGACCCCGCTCATGTACAACACCTCTGGGTGGAAATCCAACACCTACTACAAATAGGGGCCATCGAAGAGGTGCCGATCAGTCAAAGAGGAAAGAGATTTTACTCCCCGTATTTCCTAAGAGAGAAGACGGGGGGATGGAGACCAATACTCGATCTCAGACGACTCAACAGACATGTCCAAGTAAAAAAGTTCAAGATGGTAACCTTAAGCAATATACTTCCTGCCCTTCAACACTCCGACTGGTTAGTCTCCCTCAACCTAAAAGACACGTATTTCCACGTGTCCATCCGTCCACCACACAGAAGGTTTCTACAATTTCAGTTTCTTCAAAAGCATTATCAGTACACAGTCCTCCCGTTTAGGTTATGCACAGCGCCCAGAGTTTTCTCCAAACTCATGGCTCCCATGATAGCATTTCTATGCAGAAGACACACAGAGATATTTCCATACCTCGACGACTTCTTAATCAAAGCCTCCACGCAACAACTAGTAACCCAGGCAGTACAAACCACAACCAAACTCTTCCTGACACTAGGTCTAAACATAAACTACGACAAATCAAATCTGTCCCCAGCACAACAAATCCACTTTATTGGAGCATGAATCGATTCATCGGTAACAAGAGCATTCTTACCTGTCAACAGACTCCACAAATTACAACATCTAGCGCTCAATATTCAGAGCTCATCTATCATTTCGGCTCACACAGCCATGAGAATGCTGGGACATATGACAGCAACGACCTACCTGGTGAACAATGCGAGGTTACGCATGCGTCCACTACAGCTTTAGTTCCTGGCACATTTCAAACATGGAAAACATCCAACCAAAACTCTCTTGGCCATCCCCTGTATGATCAGAAATTCTCTGTCCTGGTGGATGGACCACACTAATCTGTCACACGGGGTACCTTTCACACCACCTCAACCGCAAATCATGATCATGACAGATGCATCACTCCTCGGTTGGGGGACACACTGCCAGGACAGAACTATCCAAGGCAAATGGTCCTTACAGGAAAGAACATTACATATCAATCTACTCAAACTAAGAGTGGTTCGGAAGGCCTGTCATCATTTCCTTCCATTGATTGTAGGGAGGGTAGTGATGATCTGCACTGACAACAGATCATGCATGTTCTACATCAATCATCAGGGCGGCACCAGGTCACATTCCCTATGCCTACAGGCAATAACTCTTTGGGACTGGTGCATCAACCGCAGAATATCTACCAGGCAAGGAGAACATACTAGCAGACTCATTGAGCCGCTCGTTCTTGGATCACCACAAATGGGAAATTCGGGACTATATCATTCAGGCCATCTTTGCCAGATGGGGCCACCCAACAGTGGACCTATATGCCATGGCAGACAACAAGAAATGCAATCGCTATTGCTCCCGAGCGGGAATGGGCCCATATTCCAGCGGAGGCGCATTTCTTATCCATTGGGGAGGCACACTCCTATATGCCTTTCCACCGATCCCAATGATCTTTCGCAGTCTCCACAAAATCAAGCAAGACAGGGTGACCGTAATCATGATAGCCCCAGCTCAGCCGTGTCAAATGTGGTAACGATGTCCACAACAACTCAAATCACCTTACCTTTGGTACCGGATCTGTTATCCCAGAACCACGGAGCCTGTACCCATACTTACCTGGACAGACTCCACCTAATGGTATGGAACCTCGATGGTTTGAGGATACGGAGCTTCAGTGTTCCAACCAAGTGCGCAACATCTTGTTGAATAGCAGGAAACCGTCCACAAGGACTACTTACCTCCAGAAATGGACTTGATTCTCCTCATGGTGTACCCAACGTGAGTTACATCCTATGGAGGCTCCTATTCCGGCGATCCTGGAGTACCTTCTGCACCTGCAAACCAAAACCATCACAATTAACACGATTAGAGTACACCTGGCGGCTGTCTCAACTTTTCACGACTGCATAGATGGCACATCAGTATTCACTCACCGAATTATCAGGAGGTTCGTGTTGGGACTACATAACTTATTCACTCAGGTCCAGCCACCAGCAACACCCTGGGACCTTACACTAGTGCTGAAAGCACTAATGAGGCCACCGTTTGAACCACTGGCCACTGCCTCACTGCTCCACTTATCCAATGAAAGTGACGTTTCTCATAGCAATTACATCAGCTAGATGAGTTAGCGAGTTGGCGGTGTAAATAGCTTATCCGCTTCATACAATCTTCTACAAGACAAGGTCTCCCTACGATTATATCCCAAATTTCTTCCTAAAACAGCAACATCTTTTCATCTCAACCAAATAATACACTTACCTGTGTTCTATCCGAAACCACATACCACACCGCAGGAAAGAGCACTTCATACCCTAGACGTTAGACGCACATTGGCGTATTACCTGGAAAGAACCAAAGCATTTAGGAAGTCAGCACGGTTGTTTTGTATCCACCACCGAATGCTCTTAGGGACAACCGATTTCCAAGCAAAGAATATCAAGATGGATTGCATCCTGCATCCGCACGGCATATTCTATATGCCAAACAACTCCACCTGATACAATCCGCCCTCATTCCACCAGATCTATGGCGTCCTCCATAGCATTTCTTACCAAGGTCCCACTCCATGTAATCTGTCAAGCGGCTACCTGGGTGTCCAACGATACCTTCACTAAACACTACACGTTGGAACGTATCGCAGCTATGGATACTGCTCTGGGGCAAGCAGTACTCCACACGATTGACAATACACAATCCAAAGTTCCCACCGCCACCTGTCAGTGACTGCTATGGAATCACCTAAAGTGGAGCAGTTGGGAGCACTGCTCGAAGAAGAAATGGAGGTTACTCACCTTCGTGCAGTAGCCGAAGTTCTTCGAGATGCGTGCTCCCAACATGCTCCACTACCTGCCCTCCTCCCCTCTACTTCAGAGTTTTTTTTCTTTCATTACAGGATACCTCCGGGGTAGAAAGGAACTGAGGAGGAGCTGCAGCGGGCAGAGTGAGCAGCTGACATCATCAAGGGCGGGAAAGACAGACGCCACTGTCAGCTGCCTGCTGCCTGAGCCACTGCTATGTAAAAATCTCCAGTCTGTGGTGTCACGGCGCGTAAACACCTAAAGTGGAGCATGTCGGGAGCACGCATCTTGAAGAACTTCGGCTACTGCACGAAGGTGAGTAACCTCCATATCTGTTTCTGCTCTCCTTTGCAGTCGTGTAAATCTAAAGTAACTATAGATTTATGTCAGCCTCGTTGGCTGGTCCTGAATGTTAGGTACTGCTTTTAGATATCAACTTCCTTTATCAAGATTAATATTTTTTGTGTTTTATATTAAATCATATTGCAAGTGCATAAAAGTTAACGCTTTACGGGTCAATGCAAATTTGTCCTTGGTACCTAGAACAGACTCAGCAACTGAAAAGCTGTTCTACTCTTCTCCAGCAGAATGACCAGAGTGGAGTCAATTCTCTGCTTACTTGCCCCTTCCAGCAGCAGCACTGTAAGGGAGACAAGAATGAGAATTCCCTGCCAATGCAACAGAGGCGGCTCTTGTGACTGTCTCCCGCCCCTGCACTTTAGGGGCCCCCCACAATCTTTTCCAATCTTGAAGTGTCATATAGTACTAAGCAATTGATTCCAATGCCTTTTTCTCCACTGTTTTATGTGTCAATGCGTGTATAAGTACTTTTTAATCTGAGAGTTCACAATTCCCTCCCTTTTTGGTGTGCTGTAGTATAATGCCAGAGCTGCTCTCACATCAAAGAGCCTGTAGTGCTTTTGGAACCACGGAGTCTTTTGATGTTACAAAAATGACTAGGGAAAGGAACTCAAAGCTCCTCCACCCTGCCTGCCTCACCCCTTCCTTTCCTTTCATCAATTAGCCAGCATGCCACTTCCTCTAGCCAGTGGTAGGACACTTGCCCAAGATCCCCTGCTTCCTTCCTCTCTCCCCCAGCCTCAGGCCTGTTGGCAGGCAGTTGCTGCAGCTAGCACTGCCCAAAGCATTCCCAGTTATGTTTCCCGCAGTTTGGGCTCCCACCTGCTTCTTCCTGCAGGCCCTTGCCTATCTCCAGTCACTTATTTACATACTTTACTTCTGTCTACTCATCTTACATGGCTACTGCTCTTACCCATATACCATCCTGGTTCTCTAGCCTCTTCCGTGCCTCTTCTTTTGTCTGAGGGACAAGAGAACTCAGGGTTCAATACTAACCTGTCCCCCCCCCCCCTATACTTTACGTCCCCACACGTTTTTGCTGTTGCTTCTCCTTCTGTTGCTCAGGGACATCCTCTTTTCCTCCATCACCTTCCGATGATGCTCTGTTCAGCTATCACTTATTCCCCATCTCTTACCCTATCCCTGAATTTTTTGAAAAAAATTAGGATTGATATTGTTAACATAACAGACTTACAAGGATTCTTTAGCGTGGTTCTGATCTGCAGCGTCCCATACATACACAAACTCCGCAAAATTAATTTTTTATTCAAAGTTTGTCCCCCAGTTCTATCTCACCTAAACATTAATACATTTATATACAAATCTGTCCTCCTTATTCTGGAGTAGTGTGTTGCTAGTTTTCTATTTTTAAAAGGTAGACCCATTTTTGCATTTTAAAATAATGTGAGATAATCAGCTAATATTTTTAATAGGAAAAGAAAATATATTTGTGTTGTGACCTTGCCAGCAAAATATACAGCCTATGATAATCTAAGAAAAATATTTTACCATGCATGGAATAAAAAATGTTTAAATACTAGCACTGGTAGGTATTATATAAAATCATAGAAATGTACAGGTGGAAAGGACCTCAAGAGATTGTCTGGTCCAGTTTGCGCTTTGAGGCAGGACCAAGTGTACCCTTCTCCTGTCCTTCAGATCCATCAAAGACAGGGATTCTTCAGCCTTTCTTGGAAGGCTATTTCCGTGCTTAACTACCCTTACACTTAGAACATTTAATACTACCCTAAATCTCCTTTGCTGTACATTAAGCTTCTTGTCTTAACCTTAACCTTCAACAGACATGGAGAAAAAAATAACAACTGATCACTATCCTCTGTATTACAGCCCTTTTTATATCTGAAGATGGTTATCAAGTCCCCCCTAAGTTGTCTTTTCTCAAGACTAAACGTACTCAGGGGTATGTGTGTGTGTGTTAATTTCCTTATAGGTTAGCTTTTCCAAATCGTACGTGTGTATGTTGTCCTTCTCTGAACTATCTCCATTTTTTCAACATTTTTCTTAAAGTATGGCACCCCAAACTGGATGCAGCTCTCCAATTAAGGTCCCTCTAGTGCTTAGCAGAGCACAATTTCCTAGGTGTCTTACGTACAACACACTTGTTAATACACCCCAGAATGGTATTAGCCCCTTTTGCAACGGCATCACATTATTGGCTCCTATTCCATTTGTAATCCACTATAAACCTCAGGTCTTTTCAGCCATACTACTGCCTGGCAAATTATTCCTGTTCTTGTGGTTGTGCATTTGAATTTTTTCTTCCTAAGTTTAGTATTTTCCACTTTTCTTCATTGAATTTCATCTTCTTGATTTCAGGCCAACTCTTCAGTTTGCCAAGTTCCTTTTGAATTCTAATCCTGTCTTCCAAAGTGCTTAAAACCTCTACCAGCTTGGTATCACCTGCAGTTCTTTTAAGCATACTCTCCACTCCATTGTCCAAATGCTTAATGAAAATATTGAAAATTATCAGATCAAAGACAGACACCTGCAGGACCCCACAAGATATGTCTTCCAACTGTGATAGTGAACTATAGATACTACTCTTTTGAATGTGGTTTTTCAACCAATTAAAGAACCATCATAGTATTTCATCTAGCCCACAGTTCCCTAGTTTGCTTATGAGGACATCAGTTGGGATTGTATCAAAAGCTTTCTAAAATCAAAATGTATTACATCTATAGCTTCTTCTCATCCACTAGTCCAGTTACCCCATCAAAGAAGAAAAATAGGTTGGTTGGGCATGATTTGTTCTTGTCAAACCCATATTGGATATTACTTATCCTCTTTTCCTCTGGTGCTTATAGACTGATTAATTTGGTTCAGTATCTGCCCAGATATTGAAGTTAGGCTGTCTGGTCTATAACTCCCTGCATCCTTTTTATGACCCGTTTAAAGGTAGGCATTGATTTGAGTGACTCCATTTGTGAATTGTTCTTGCTATACATGCCTCCCTGCACAGTTGCCAGAAATGTTTCCCTCACCAGTACTCTGCTGCCACTGGCATCAATATAAAGAGCCCAGCCAACCCTGAGCCCTTTCACTTCTTTCTTACTGCCTGGGGCGTCACTGGCGCCTGGCATATGGGCACATGCCCAAAGTCCCAGCACCAGTGCCCTGAATCTCTTTCATGCCCACTGCCTCTCTTGGTCCTGGCCCCGACCTGGTATCTGGGGCGGAGCTGGGCCAGGCCTGTTGCAGTGGTGCCTACCTCTCCCAGCCAGTGATCCGGGCCATGCCACCTGTGGCAGCCACTGCCTTGCCCAGCCCCAGCCAGGGGGTTGAGGGCTGGGCTGGCAGCAGCAGGAGCCCGGGGCCCCTATTCTAGATTGGGGCCAGGATGCAGAGGGCAACAACGCTCCTGCTTACTGCCCCAGGGCAACAACGCTCCTGCTTACTGCCCATGATAGTCCCTGGAATTACTCTCCTTTCTTTTGCAAGTACTCTCAGTGGACTGTATTTTTTTGAATTTTATTGAGAATAGGTAGGTATTAATAAGTTTATTAGTATGCAGTTAGTTAGGTTTTTACTTCATCTAAGGATTTCATTTGATTCCAAATGGAAGAGAATTGTTGGTTACTGAGCTTCAAGCCCTGAATTTCCTGCAATAAGACTACACCTATATGCCATCTACACTCAGCTTGCTTGCAGTGCCTCAGGGAAGTTCATACTGGAGAGCACTTTCAAATTTGCAGGGACTTTAAACCTCAGACAAGGAAAGATCATGAAGCCTGGCTAAAGCTTCTATTCATGGAGTCACCCTTGAGACCACCATCTGTGCTAGGTCAATCAGACCCAGCACTGAGTGTCTCAGCCTCATAAGGAGTGCACTTCCTCCCATGCCCAAGTCCTGTCACCATTTATCATCCTGAGTGCCCAAAAAGAGACATTAGAAACAAAGTGCCAAAAGGAGGAGAACCCCAGCACCCAAGTTTGCTAGATGTGGGTTTAAGAGTAGAGTGTGATGTAAGTCTAAGTATATCTCTGCTTTGGTACCGTAAGATGGCACCATTAGCTCCAACAGGTTGGCATGTACCACTGACTCTCTAACCCAATGGTTTTCAAACTTTTTTTTCTTGGGACCAACTTGAAAAAAATAATTTATGCCAGCAACCCAACAATTACTACTTTGAGCAATGCATTCCAGTCTTTTGATGGCGGCAGCAGGAGGCGCTGCAGCTCAGTACTGAGTTGCGACCTGTGGTTTGAAAACTGCTGCTGTAGCCGGAAGGAACCCCTTCCATATCCACAATGTACCAGTCTGATCTTGAGTACTCACCATGCCATAGGCATTTGTGGCTGCTAGCAACACTTTGATTCTGCCAGTGCTGGTGTTGCCAGCAGTACAGGAGTTGATACTATCAGTGGTAGAGGGCACAGAAAAACCAACAGGATCACTACAGATCTTGGTACCATGACAGCCTCATGTACCTCAGATGGCTAATTTTTCTGTACAAACAAATGGAAAACCCACACTGCTTACTTCTCTGCAGGCCTCTCCACCTAGGAAAAAGTCACTGACATCATCCGGGACTGTATTTCTATGGTCAGCAGAAGGAGAGTCATCTTCTGAACTGGAAATTGGGTCCTACATTTCCCATGCTCAGAGCTTTTCTTGCTGCTACTCCTCCAGACATTTCCACCCTTCCACATAGCCAGCTATAAGTTTTCTTCTAGTGCTTGCTCATGTCCATTCCAATCTAGGTGTGCGCAGTAGATGGAAACTTTTTCCTAGTGTTGTCTGCCAAGTTGGTTCTGGTGTCCAGAGAAGTGGTGTCCCCATGGCATGCTATATGCAGCTGCCATCCCACTACCCTCTCAGTTGCTTCTTTCCATTGGTGACAGTCACTGGAACACTGTTCGTCTCTTGCTGTGGGGGCAACCCACCAGAGCTGGAGTAGTTGCAGGACTGTGGGACAGTTCTTGTCTTCTTTTCCTCCTCTCTGGACAAAGCAGTAGCTGCTACATTCCCTACACTGATGGACTATAACTACAAAGGTCACTAGGAGCTTTTACAGAGGATGAGTAAACTTCATTCTTATGCTGCAGGAGATTGAGAATTCATCACTGCCCTTAGTGGACATATTAACACTTCCTGGATCACCAAAGAGAGCCTTATCCCTCAACAGGGCCATTCTGAAATCCATAAAGGCTCCATGGCAAATTCCTGCATTCCTCCAGCCCACAGCAAAATGGGTGGAGAGGAACTACATCGTACCTCTGAAGGTGTCCAAGTATTTATATATGCACCCTCCTCTAGTATCTATATCTCCTTTAAGTTGTAGCTGCAGCCAATGAGCGGGCAAGGAAAGGGGAACAAGGTCCATCACGAAGGGCCAAAGAGGCCAGGCAATTGGACATGTTAGGAAGGAAAGTGTATTCTACAGGGGGTCTCCAGTTGAGGCTCTCAAACCACCAGGGTCTCTCAAATTGCTATCACTTTAATTCCTGGACAGCCATATCAAAATTTAAGGAACTCCTACCATCAGAGTCCAGAACAGAGTTCCCTTTCCTAGATTCAAAGGACTGGTATGCTGCCCTTGATTTGGACGATGCGTGTTTTCACATAGTGATATTCCAGGGCCACAGGGAGTCCCTCTGGTTCACCATAGGTTATAACCATTATCAGTTCATGATGCTACTCTCTGGGCTGTTGGTGGCTTCAAGAGTCTGTACAAAGTACATGGTAGTGGTGGCAGCTTTCCTCAGGAAAGCAGAGGTGTCAATATACATGTCCCTAGATGATTAGCTGATTTAAGGATGATTCATCTTGCCTAACTGGTTTTCCTACCATGTATCAGAGAGGGCAGCCTGTTTTTTCTTCTAAATAACACTGCAGCTATGTTTTACCTCAACAGGAGCAAAGGGGTTCACTCTTCCCCTTTTGTCAGGAAGTGGTTCACCTATGGGAATTTTGCATAGCCCATGCAATCGATCCAAAGGCCTTTTAGCTTTCAGGAGAGCAGAGCAAGACTGCAGAGTCTGAGCATGTCATTTTCCAGTCACCACAAGTGGTTTCTTCACCCGGGTGTAGCCAGATGCATTTACCAGCAAGGGGAACTCCTCAAATAGACCTGATAGCAAATAAGACGAACAGAAAATGTCCTTGGCTATCTTCAAGGTCACCATCTGGGCTCAGTCATCTGTGTTTTTGTGCTACACTTGACCCAACAACTTAGCTACAATTTCCACCAATCTCATTTCTACATGGAGTGCTACAGAAAATCATGGAGGGCCATGCCCTGCTTATGTTGTTAGCCCTGTGTGACCCTGACAGCACCCAATTTGCACTCTACTTGACCTCTTGGTGGCATCTACAATCTCCCATTTCACCCAGATCTCATTTCCGAAGTCCATGTGTGGCTGCTCCACCCAAACCTGCAGTCGCATCATTTAATGGCCTGACCATTCCATGGCTAAATCCCAGAGAACAGGCTTGCCTTTGAGCAAGTTTGCCAGCTCTTACTAAGTAGGAGACATCCCTCTACTAGAACCATCTACATGCCAAAATGGAATCAGTTCTTTGTTTAGGACCGTCAAACTAGAGTCTTACCAATGTATTTGTCCAGCCAACACATAGTCAACTAGGTGTTCCCTCTGAAACAGCAAGGCTTAGCAGTTTCCTGGATCAAGATTCACTTGGCAACAAGATTAGCTTTTTACTGTTGTGTGGATAACTGTTGTGGTTTGTGTTTTGTGTTTTTTTTGTTGTTTTTTTTTACCCTAATGACATGACAATCATATCTTAAAGGCCTGAAAAAGTTTTACCCTCAGTTAAGGGAGTCCATTTCCCTTGGGACCTGAACTTGTCTAAAGTTTTTGGACCACTGTTTGAGTCTTAAGCAACATGCTCCTTATTGCCCTTTTCCTGTAAAGAGGTTTTCCTAATTGCTATAACATTCTGCAGACGTGTTACTGACCTATACACCCTCACAGCTGAACTAACATGTACAATCTTCTTTAAAGATAAGGTTTTCTTAAACCCTCAAACTAGTTTTCTCTTAACTGGTTTCAGATTTTCTTAACAATCAATCAACTTAATTACCTAATTTCTACCCAGACCCACACACAAATAGGGACTAGCAATGACTGCACACATGGGACATTAAATGTACACTAGCATTCTATGCAGACAGGACCAAACCATTTCAGCAGGCAGTCCAAATGATCTTGGTTATAGCAGACAATGAAAAGTCTTCCAAGCTCCTCACAAAGAATTTTGTCTTGCATAACCTACTGTATCCGTGCTTGTTACAATTTGGTAGGCATTTCACCACCAGTCAAATCAAATGCTTGCTCTACAAGACTGTAAGCATCCTCAAAAGCATTTCCAGCTCAGATCCCTATCCAGGATATTCATAAAGCAGCAACCTGGTCATTGATGCACATTTTCTCCTTCCATTTCCCATTGTTCTAGAGAGGATGCCAAATTTGGTCAAGCTGTTCTAAAGTCTGTTTGTACATGAACTCTGATCTTTCTTTCTATACCACTGCTTGGGAGTCCCCAAGAGTGGACTGCACATCTGCAATCACTCAAAGAATTAAAAACAGTGACTAATCTTTCTTAACTGTTGTTCTTCAAGATGTGTTGCACATGTCCATTGCACAAGCCACCCTTGCACTCCTTTATGTAAGAGTTTCTGGAAAAAGGGAACCGAAGGGGCTCAGGGTCAGCTGGGCCCTTTACAATGCCAGCAGCACATGGTAGCAGAAGGCTCATGCCCTGCAGTAGGTATCACAGAGGGAAAAATTTCTGGTGACTGTATGTGAGGCATCCACACATCAAGAGTAGTAATATATATGTGCAACACATCTCAAAAAACAGTTACAAAAGGTTAGTAACCATTTTTTCCCCAGTCATCTGAGATCACCCCCATTCTCCAGGAGTTCTCAAAGTTCATTGCTAGCAGTTCTGAGATTGCTTCAGCTAGTTTTTTAAATATCTGAAGATGAATTTGGTCAGGTCCTGCTTACTTAAATACATAACTTATTTAAATATTCTTTCATCTTTTCTTTCTCTATTCTGGCTTGTGTTCCTGCACTCTAGATGTTAATATTAATTGTGTTGAGTATGGGGTCACAATTAACCTTTTTAATGAAGACTAAAATAAAATAGATGTTAAACACCTCAGCCTTGCTAATGTTATCCATTATTAGTTCTTTTTTCCCTGCTAAGCCATGAACCTAAAGTTTCCTTCATCTTTCTTTAGTTCTTAATATATTTATAGTACCTCTTTGTTTTGCCCTTTATTTCCTTTGTTAGGTGTATCTTGTTTCATGCTTAATCTTTCTGATTTTGACTCTATGCCTGTGCTTTTTTTGTACTCTTCTTTTAGCAGTTTCTCCATGTCTCCACTTTTTGATGGGATTTCTTTTTGATTTTCAGTCCAATAAAGAGCTCCTGAAGGAGTCATATTGGCCTCTTACTACATTTTTTATCTTCCCATCAAATTGGGACTGTTTGCTGTTGTGCCTTCAATATTCTTTCTCTGAGAAACTGCCAACTCTCATGATCTCCTTTTTCCCTTAGATTTTCTTCCCATGGCACCTAACCTATCAGTTCTCTGAGTTTGTGCAGGGGGTTTTGATTTGTTAGTTTTCTGAAGTCCATTCCTTCTTTCCCTTAGAATCATTAAACTGGCCATTTTATGATAATTTCACACAAATATTCTTCATTCTACAGATTCACAATCAATTCTTCTGTCAGGAACAAGTCTAAAAGGATTGCCTCCCTAGTTACTTTCCCTGTCTTCTGAAATAAAATGTCCCTGTACACTCCCAGAACTTATTGAACATGGTGTGTTTTGCAGTATGATTTTGCCAGCAAATGTCTGAATAAAGTCCCCTATTACTACCAGATCTTCTGTATTGGATATTTCTCTTATTTGTTCTAGAAGTGCCTCACTCACCTCCTCCTCCTAAGTTAGAGGTCAACAGCGGGCCTCCTTATGTTGATATTACATCTGTTTCCACCACTTTTTTCCCCCTCCACCCAGAGACTTTCTGTTAATCTTCCTCTCACTTCTGGACCTCAGAACAAGTCTGTATGTTCTTGATGTATACTGCAACATCTCTTTTCTGTTGATCCCTCCTGAAGCTCCTATAAGCCTTTGTACCAGTATTACAGACATCAGATTTATATCACAAGTCATAATTTATATATTAATACTTCCTTTTGTCCAGTTTATTCCCAATATTCCTTACATTTGTATATAGCCATCTAAGATTTTGATCAAATTACTCCACTATTTTCCATCATTTTGCTTCTATGACCTTACTGTAATTTTTCATTCTCCCTTCCTCCTCCTCCAACACTCCTAGACCTCTGCTAAGGTCACCTTTTTTTTAATACATACCGGAGGGCTTTTGTCACCTGCACCCTTTGAATCCGTTTCTGAACTTCTTCTGGAAAAGAGGTTAATAATGAAGATAGATTTGCCTGAAAAAGGGTTAAACTTTATTAAATCAGTCAATGTTTGGAGGTCAGAATGACAGCTTCATATTTGGTAACTGATAAGTAGTCATCCTGGTTGCCTAACTGCCAGGCTTGATCATATGCTTTATAGTTTCACTCACAATGTTATCAGTGATATAGTGCATTCTCCAGGTAAAAAGTTGTCCTTTGATATTATGAAGGTAATGTGAGCTTGTTCAACAAATTCTATGGGATTGAATCCTGCTGCAAGATTTTTAAATATAGAAATGTTATTGGTTTCCTTCCAGAGAAAGTGGAAATCTACAAATCTCCAGTATGGGGGCTTGTTGCAGGGTAAGCCCTCCCTAGTGCCCTCTCGTGGGGAAGCTGCAAGGGGCATGAGCAGGGATAGTGGCTCCGCAATCTACTTAATGCTCAGTGTCCTCAGCAATACTTAGCCCTCTGGTCAGGGCATTATGGCCTAGTGGCCACGGAGTCAATATACAGACTATCAGCGGCACTCAGATCACGGCAGCATGGCCCTGTAGTCACAGGGTCAATAGAGAGCCTTTAAGCAGCCCTCAGGTCAGTGCAGCATGGTCTAGTGGCCACAGAGTCAATATGCAATCTATAAGCAGCCACAGGACTCCTTGCTTCACCCAGGAAAGAGGCTTTGTCAAAGTAAAACAATTCCCCCCAACACACAGTTTTAATGTGAACTGATAATATAGTTTCTGATGTGTAGATAAGTTTCACTGTTGTAGGCAATGCATTAAGATTAACTCTTTAAAAAGAAATCCATAACCCTAAGGAGTGCACAAAAACCAATTGCATTAAATAGTGAAACTGCAAACATTTTTCATGTTTTTTAAAGAATATAGTGCTATCTAGTGGTTAAGATGAGAGAAATGTTGAGTCAGGACTCCTGAGTTCTAGTCCTAGTTCTGCCACTAATACAGTGTGTAACCTTGGGTAAATCACTTAGCAGCACTGTGCTCCTCTTTCCCTTATCCGTAAATAGTGGGTAATGATGCTTTTTACCCTGTCTGTGAGAGCCAGTTAATACTTGTAAAGTGCTTCAAGAGCCACCTTTATTTTTTTGAGTACAAAATATTAATGTAAATTGTTAGTGAAAGATTTCAGCCTGTAATGGCCCTGAAGAATTGACTGTCCTTTACGATTGGATATTCTTGTTGACACTGTAGGATATGTCTAATCTGATCAGGCTTTTTCCACATGTGCTTCTCCCCTGAATTATTCGTTCTTGCTCTCAAATTTAATTATTTCCATAAGTCTTTCCATTGACTGCAGTGGGCATTTTATCAGACCTTAGTAAATGATGTTAAACTGGGGTCCCCAGCATGTAGTTCATGGACCACTACTGGGTCCACAGAGTAGTAGCTAGTGATTTATAGAGAACTGGTTGGTCAGTATAGTGCTGCCTTTTCCACATTTCCGGCTGCTAGTTTGCATTAAAAGAGCTCAAAATGCCTGAAATACTTTCCTAATATTACTTTTTCCATGTAAACAATTCATGTGGCTACCACAGGGATGTTACGTGATCATGAATGTGAGGGGAGGTGGTCTGTACAATTGCAAGTAGGAGGAAACATGTCCATGGGACAATATCTTAATTACAGTGTGGTCCACTCCTATACGAAAACATCTGGTGTCTAGATTGAAAGATCAGGTTTTTTTGGCATATACAGTTCTTTCTCATTCAGATCCCCATGTTAACAAAGATCCATTGTTTTTCATTTGTATGAAGGCAGTTTTTGCGTAACAAAAATTCCAAGCTGTTTAAGCCTAAGTGAAAACTATGTATTGTGACAAATGCCAGTTGAACTCATACATTGTGTAACTACACAAGTTTCTGTGGAGAGTTGTTTATCTTTACCTTCTTGCTCTTTCTTCACTCATTTTTAAAGATAATTTGTACTTTTCAAAATCAGCTGTAGTACTTTGTACTGAAAACCATAATTAAGATGAGCACAAAGGGTAATTGAAGTGTAGAGAACTGTATTTTATTTTCATCTTTTGCTCCTCTTAAACTCATTGTTCACTCAGGCATAGCATACTATGCTACCCAGCTACCATGGAACTTACTGGTTCATGAGCTAGCCTAAGCAGTCAGGTCTTGTAAGGGTCCTTTTTACAGTGTGTGGTGGTGGTCTGCCCACAAAATTAATATAGTCTCTTTGGGATCTGAAGCAACAGGACAAATACAAAACCACATTATGCCATTTATCTGGCATACTATATACTGGGTCTATGCTCCAGACAAGTTCCATAGTGGAACTGAGACTTCGTCATCTTGCTGCTAGCTTAGGTGTAGGATCTGACAATCTACAATTTTATGGGTATTAAAATAGAAAGAGAAATGTACCAGTATGTTTAAAATCACAGGTGGTAGATGCATTTCACTCTTGCTAAGTGAGTATTCCACATGCAACTTTACATTTAGATCATTTATAAAAAATACTCTTGTGGGTCACCTTTAATATTGTGTCTTCTAGGAGTGTTGTAAGTACCTGCTTCCTGAAATATATGATTGTCACTTTAAATGATGGATACATTTAATTTTTTATGGCAATTCTTTGGGGATTAACTAACTGGTTCTTAAGACATCTCTAATTTTTAAAAATACTTGAACTCTGCTGATTGGGCACTTGTTCTACCTGTCTCTGAAGGGAAAAGAGCATTGTACACAACAGTCAGTGAAGTTTTGTTTTATTGTGTTTTGTCTGTTTTCCATGTATTAACTATTAAATTAACTTTAGGTGGAATACATACAAACCTGATTTGATTTATTTTTGTGTTTATTGCTATGGCTTTGAGACGAAATTAAAAGAGAGATCTAAATCAAAATCAGACAGTCTCTGGGGACAACACAGAGCTGCCTATCATGGAGGATACATCAGTATAGGAGGATTAACTGTTCACATGCACTTTAAACATCAAAGTGTTTGTATGAAGTCATGGAAAATGAGTAATTTGTTTTATCATTCTCTATCTGAACACAATGCCTCTGAAAAAGTAAATAATCTTTTATTTTAAAAACAGAAAAGATTAATAACACTCACGGCATGGAACAGTGTGCTTTTAAGTAAATTAACACGGATGCTGCTTCTGTCAGTACAATTGGAGTTCTTTCCACTTATCTGTACCATCAGTGCACTGTATCAGTACCCTCTGTTCCCTGATAAATAATGAGCAGGCAGACATGATTGCTCTCATCAGTATTTGTATGCATTATGGCGCATAGTTTTCTGGTTTCTGGGAAATAATTAGCAGTATTTAATTGCCTTCTGTGTCAGGCATTTCCACTATTGTTTTTAGCATTTTGTTCTGTGTGGCTAAACCCATCTCTTTCAATAGAGAAGAGTGTAGTCATTAATGATATAAATGTGGCACTTGATCCATGTTATGGAGGGTACTGTGCATGATATTAAGCCATTGATGCACTACTTCTACAGGTCAGATGGAAGCTTTGCCTTCTTTTCTTCTTTCCCTCCTTCCTTTTGACTCATTCTTTCTGTTGCCTCCCTCTTTATTGCAATTGCCTTCCAACTTTGAGTTATTTGTTTTATCCTTTCTATTCTCCCCCACCCCCAAAATGTCTTCATAGTGTTTTGTGGGACAGAGGTGTCTTTTGTGCCTCAAAATGAGATATATTGTAGAGTGCACAAGTTATCCTGTGCCACTCAGATCATAAATTACCCTGAAGAGCTTGAACTTCTTTTTTAATTTTAACTTACGTAGGGGCTTTCTCAGCATTAGGATTGCATTAAGGCATAAATACTACAGACACATGTTTATGTTCTCAACTTGTGACTGTGATAACCCAAAACTCTTGTTTTCATTTTTCAAAAAGTGTTAATCCTTATGGATGCAAAGTAAAGCTTAAAAACATGAAATTAGTAAAATTGATGCTTGCCTGAGTGTGCAGAGGGTCGGAAACATGAGCTCCAAGATGCATGAACTGCCATTTCTAAAAATTCCTGCCACTCCAGAAATGTGCAGGATCATGGCATAGGCCTGTTGACAATGGGGCCCAACGTGAGCTGTGCCTAGGGCCTCAGAGAGTTTTAATTCAGCTCCACATGGAAGATAAATCTCAAATGAAAACAGCCCTGCAGTTTGGAAGTCTGGTATTGAGGAAGATAGAGAAATTAATATATACAATAAACTAAAGCTTTTAAAGTTTGATTTGTCTGTGCACCAAGAAAACAAAAGATGTTTAATTTGGTAGGTTTGTTGTTTGTTGTTCAAAGTCAGCAGCTTTACAATCCTTTTCATGTGGTGAAGTGTCCCTGAAAGGTATTGTTTGTCTATGATGACTACTGTGCAGTATGGGCTGATGTTTTGTTTCACATATAAACTTCTTCATTTGCAAAAGCTGGCAGGTAGAAGGCTGGTGAGACTCTACTGTCTCTTTGAGATATCCCTCAACCTTTCAAACCCACATAGAGACAGGACCACAAACTATTCTAGGAAGAAGTAGCAAACCATGCAACTCATCGTAAATTAATGGAGTGGAAAATCAAGGCTTTGATGAGCATAAGGCCACTATAAATGAAGCATGTAATATGAATGAGTACAGTTTCATTATGGGAGGAGGTACAATTGTGGGCGATTTAATGAGAGAGATGTTTAGAGACTGATAGATACTTCTAGGCAATTATAACATGTAACAGAAAGGTATAGTCAGTGGGACTGTATTTGAAAAGCTTAATTTAGGTATATTACAGGTATAAAAACAGTTCTGCATTAAAATCTGTTGAAATCACTTTAATCAGCATGTTAATTACTTGGACTGTGGAGGTATAGAGAAAAATCCAACTGTGTGTGCTATGGATTAATTTTATTTTTGCAAATTTGCAATAAAGAATCAGATGTGATGTAGGAGGAAATAATTCCTTTCCTTCTTTAACACATTCTTCTCAACACGACCTTTGAATGTAGATCAATAATTTTAACTTTAACTTTAAAACGTGTTTCAATAAGACAATAAATTACAAGGCATTCATCTGAAAATAAAACCTATATTATCCAGTTTGGTCTAGGCTTAGATAAACCTTGCAAAACTATCATGAAAATTTACCAGCCAGGTATAAAATCTACTCATTCACCATTCCTCTTTTGTTTCATGCAAGAAATGTTGTCTTTTGTTATCAAAAATATTTCTTATTTTGGGTTTGAATTTTGCAAGACTAATTTATATTAGCCCACTGTTCAATCAAAGATAATTAAATGGTGTACATGCTTAATTTTCCTTTCCATCCCTTTGGTATTATCTCTTCTAAGCAATTTCTTATGGTCAGTTTTTCAGCCTCATAGTTCAAGGCTTTTCTTTGTGCTGTATGTCTTCAAATTCTTGTAGCTTCAGGAAGTGGGTCACTTATCTGAATGCATTTACCCTTCTATAGGTTTTTTGCATATCCATACCCATGGTGCCTGTAAAATTAGACTTTGAAACTCAGGCAAAATAACGCAGCAGCAATATCGGATGAAAAGACAAATCCATAGTTTTAAATTAAAATACATCAGATTTACTTCGAGGAAGTCACTGAAATTGATTTTAACAGTTAATTAGATTTTTTGCTGGAACAAATTCATGTGCATCATCATCTGCATCTCCATGCATGTTCCATCCTGCACCATAACTCAGAGGTATAGATCTGATAGAGACAGAAAGGGGAGTTTCCCACTTTTATCTGGCATGTAGAGTTGCAACATGCATGCTATCTGCAAGTGTTTGGACCACTTACAGCAAATTTGTTGTACAATTTTATTGAAACAGCTCCCTAATGAATTTTATACAGCTGCACTTGCCTCCAGTCCTTGCAGATGGACAAGCTACATGTGCCGTAATGATTTCACTCTTCTTCACCACAAATAATTACGTATCTAGGTTCTTTTCGATTCCTTGGCCATTTTAAGCTATAATTTTCCTCAATTCTTGTTCAAATAAGCACAAATTCTTTTAAAAACTAAATGAATACACTGTTTAAAATCCGAAGTCATTAACAAATTGTAGATTAAATGTTTACAGGTGTATTTTATGAGTTGGGATTGGCAAGTCCAATGTTTTAACATAAAATGTGTAGATTCAATGTATGAATAAAAAATACCCTCTGATTTTCTGATTTAGTGATAAAAACAGATGTCAGTGTGAAAAGTCAAAATCTGGAAGTAAATATAAGACTCGACCCAATTCCTGTCTCTACCAGTCTGAACTCATTCTGAGAGAGGACTCAACAGAGGGAGTTTGTCTTGGGAGAGCCCACACAGAGTTTTGCCTGTCAGGCTTCAGTGAACAGTAAATATAACATCTGAAGAAACTCTTAGAGGAAAGATAGTATGGATATGGAGCAATCAGCTGTTGTGACCTACACAGGATGTGCCATGTTTTGTCTTTCTCCCAGAGGATGAGTTCATCTGTATGAAGTACAAGCTTGTCTTTATATTCGAAGAAAAGTTTAAAGGGCTAGACACACAACTATCAACCCTGCATTGCATGAGAAAAAATTAATAGACTTCTGGATAGAAGTCATGATTTATTACTGCAGGCACAGCATGCTGAAGACTCGGAGAAGACAGTGAAAAGGGGACTGAAGAACTGGGATGAAAATTGGCAGACTGCAACCTCTGGAAGAGAAGAACCAATATGTCCTCAGTGTAGACGAGGTAAGCAGTCATTTTCAGGCTCTCTGCACAGGTACTATGGCAAAGCATGGTTTGGAAGTCATCTGAGGGAAGGGGTCAGAAGGAGACTGCATCAATCAGAAGATGAGATGCATTGCCCTGGGAATTGGGGTTCCACATGCACCACTCCCAAGAGGAGGACACTTGTAGTGGTGATTGGGGACTCCCTTCTAATGGGGCCGAAGTAGTCCATCTGTCATTCAGCCTGGGAAACTCAAAACAGTTAGAATCCAGGATTTGATGGAGAATCTGCCAAGACTCATCAAGCCCTTGGACTGCTGCCCCTTTCTTCTTCTCTGTGTGGGCACCAGTGATACTACCCATGATTATTTTAAGTTGATCACTGCAAGCTAATGGCTCTGGGAAGAATGATAAAGGAGTTTGATGGACAAGTGGAATTCTTACCTATCCTCTCTGCTTGTGATGTTCCCCTCCTTCAATCTCGACTGGTGTGCCATTGTGCCCCCCCTTGCCCTCAAATTCTCCACTACAGGGCCCTGGCATGCCCTGCCTTGCTGTGTGAACTCCCACTCTTGGGTCAGCTCATGCTCAGCCTCCAGTGTATAATCAGCCTCTCGCAGAGTGGAAGTGTACTCTCACTAGCCAGATCTCACAAGATCAAGACATCCCACTGATCACTGTAGGGTTATTTATACCTGTCCATAAATTTAACAGAGAAATAGATATGCACCAGCTTCTGCTCTCAGTAAGGCCTTCATGCATACTCCTCCAATGTTTCGCTGTTCTAAGAATCCATGGCAAAAAGTCTTATCCAGTTCAAAGCAGGCATTTTTCTTTCCAAAATCCCTCAGCCTCCCTTCCTGTGGTCAGATGGTTCTTCCTTTTCTACACAAGGTACTTGATCTTCATTGTTCATGTATGCATACCTTCACTGGGCATGTGCATACCCCTTTCTGTTTGTCTGCCCTTCAGTCACGTGGAATACATTTGGGGACATGTTTCTTGTCTGTGCACAGGTATGATGATGTAGGAAGCATGCTACCATAACAGTAATGTGGAATATCCCATGAGCATTGCAAAAACACCATACTTTATGTACTGTGCATTAGACCATATACAGTTAAATGGTAATGGAGAGCTGGAAAGATATACAGATCACATTAAAGGAGCATGCAGGGTGCAGCATGCAGAAGGAAAAGGCCCTGGTAGGGAATGCTGAATTGTGGGAGAAAATGCATGGGTGTGCAGGTGGTATCTGAAAGAGAGCTTTGGATTCTTTGACTGAGATATTGTTCCAGAAAGAAGGATTTCTAGTAAGACAGGTTTCGAAACGGCAGTCATGGTAGTTTAGATCAGTAAAACAAACAAGAAGTCCTGTTGTACTTAGACAAACAAATTTATTTATTACATGAGCTTTCGTGAGGGAAAATCCCACTTCATCAGATGCTTTGAAGATGGGGGAACTTACAGAATGGGAGAAAACAAATGCAGGGAAGTGTAAGTCATGGGATCAGGTCATGCTGTAACAGTAAATCAGAGCAGCTGTTAAGATTCAAGCACTGGGGAGTAGCATATAGAGGAAGATGAGGTCAAATCACTTGTTGCAATGAAAAAAAAATCCAAAGTTCCTATAAATCCCTGAAGCAATGCCATCAAATCTGCAAATAAATTCAGGGTCTACAGCTTCTCTTTGAAGCCTTCATGGTA
Organism: Podocnemis expansa; assembly: GCA_007922195.1. NCBI lineage: Eukaryota > Metazoa > Chordata > Testudines > Podocnemididae > Podocnemis > Podocnemis expansa. The sequence continues at coordinate 32,836,483 of ML681963.1, forward strand.
TTCATCTTTCTGAGCACCACAGTTAGTAAATCATCAATGGAATAACAAGATTAAAATGCTCACCACTGATTTTAGAATGTTGTGATTTCTGATGTCAGATTTGTGCCCATTTATTCTTTTGCATAGAGCAAGGATGTCAAAGTCACAGCTCACGGGCCAGATCCATCCCACCAAGGACACTAATCTGCCCCACAGAGCAGCTGCCTGGGCTGTGCCTGGGTGCTGTCTGCAGCAGCAGCGAAGAGCAAAGGCAGGCTGCCGCTGGCAGAACAGGAGTAGATGTGCTTCTGGTTCACTCGCATGATCCCAGTCAGAGTACAGGGGAACAAAGGAACCGGTCCAGCCAATCCCAGGTCAGCTCTGCTGTGGTCTGCCAACCAATCAGCATCTCAGTCATAGAAGGCTTGGCTGGACTCCTGGAGATCCCCCACACCTTCCCCCCCAACCCACTTGTTCAGTGTCAGTCAGTCAGTCAGTCAGCATGTTAATTTAATTGACAGCACATTGCATGAATCCCAAATAGGAAAGGAAAAAGTGGCTGGAGCCCATGTGGAAACAAGATAATCAAAGTCCAGCATACTGAATGACTGACAGTGAGTGGATGAGGAAGGTTTGGGGAGAGAGGCAGGAGCCCAGACTGCATGTGGCTGTAACTGAGAAACTGATTACCTGCCACCACAGATCACATTACAGGCATTAGGGGCAGTGGAAAGGGAAAGGGAAGGAGGTCTGGGGGCTGGACAACAGTGGAAGGGGGTCTGGGAGCCAGCATGAGGAAGAGTAGCCCACAGAGCAGGGTAAAGGGAAGGTATCTAGAGCCCTGCATGGATACAAATACATGGATCCATATCCAATCGGCATCTGCAAGAAATGGACCTCAGAAATCCGTGTTGTACCTGTGGATGTGGACATCCACAGATATCCACATATTTGCAGGGCTCTAGCTCTGTGAAGATAAAAATACGTGGACCTGTATCCAATCTGCATCTGCAAGAAATGGTCCACGGACATCCATGTTGTATCTGCGGTTGTGGATATAATGTTGATATCCACATATTTGCAGGATTCTAAAGGTGTCAGGGAGCCGGAAGGGTAAGGGAGGGGAAGAGGAACCTGTGCCGCTCTGAACATGGCAGGGGAATTAGGCATCCTGCCCTCCAGTGTGGCCCCCTACATGGAATGAGTTTGACATCTCTGCTGTACCTGAAAGCAAGAAGCCTGGGGAACAAGTAGGAGAAGCTGGAAGTCCTGGCACAGTCAAGGAGCTATGATGTGATTGGAATAACCAAGACTTTGTAGAATAACTGATAGTGCTCCGATCTTGTGATAGATGGGTATAAACTGTTCAGGAAGGACAGGCAAGGGAGCAAAGTTGGTGGAATTGCTCTCTGTATAAGAGAGCAATATGACTGCAAAGACCCCTAGTATGAAACTGAAGAAAAGCCTGTTGAGAGTCTCCGGGTTCATTTTAGAGATGAAAGTAGCAAGTGTGATGTCATGGTGGATGTCAACTACATACCACCAGACCAGGATGAGCTACATGGCGCTTTCTTCAGACAAGTGAGGAAAGTTTCTAGATCACAGAACTGGGTTCTCTTAGGGGTCTTCCATCACTCTGACATCCGGTGGGGGAGCAATACAGCAGAACACAAACAATCCAGGAAATTTTTGGAGAGTTCTGAGGGCAACTTCCTGGTGCGAATGCTGGAGAAACCAACTAGAGGCCATTCTCCTGTTGGTGGGCTGATCAGAAATAGGTAAGAATTAGTACAGGAAGTGGAAGTGGGTGGCAGCCGGGCAGCAGTGACCAAGAGACAGTAGCATTCAGTATCCTCGTCGTCGTCGTATTCGTCCGTCGGTAACGACGAAGACCATCTAGTCATCCAGGGGTTGGGGTGGGGGTCCGTGGGTGCGCAAATCACTGAACAGACCAATCTGTGCCCAGTCTCTGACAATGCAGACAGGGAATGGTGGTGGCAGATGGTGGTTTGCTGGCATTATCTTTCCTGGCTCGTGTGTTGCTGAGCTGCATCAATCCAGTTGGCTTTGCATGTTTCCATGCCCCGATGAACAGCTGAACGCCACTCTCCTCTGTCCTGAGCTATCAGCTCCCATATAAAGTGGCTGATACTGAAGGCCTTTAGTGACGCTTTTAAAGTGTCCTTGAAGCGCTTTTTCTGGCCCCCTTGGGAGTGTTTGCCTTGTTGGAGTTCGCCATATATCAGTTTCTTTGGTAGCCGATGATCTGGCATGCGAGCCACATGACCTGCCCAACGAAGTTGTACTTGCATCAAGATGGTGTAGATGCTGGGCAGGCCGGCACAAACAAGGATCTCGGTATTTGGGATCCTGTCTTGCCATTTAATGCCAAGAATTTTTCTAAGGCAGGTGACTTGGAAATGATTTAGTTTTCTTGCATGACGTTGGTAGACTGTCCACGTCTCACAGCCATAGAGCAATGTGGAAAGAACTATGGCATGGTACACCTTGATCTTTGTCACTGGGGTGATGCCTCTCCTATTCCACACATTCTTGTGGAGTCTGCCAAAGGCAGCACTAGCTTTGGTGAGTCTGGCATTCACCTCGCTGTCAATGACAACGTTTCTGGATAGTGTGCTTCCAAGGTAGGTGAACTTGTCCACCGCGTTCAGACACTGTCCATTGATAGTGATGTTGGGTTCAACATACTGCTTTCCTGGGGCGGGCCGATACATTACTTCGGTCTTTTTTGTATTGATAGTAAAGCCGCAGAAAACCTGTGCAGGCCGCAGAAAACCTGTCAGCGACGTATTGCATGTCAGCTTCGGAGGTGGTGTTAAGGGCACAGTCGTCGGCAAATAAGAAGTCAACAACTGTGTCTGTCATGATCTTAGTTTTAGCTTGAAGCCTCCTGAGGGTGAACAGTGAGCCATCAGTACGATATCTGATGCCAATGCCTATTTTCACGTCTCCTGAAGGCATCTGTCAACACAGCGGAAAACATGAGACTGAATAGAGTGGGAGCAAGAACACAGCCCTGCTTCACTCTGTTTGAGACAGAGAATGGTTCGGATGTCTCTCCGTTATCATATACTCTGGCCAACATGCCATTGTGTAGCTGTCGTACAATGGCAATAAATTTTCTGGGACATCCGTATTTCACCATGATCCTCCATAGGCCATCCCTGCTGACTGTGTCAAACGTCTTGGTCAAATCGACATAGATGGAGTATAGGTCAATATTTTGTTCCTGACACTTCTCTTGAAGCTGTCTGGCAGCAAACACCATGTTGATAGTCCCACGATCTTCACGGAAGCCACCCTGGCTCTCTGGCAGGAGACCTTGCTCAAGGTGTGCAGTGAGGCGGTTGAGTAGAACTCTGGCCAGAATCTCGCCAGCGATGGATAGCAGAGAAATTCCACGATGGTTGTCGCAGACTTGACGATTTCCTTTATGCTTGTAGAGGTGTATTATGGAAGCGTCTTTGAAATCTTGTGGGACTGTCTTGTGCTGCCAGATGTGCTGGAACAGCTGATGGAATTTCTCTGCTAGGGCAGTGCCACTTTCTTTGTAGACTTCAGCTGGAATGGAGTCTGAGCCAGGTGCTGATGAAAGACTGATGAAAGAAAGACATGAGAACAGCAGAATACGGACTCTAGACTTGAGGAAAACAGATTCTCACTTCCTTACAAAGTTGATGGGCAGGATCTACTGAGAGATTAATATTAGTCGAAAGCTGTCCAAGAGAACTGGCTGTATTTTAAAGAAACCTTACTGAGAGTGCAGAGGAAAAAAAATCCCAATGTGCAGAATGGATAGCAAATGTAGCAAACAACCAGTTTGCTGAACAAAGAAATCTTCATTGAGTATAAACACAAAAAGGAAGCTTACAAGAAGTGCGGGCTTGGTCAGGTGACTCAGAAATAGTACAAAAATACTGCTCAAGAATGCAGGAGTGAAATCAGGAAGGCCAAAGCACAACTGGAGTTGCCTCTAGCAAGGTTCATGAAGAGTAACGAAGGGTTTCTGCAGATATGTTAGCAACAAGAAGGTGGTCATGGAGAATGTGGGCCCATTACTGATTTGGGGAGGCAGTTTAGTGACATGATGGGGAAAAAGCTGAAGTAATCAATGCTGTTTTTGCCTATGTCTTCACAAACAAATCAACCACTAGCGTACTGATGGAGGGTGGAGCAGTGGGGTGAGGGGGTAAAGCTCCCAGGAGCTGGGCTGCAGTATGGTGCTGGGCTGCCCTGCACCAGGACCAGATTAGAGGGGCCCCATCTTGCACTGCCCAGTTTCCAGACACCATCTAGTGCTCCGGCCTCTCACCATGCAGGCCAGATGATGGCGGGCAGCCATGACCCCAAGCACTGGAGGGGACCATTTAGCACTGGAGAGGAGAGGATGGGGCCAGAGGCCACCTTCCCTCTGCTGCAGAGCAGCATTCCAGCCCAACCCACTCCCAGCTGGTTGCTCCACCCTAGGGGGCAAAATAGGCTGAAGTGTGGTTGTGGCTGCCACTTTCTGAGGGCACGGCTAGCTGCCCAGGCCCTCGAGAGGGTCCGTATAGCAGGATTCTGGCCTACCTTGCTGCTGGACCTTCCAGCCCCGAACAGGCCCTTTCCACAGATTGGCAGAAGGGTGGCCTCCAGTCCCTCGGAAGGTAACCAGCCTCACCCTGGAAGAGCAGTAGCCACAGCTGCATGACAGATCACCCTGCCCCTGGGGTTGAATGGCCAGTTGGGGGCAGGGCTGGCTGGAATGCTGCTCTGCGGCAGAGGGATGGCAGCCTCTGGTCCCATGCCGCCTCCAGGGCTGAATGGCCCTCTTCAGTATCAGGAGCCATAGCCACCCTGCTACAAGTCTGGCTGAGGGTAGGGGGTGCTGGGAGATGCCCTTAAACTAGGCAGCCTGGGCTGGCCTGGCCAACGGCCATTTAATCTGGCCCTGGTGTGGGGCTGGCCTGGTGCCTCCCTGCAGCTTGGCAATGACTTTCTGGCACCAGAGACCAACTCATTTTTGTCTCCTCATGCCTCATGTCCCCCCTGCCCTGGGCAAACTCCCCCCCCCCCCCTCGAGGGGAGCTGCACAAGAGGTGGAGCAGGGAACAAGGCAGTTGTGGGGGCAAATGTGATTTGGCTCCTAGGATCGGATGGCCTTCGTAAACCACTGAAGTCAACTCCCAAACTACTAAACTGGACAGAAGAGAAGAGTGAGGGGTAATTTGATATTAGCCTTCAACTGCCTAAAGGTGGGTTCCAGGAAGTATGGAGCCAGGCTGTTCTCAGTGATGATGGATGACACAACAAGGAGCAATGATGTTAAGTTCCAGTAGGGAAGGTCTAGGTGGGATATGAGGAAACACTTTTACACTAGGAAGATGGCGAATACTGGAATGTCTTCCTAAGGAAACAGTAGAATCTCCATTCTTAGAGGTTTTCAAGGCCTGGCTTGACAAAGCCCTGGCTGGGGTAGTTGAGTTGTGATTGGTCTTACTTTGGGCAGGGGTTTGGACTAGATGACCTCCTGAGGTCCCTTCCAACTTTAATAGTCTATGATTCTGTCATTATTTAGGCTTAGTCTTCTGCAGACAGCTTTCTTGCAAATTTTCTCTTCAGAATCAGTGGAAAAGGGGCAGGATAAGATAGAGTAGATCAGAAACATAATGCTGATATTTTGCTTGGAGAAAGAAAACAATGGCAACTGCAATACACTAAAAGGGAAAAGTGATAAGCATGCAACAGCTGATGTATATTAAAATATATAGTAGTAAAGTTAGAGGTGGCTTAACTGATAGATGAAGCAGGCAAACGCCTAGGGCCCCAAGCAATAAGGGGTCCCATCCTCAACTCAGTGGAGAGAAATGAAAATATAGAAAAATATAAAAATTGTTGCTAAACAGCAGAGGCAGCAGGGCTGGAGTTCTCAGCATTTCTCACTCTTGGCTCCTTAAAGCAAACTATTATCTGTACTCTCTCTGAATTACAGACTTCACCTTTATCTGCTCATGACCTTCATACTGACAGGCTCAAAGGGCAGGAGCAAGCTCTTAGTGATACCAATTGACAGAGCACAGTAGCAGGAACTTTTTAGTAATCTCATTTTAACTTTGTAGTTCAGCATTAGCTCATTTATGTTAAATGAAAGATGATCAAATTACAATACACATAATCTGAAAATTTCTTTCATGATGGAAAGATCTTTAAAAGTATTATAACCAAGAATATTTTAGAGATCATGCAGTCATTCTTCTGGCCCTTTATATTCTGGAAACCACCTGAAGCCAGGGGACGCTGCAAGCTCAGCAGCCTAAGTTCCAGCATCTATGACTTATTTTTTATAAGGCAAAGTCATAAAACCACAGACTTTGAAAAAGATTCCAAAACCTTTTTAAAAGGTGATGTATCTGACTGCAAATAGTTCTTACAGCAAGATTCCTGTGCAGAGTTTGCAACCTGAACTCTGGAGCACGTAACTAGGACACTGGAAGTGAAATCAGCAAGAGTCCTGTGGCACCTTAAAGACTAAAATTTCTTTGGACATAAGCTGTCACCAGCTGCAACCACTTGGCTGGTAAAGTAGTTTCTTTTCACTGATTTTAAAAATATTATTAAAAACCCACTGTATTTTGGAAAACTTGCACTGAGACTTGACATACATCTTCAACTGGGCAGTTTATCTGGATATGTATTGTAAAAATTTATGTGCCTCATTTTATATATGTACATATCATTTTTAGGCCTATAGGAAACAGGTTATTATTCACAAGTCAATATTGAAATCTTGTGTATGTTTAAGAAGGCTATCCATAATGAGCCTCTGTTAATCCTGTACAAATCCATAGTGAGTAGGTGCTAGAAACATAGAGCACTTACCTATAACACAATAATAGATCCTTATTGCACTGATAAAGGACTGCTAAAGAAATTGAAGTCATATGACATCTTTATTTGTGCCAAAAAGAAAGATTGTGGTTTTAAAATAATTTGCTGTGGTTGTCTGAATATTATATGGCACTCACTGATACTGTGTAATGTTCCAGTATCCAAAAACTTTAAGTGCTCCTGCCAGTGATTTTCATTGAACTGAACAGTAATGGAAACTAAGTATTCTTTGGCTTGTGAGTTCAGCAGTTCCCAGTCGGAGGGGGGGTGGGGGCAGTGGGGGGAGGATGCTGAACATTCCAGGGGATCCATGAGGCTTCAGTAATATTGAGGCCATTTAACCACCAAAGCTCCATAACAGGTTCAGCAGCCTCAAGCTCTGCTCTAGCTGGGGGTGGAGGACCAGCCACCAGCGAGTTGCATGCTGACCAGGCACAGCCCCCCTGAGCTCCATGTCAATCAGACAAGAGCAGCAGCCCTGAACTCTGTTCCAGCTAGAGCAGAAAAGTAGGCACCCCCAAAGTCCTGCACTGGCCAGGCACCTGGCCAAAGAGGAGCAAACCAGGCCAACCTGCCAAAGCTTGCCTCCATTACCCACAGTCCATGAGGGATAGGAAAAGATAGGGCCACACAGAGTAAGTAGTGGTGGCTGCGCCAGCATAGGTTTAGCTTCTTACTCAGGTTAGTTTATTATTATTATTTATTGTTATGTGAGTTAGTGGTATTACCATTTTATGTGTTTATAGGGGTTGTATATGTTCATGGCTTGTGGAGGAACATGTGTATTGCATAATGTTAACTAGTGGGGCTTTCATCCAAAAAGGTTGGGAACCTCATTAATTTTGTTTCTGACTTATATACAGCCTTAGGATCTGATCTTGTAAGATGCTGAGGGTTCTGAATATTTCATAAGACTGGTCATTTATTTTTTATGTAAAGCATCTTACAGCCTGTATCTGCAAATGCTTTAGATGTAAAGAATACAGTTTAAAAAGATAGCATAAAAATAATGGCAGCGAGAGAAATTGACTTATGGGCAAGAAGAAAAGAGAAGTTTTCAGCTGAGAACTAAAAATGAGTCTTTCGCAGGGGGGTCAATCCCTCTAAGCTGATGATGCAGCTGAGCAACTTGTGGATGCAGCTGAGCAAGTTCCCTACCCATTCCCTGACCTGGGACCAGGCCCCTGAGCCACTGCCCATCAGCTCCCCAAGTGCATCCATAACTTGCTCAGTTGCATCACCAGCTTAGAGAGGGAACATTTTATAAATGTTGTCTTTTTGTTCAAACTTTAGTAAATTAATAAAACCACAGTCTTTCAGTTTAACATTTTTATTAAACAAATATGAAACAATGATGCTACCTACCAAGCCTCCTCTATCATCATCTACATCTCAGTTTTCGACGCCTGTCTTTGTCACATTTCCAGAATACATATACAGAGTCAAGGTCAGCCTTGAATCCAGCAGTTAGGTATGACTTGATGCGAATTAGCATGTATAGATGAGAAACGTCCAACCTGTTACAAGGCTCTGTCTTAATATTATTCATTAGACTGAAGCCTTGTTCAGCATCTGCACTAGAGGCTTGAAACGTGCCACGTATATCAACCAACTGGGCCAGGAATGGGAATTTATCTTCTGTCTGTGTATGGGTGACAACGCTTGTCCTCCCAACCCCAGACCCACCCCTTCTTTTCTCCCTCTCTATCCCACTCACTTTCTCCTTAACCCCATCCCCCCTTACCTGGCTGATGCTGTTGCTTACGTGTGCTGCTCTCTCCCAGCCCTGCACATGCATCTAAAGCACACTCAGGGCCAGAGATCTTAAATTGCCCATTCAAAGCCCAGCCCCACCCTAACCTGCCTGGCACCCAGGAGAAATGCATCTCCAGCCAAGTATGGCCTGCGGCTGCCAGACCTCTGCTGGGGTCAGTGCTTGCTGTGCGGGTGAGCGGCGGTGGCTGCGCCAGCACTCACTGGCGCAGCTTACAGGGAATGTTGATCAGCAACATTTGCCAACCCCCCCTGCTAGCCCCGCCCACTACACCCTCAGCAGGTGCTGGGGGCAGGGACAAATGGAGGCAGGGCTAGCACCAGTCCCCGGCAGCAGCAGGCGGCCTCTGCGGGTCAGCTCCCACCCCCAGAAGCGCTGGGTGGACTCCACGGGTTGGGGTTGTGGCCATTCAGCACCCACCCCCAGCAGCAGCAGGTAGCCTCCAGGGGTAGGGGTTGGGGCCAGCAGCCGCCCCCAGCAATGGTGGCTCCCAGCTGGCCAAGCAGTCCCGCTCCCTCTAGACCTGCCAAGCAGGGGCCGGGGCCAGGAGCTGCATGCCACCACTTCCTTGTCCCTGCTGGCTGCACTCCCCAGTGTGGAAGCATGGCCAGTGGGGTCTGGGGGAACAGGGCCAGCAGGGGGGCCTAAACAGTGCTGCCTGCTGCTCAGGCTCAGCCCCCTTGCCATTTCTGGCACAGGTTCCAGGTGTTGCTGACCCCTGGGTCTGACATATTTATAGCTGCTTTTAATAATTTATGAATATGCTTTCTTGACTAGGTTATTGTCCTGTTTACTGTATGCATACATCAGGTTTATTCGGTTGCATATTTGTCAGGAAATGCACATAGGAAAGATCCTGATGCACACATTTTGCTGCAAGCACTTCAGGGACAATGCAAAAGCCATTCACTTTGCCCTGTCTTTGACCCACCTTAGAGCTCACCAGACTGGTTTATGACTAGCAGAGCTAAAGCAGAAACAAAACAAAACAAAACAACAGGGGGGGGGGACAAGATCACAAAGACTCTAAAAGGACACACTTCCTCAAAGGAAGAGGCAAAGTGTAGCTGAGGTGAACCCAGATTCCAGAGGTGGGGATGTTAGTAGTGAAATAAACCTATCTAGGTTTATAGGTAAGAGAGACGTGTAGACCTTTTACTGCTTTTAAAATATCCTTTCTTATGCCACATTTTGTGTGTACTGTTAAGACCAAACGGTACTCTGTTTTAAGAATGCTATTTGAAATCACTGTATTCACTGCTGTTCACAAGCTTCCAAAAGGAAAAGCTGCAGGTTCCTGAACCCAGTCAGACCTGGGCTCACAGGGTACTGTAACCCAGGATCTAGTCTAATAGGAAGACCACAGAATAAAGGAATTATATGAGGTCTAATACCTGTGGGTCATGCACTCACAGAGACCAGAGGAGGAGTCAAAAGTACAGCTCATCCTTTTTTTGTGACAGTTAATGAACCTCATAGATACAAGAAGGTAGTTTCAAATGAAAGGCAATGTAGTAAAGTAGTTTTATATCCACATTGGTAAGTGTGTGAATGAATAGATTTAAGGTTAGTGCTGCATGAATAGGGAGAGGAAGAAAAAGAGACAAAGGACTGGTGAAACAGATCAATTTCTGGTCAGTGGTTCTTGGCCAGTGGTTCCCTAAAGCCATCTGGCCAGCCCTCTCACTAACACTTAACAGAAGTTAAGAGCACTGCTCCCTTAAAAAATGAGCATGCTCATTGCTTTATCTAGACCAGGGGTGGCCAAACTTATGGAACTCAAGAGCCATGCAAGTTGATTATTAAACCTTCAAGAGCCGCACTGAGGCATATAGCCACATGCTTTTACCTGCTCCAAAATTAAGTTTAAAATTCATTGCACACTTTAATTTTATCATAAAAAGAGGACAAATATTGATCCTACTAATGTCAGATTCTAATAGTTACTTAAGTTACCATGAAAATTAGGCCTATACAGTAAAAACTTAGCTGCTGCTCGATGTAGAAGACTGCAGGCTAGTGGGCAGTTATTTAAAATCCCAGCCATGCTACGCTTCTCCCCAGTGTCCTGATGCCCTCCTGAACTCCTAGGCTGGGGCTGCTTTCCTAAACTGATTTGCTGACATTCTTCCGGGAGCCACAATTTTTCATTAAAGAGCTGCATGTGGCTCCTGAGGCCACACCTGATCTAGACACTGTTGGAGAAATATCACAAGAGTACAAGGTGCAGAGGCTTTTACTCCTGGTACTTCACCACCCCATCCTCAAATATCTTCAAAGCAAACATATATGCTTCCTCAGATTCAGGACAGTAATACCTGATTCTGTCGTTCCATCTCTATGGAATCAGGACTGGGTCTTGGTTCTCACCTTACAGGGAGCATCCTTCTGCATAGCCATATTCTTGGCTCACAGGAAGTACTTGAGAGTCACAGCGGAGCCATCTCATTATCTGTGCATTTGGGCTCTCTAAGATACTGAGAGAGTTTATAAAATACTTAAATATGATACAGTAAACATGTTAAGACAAGGCTTCTACATCCACCTTTATCTGGACGATGGACAGATCATCGGTAAACCCCTACAAGGTGTGTTGGTGAGACACTGAATGGACTCATATACTTGAAGAGTAGCCATGGTGGCTAGAACCCAAAAATATAAAAAGACTACTATCATTCTCTTCCCCTGCTCTAGCAAGACTTTATTCACAGACACACGTAGTGGATCCCATCTGAGCCAGCTACAGATGCAAGGAACCTGGGGCTTGGAAAATATGGGATGTCACACAAATGTCCTGGAACTTACAACCATCAGGATAGCTTGTATGTAATCCTTACCTGCCCTCCCAGATTCCACCATTCAGACCCTGATAACAGACATCTCTCTGACACCCAATGTAAAGAAACAAGGAGGCACCTGCTTATGATTACTTTAACTGAAGGCTGTCAAACTCTGGGACATGATGCCACCAATACAGAATAAATCCTAATGGTTTTTACCTCTCTGCAGTCAGCAGTAACCTAGTTGACTTCCTAAGCAACCAATCTGTGATCAGTCATGCATGGTCCCTTTGGAGATCCTGCATAAAGCTGAAATTTTCATCATTGGGGGATTTCCTGATAGAGCAAGGCCAATGCCAGAATGTCTTTTCCTGCGGAGATATGATCTAAGGCTTACTGCCTGGTGCCTTCCTTCTGAGGTGGAACTCGGGCCTTCTTTATAACTTTTCATTGATTCTCCTGATTTTAGAGGGTGATTTCCAAAATCACAAGAGAATAAACTGCAATCAGCCTCGTCATTTCAAACAAAGAGACGGTTTTGGATGGCACATCTGCTACAGACGTCCATTCAGCTTCCAGTGCCGTTCCTAGATTCACTGAACTGGTCTTGCAGCAGCAGTGGGATAGTCTAGCCAGACCCAAAGTCAGAATTAATATGTCTGAATGTTGGCTGTTTAAGTAAGATGCAGAGGACTGCTCAAAGAAGTACAGGAGATCCTGTTATAGAGCAAGAAGATATCCACCAAAGGACTTGTGTATCAAAATGGAAGAGATTCTTGATTTGGACATCTTAATAGGGCATAGACCTTATGCAGGCTATGGTACCAAAGCTCTTCAGCTGCTTCCTGCATCTGAAATACTCCATGATTCACCGTGCAGCAGTCTTTGCTTGCCATTTGCCAATACAGTCATGTGGTCTTTCAATATCCAGGAACACTGAAGATCCTCAAGGGCCTACTAAATATTTATACACTAATACGAGAACCCTCTTCTGCTTGAGACTTCATTATTGTCCTCTTGACATTCATGCAGATTCCCTTTTGATTCTTATCAAAATATGACTCACTTCATCTCATTCTGAAGATGGTCCCCTTAGTTGCTGTCATTACAGCTGAGTGAGTGAGCTCCGACCATTATGGTTGATTCTGTCTGCATGATATTTCATAAGGCCAAATGTGATTTCATGACCTCACCCTGAGGTGATCCCCAAGATGCTCTCATAGTTCCATTTTGATCAATCAATTAATTTGCCTGCTTTCTTCCAAAAGCTCCACTAAGCATCAAGAGAGAAATTACAGATGGTGAGCTTTCCCAGAGCCTTGCTTTACTACATAAACAGAACCAAACAAATCAGATTCCCTCCATTTATTACATACTGGCTATAGACAGAATGAGACCACAGGGCCAAAATGCAGCTGAAGAATAATAGAAGGGAGATGTGTAAGCCCCAAAATGCTGAGAACCTTGTTCCCTGTGGATTGAACAGGGGTTACTACAGGTCAAGTTAGGAGCACCTGAGGTCAGTTAAAGCCCAGGTGGAGACCTGATTAAAAACCCTTGCTCCAGATAGATAGGGGAGAGAGGAAGAAAAGCTGGTGGGAGTATTGGAAGAGTGCAGTGATTGATTGTGAGATCAAAGAACCAGGTCCAGGGGAATGCTGGATGGGGGGGGCTTCCCTGCCTTAACCCCTGGCTCAAAGGTACCAAGGCCTAAGGGAAAAGGACCATGCCAGTAGGGGGAACAGGACTGAGAGAGATCCTCAGGCAGGAGGATTGGAAGAGATGTTGCCCAAGAAGAGAAGGGGTGGGGCACCCCAGAAGTTGAAAGGACAGAGGGGAGAAGTATCCTAGGGGAAAATTATAGCTGGAAGCAATATTCCCTCTAAGGTGTGCAGTAAGCGCTGGTGCAGCAGCCGCCGCTCACGCCCACAGGCAACACTCGCCCCCGCGCAGGCCTGGCAGCCACAGGCCCCAGACATGTTTCTTCTGGCGCCACGCCTGGGGGCTGGGGCTGGGAGAATTCAAAGTCTCCCACCCCTGTGGTCATGCTCTGGCTGGCCAGGTAAGGGGAAAGGGCTTAAGAGGGGAGGGGGGAGGTTATGGAGGAAAGAAGAAGTTGGGCAAGGCAGAGGCGGGGATCATCCCTGGGAAACTAGCAGAGGGGAGGGTAGAGGTAGAGAGAAGGGGTTGGGTCAGGCGGAAGCAGAAGTGGGGACCATGCCACAGGGAAGCCGGCACCGGCAGTGGGGGAGGGCGGTATTACAGGGAGGAAAGAAGGGGTTTAGTCAGGCAGGCAGAAGAGGGGAACTGTGCTGCAGGGAAAGTGGCAGTGGGGGGGGGAGGTGGAAGCAGGGGGCCAGATCGTTCCACAGGGAAGCTGGATTGGGGTAGGGTTACCAGATGTCTAGGAAAAGGACGACATGTCCTCCATCCCCCAGGCATTTTAAAAATAGGTGTTTTTGTCTGGCTTTTTACTGACCAGGAATAGAATGTTAAAAACCCCTCTAACAGCTGAGTTACGGAGTGGGGGAAGTCTTCCCCCAGTGGCTGGAGATCAGAGGCGGTCACATGCGTGCACCACCCTGAGACAGCTCTGTACTAAGCAGCCCTTTTCACTAGGAGCTCAGATATCCCTAAGCTTGGAGGCTCCCCCTGTAAGGCTGGCTGGAGGGTTCAGTTGGTAGAAAGGGTGTTTTTTTTAACCTTGGGGTTGTGGGTTCAAGACCTGCCAAGGGCACTTCTATTTTTGGCCCTTGCTCCCTATAAAACAGCTAAATTGGGGGGGAGGGAAGGGATACTAATAAAATGAAGGAAAATAAAGTCTGCCGTACATAAAATTACTAACAATGACCAATTAAATAAAACCACTAAAAGGGCAGGTTTGAACTGGACAGAAATAGTTTAGGGTTTTGTTTTGTTTTGTTTTAACTGTGAAACAGGGCTGCTGTGGAAAATGAAGTGAGTTAACTGTTTTTTTTTTCTTTTTTTAACTTTTTAAGGTACTTTTCACGTTTATATTTGAAAATTTAGTTTTTTAACTAGTCTCATAAACATTAATGAAAGGGTCATGAAAAAGCTTTCATTTAATGAAAAATCCAGTTTTTGATAAAAGAAACCGTTTTGGTAATTTTCTTTATTTTAAAATAATTTAAAAACACATGATAGTGTGCAGTTTTAATGCTGCATTCATTAATTATTACCCATTTTCCATGACATAATATGGTAATAACAGTTACATTAACACTACATTTTCTCTACATCCTCCAGTGTCCTCCTTTTCAGACCTCCCTGTCCTCCTTTCCATGCTTTATCATCTGGTAACCCTAGATTGGGGTAGTTACAGGGAGGAAAGAAGGGGTTGGGCAAAGCAGAAGCAGGGGACCGGGTCACGCCATAGGGAGCCAGCAGCAGGACGGTTACAAAAACCCAGTTCCCAGATTCAGCTCCCAAAATATCTGGGGACATTCAGAATGAGAGCCAGATTTCACAGCTGGCATTTGTTCTGTGCCTCAAAATCTCAGACCAAAACTTTGGTTTCTAGCTCAGACTTCATCCTGATATGAACTACTCCAATCTCATCCAGGGAATCTCTCATGAATGGTTAATTCTCTTTTGCTAAAAGCATTTCAAGTTGAGTGTCAGATTTTGTTTGAGTACAAAAATAGCACCTACTAAAGGATTTAAATCAAAGCTGATTGACAGGGGAGTCCATTTGCAATCTCATAAAAAGAACCCAAGGGTTTGTTCCAGTTTCACTCTTTCTGTGGGTTTTGGTTAAAATCAATGAATATCCATTGAATGCCTGAGATGTCATCCTCTCCCCTGTGCTTATAGAAGGAATGACAATTATCTGGTGTGTCTTTTCCAAGTTTAATATGCCCATCTTAAATGAGAAATGAATAAAGATATCCAGAGTCATATTGAGGACAATAGCTACCATTTCAATGGCTTGTTGTAAGTGCGTCTATTGATGCTTTTAGGAAAGCTGATTGGATTTGTTCACATACAGTCCAACCAACCCAAGTTATTTATCACAGGAGGAATTATTTTATCATTCAATGGCTTTTTACTGTTGTGTTTCCTTCCACTTCTCACACGTGGGGCAGTGGAGCCAGAAAATCTGCTAATAATTTTAAGAACTGGAGTGGGTTACAATAATACACTACATTTGTATTCAACCCTGTAGGTGGCAGAAATTTTCATGATTCATTCTTTTTCTGTAGTGAGGGAGTGATGACTATTCATTTTCATGGCAAAGCAATGCCTTTCTTTCTCAATGTTCCTTGTAAGCTGATGATGCAACTGAGCAAGTTATGAAAGCACTTGGGGAGCCAGTGGGCAGTGGGGAAGGGACCTGACCTGGGATTGGGAACAGGAGGGAACTTACTCAGCTGTGTCAGTAACTTGCTCAGCTGCATCATCAGCTTAGAGGGAACATTGACTGGAAGCACTGACAGCAGTGCACAGCTGCTATTGTTTGGGACCATGGGCTGAGAACCAGAATAGAGGGTGGACCCAGGTCCCTTCTCCCCCTGTCCTTGCCTCCCTGGGCATTGACAGGCAGGCCAACACCCAGAAATAGGAGCAAGAGGCAGCGCCATGACCCTCCATGAAAAAGAAAAGTGAAGGACCCCTGGTAACAGAGCTAGCAGTTTGCCCCACTAGACATTAAAAAGACCAGGCCACCTTGTCACAGCTGCTATCAAAGTGGATAATGGAATATATCTCACTGTGTCACCTATTGGCTGGTGTACCTCTCCCACTGAACATCAAGGCTCATTCCACCAGAACTCAAACAACATCCTCTACCTGCATCAGAAATGTGTGTCAAATTCTGAAAACTGCAAGGTGGCAAAATGGACTAACCCACTGACCTTTGTCAAACATGACATGAGACTTAGCTACTGGTGCAGATGCCAATTCTGGGAGAGCAGTACAACAATTAATCTTCAGGTGATGTAGCTAATAATACCAAATCCCACCATCCAGCGAGGATGCTGCTTGCCAGTCACACACTTAGCATTTCCTCAGACGAGAAAAGTTACTTATCTGTAGATTCCAAGACCTGCCCTCTATTTTCTGCCTCCAGAGTCCTCAGTGAACATTGGCTTTGAATTGCAGGGAAACGGAAAGAAGATTGTGATCGCTCAAACCTCAGTGTCCTTGCTTTGGAGCACAAGAAGCCACAAGGTGCTTGCAAAGCCCTGATGGACACTGCTGTTCAGTAGACTCTTATCTCATGCTCATGAGACTCATGCACACTTACAGTGGGATTCACATTGATAACAATATCTCAAAGAATCATAACTACTGAAGAGTAACATACTTTTCTCCATTTTGGATAAGTTTGCGACAGTGACTTTAGCTGAATTATATAGTTGCCAGTCCCCTGTGCGTCTGATATTTACCAGTACACTCATAAGGGTCAACAGAACATGCTTTATTTTCCTGAAGAAGAGCTATTGCTAGAGTGCATTGTATGAGCTGGCTATATTTTCCAACTAAGCTGTTGAGGAATTGCACCTTTTGCTATATTTCTTCTAGCTGACAAGGCAGTCTGATACAAATTAAGTCTCTTGGGGAATAAAGGAGGCCTGTAAAGCCATGTTAAATCTCTGTTTAGCCAAAGAGGTGTACATTTTCCTCCCTAATGTTAACCGTACAACATTTTACATTCCTTTGTTATTTTGCTTCTATAACACTTTTGGGTGACCCTTCATCTGATGCACAAAGCTGCCTTCTGAGGCGGACTGCACTAAAACATGTAATAGTGCTCAGAGCTACCCACTCATTTCCCTCTTTGTATCCTGGTAAAATTAAAGGTGTCATTGTCACTCTCTAAATTTAAGCTTAGTCTGGGACTTAGCTAGGATGGTCTTGTTGTCAGTCTAGTAGAACTCTCCAGAAGGAACAGCAAATCTTCCTTAGTTGACATCTTTTAGGACCAGTTTGCACAGACTTCAGCACATGATGTCATTTGACTTCGAAATTGATTCATTTTGTGTGGTTTATGAGTTTTTGCTTAATTTTGGTTTGTACTTCAACTTGTAGCAGCAGCAGCAGCAGCAATAAGGTTTATGGTTCTTTGTAGATTAAGAACTAACTTAAAAGAACCTGACATTTAATTTGCATAATTAAATAATACAAGAAAATTGCAGATTTTCTGCATACTATCACTAAGATATGGCCTATCCTATCTAGCCACATGTGAATACTTAACGAGCTCTGCAAACAGGGAAAGAGTGTCATGATCCCTACATCTGCCCATCTCTCTGCTTAGCACTTAATTCTGCCCCCAGTCTCCAAATCAATTCTGTCCTTTTAGCCATTCCATCTGTTCTGCCCCCTGTAGCCTCATCTCTTCTTCCTGCAATCCCTGGATTTTTTTCATACCACTGTCCAGGGTCTGCTGGAGGGCTTACAGCAAGATCCTCTTCTGCCTCTTCCACATCTCTGGGTGCAACTCCAAGGATTCTTCATCCCCCTCTGCCGTTACCAATTCTCATGTTGGAGGGAGGGTGAGGGAAGGAGCAGAAAAATGATCCTAGTGTTCACAGGAGATGCTAGGGAAGGAGGAGGACAGCTGCTTTGAGCTGCTGTGCTCTTTCTGCTCTTCTCGTCCTTCATCAGAATGGTGCGGACTTCAGAGAGGAAGGGCAAAGAGCTCTGCCTGTCTCGTGCACTAGTTCTGATTCAGTGGTGTTCTCCAAGAGGTGAGCAGGTGATGAAGACAGCCAATTGTAAGGGGTTTCCTCCGGTTGTACTAAAAATGTGCACCTTCCTCAGCCCTGTTCCTTTCCTGGAAATTTTGTTTCCCAAGGGTGCAATCTGAGCCACTTTAAGCACTACCCAGAGCTAAAACTCCTCATCCTGGATCTTATCATCTCAGTTACATCAATGTCGTTTTCTTGCCCTGCTCATATCCAATCAGAATGCTACTACAGCGACCATTTTCCCTGCATGTTGCTTTGACCTCATCAAAGTTCTCTTTGCTTCTCTCTGCTAGCACCCTCCTCTCTGTTGCATCAGTCAAGCTAGTTGTTTTCACTTTCAGGACCCATGCTAGCCAATCCCTCCCCTGCCTCTCATCTCCTATTCAGTATCAGAAGATTGGCTTTCACCTCAGCTTGTCTGTACTCCGAGTCTGCAGTGACTGCTTGTTAAATTTTTAAATAGGCTCCTTCATGCTTCCTCACTGTGGCCCTTCAACTTAACAGGAGCTCCCTTTAAATGTATGTAAACCCACTTCGTTATCCTCCTTAAAACTGTCCTTTGCCATGATGCCTGCAAAAAACTTGACAATGGCTGCTGAGATCCTGAGACCACAGTCTATCGTGATGACTAAAACTGTCTCATTGTTTCCTAGTAGTCTCCCATTTGTCAGTTTTCATCTATTATCTTTTGTCTTAAAATTAGATTTTAAGGTCTTTGGAGCAGGGACTGCCGCCTTGTTTTGTTTGTATAGCATCTGATGTAAAGCAGTCTGGTCTATTGCTCCTAAGTGCTATAGTAATGTGAAAAAGAAGAAGATATATCCACTGTGGATAAGAATCATTGTGATCAAGAAACTGATGAACATTCTTTATGGTTGTTCATGATAAGAGTGCAATTTGTTGACAATTGCGTTATTGTTGTCCTCATTTAGGTGTAAGTAGCAATTATTTTTACACTGTGTAGTTTAACGACACACGTGCACATAATTGCGTACATCTTAGAGATTACACGTTCAGCAAATTTTAGTGTTTCAAACTTTAGGGTTGAAAGCATTTATCAAACTTTTCTAACGTTTCTTCTTTCTTGTGTTCTATTCTTCAGAGTACCCGAGTGGCCTTGGAGCATCTGGAGTCTGTTCCAGAT
Organism: Podocnemis expansa; assembly: GCA_007922195.1. NCBI lineage: Eukaryota > Metazoa > Chordata > Testudines > Podocnemididae > Podocnemis > Podocnemis expansa. The sequence continues at coordinate 32,855,761 of ML681963.1, forward strand.
AAACTTAGCCTTTTGGAAGATTTCAAAGATTTTGGAGTAAGAAAGTTTTCACTTGTCTCTCAGTACTTCTGAATTGTTGAGAATAAAAGATAGCTTCCTGACCTGCAAAAAGAAATCTATTACCTAGAGGACATATAATGAAATTTAAACAGCAGTGTCCAATTCTATCTCATATAATTATAATGGGGTTTATTTCCTACTCTTGGGGAATTAGATGAAAATCATGGAATTAGTATAGTCTTATACTGTTAAGAAAATATTGGTATAATATATCATGACACTTTCAGTTTAGGCAGGCCAAGATAACTGAGTAAACTGTTTCAACTACTGTTGCTCTATTCTCTACTGGAGTGTTTCAGAATATGTTGATGTGATACCTCCTTTTTCATTAGTGATTATAACTTCTGTGTTAATAATTAGAAACAAGAAAATTACAGTTTGGCATTTCTAGAGACATGACATCCTGCAGTTCCCCTGGCAGTGCATTCTAAAATAAGTATCTCAGTATTCCTGTGATTTCATAGCCAAGGTCATTTATTGATAAGCCTCTGAAAACTACATAATGAACATGAAAGCTGAGTGTCAGAGTTGTTCATTATGTTAGGTAGATATATATTGGGGGAAAAGTTAAGTCTGAGGTTCAGTATGCAAAACTGATAAACATAGTCACACTGTCTTGAACATCAAATGTTATCACTGTTTTCTATTAATGTTTAATCCAGTGTTTGTATATGCAGTTCTTATGTGTAAAGTGCCTTCTTTGGAAGGGTACAATACATGGTACAGATCTTCCACATTTTATTTGACAATACCAAGGTTCAAGAATGACTTTGGTTGCAAGGCCCCGTTTAAGCCACGCGCTTAAGCATGTGCATAACTTCCATAGAAGCTGATGAGCTCTGCAGAATCCAGGCCCAGCTGAACAAATGTAGTGGCCTTAGTCTCATCCTTAGACTGTTTGTAGCTTTGTTCTACTGGCTTTTTTTCCCCCCTGCTTAATGGTGTATTGTTGTGCCTGATGAAGTCTGCTTCATTAGTAATACAGAACAATGCAGTTTAATGGCCAGATCCTACTTGCTGTACTCAGACAAATGCCATTTATTTTAACAAATCTGCTTTTGTGAGAGAGGTCAGCGGGATTTCACTTTATGTAGTTGACATTGCTTTTTATCTGAGATAAAATATTTCCTAAAGCACTTTAGAGAGTTAATTAAACCAACAAAAAGGAGAGAGAATTTAGAACTTATATTTGAAGACTGAAGAGCTATTGATAATTGATCAGATGTAGAAATACAAAGAGACTGAGTGGGTTGTAATTGTTACATGATGACCTGCCATGCAACTTGGATTATGAATCCTTTGGAGTGCACAGCCCTTGTCCTCTTTTCCCTGTGAAGCACTGCACACATTTGTGGCTTAGGAACACTACTGCACACATTTGTGGCTTAGGAACACTGATAGATCAGATCATAAAGTCCTTCCTTAGATTTTGCTAAATTACTTGATTAGTTCAATGAGAATTTTCCTTGCATAAGAACTTTAAGATTTTCCCAGATAATAACAATAATAATACTACTTAGCACTGATTTAACCATCATCAGTCAAAGTTCACTTTGAACACTGTAATCATCCCAATTTTAAAAATATCTTTGTAACAGATCTAGAAGAGTGAAAATAACTAAGGTGTGCAGTAAATCAGTCTTTATAGTTTCTATGCTTGATTTCTCACCAATACTACAAAAGTATGTTTTTTCACAGCATAGCTGTCACAAAAGAGGTATGGCTGTATTGACTCAATAGGATATGTTTATAGTGTTAAAAAGAGACTGTTAAGTCTGGCAAGCCTACAATTAGATCTTTTGGGCATTAACGGCTAAATTGCTGTGCTGTAATTCTTTTACATTCATGAAAACCACACAAAATTAGGAAATTCTATTCTGGAAACCTGTTATTTTCCTCAAGGAGAGTCGGACACCCAATACCTCAAACAAACTTTTAAATTAGAATTGTTTAAAGCTTCCATCGGTGAAAATGCATAATCGTGCATTTATTTTCTGTATAGAATCTTTCACACTGACAGATCTACAAACACTTGATAAATTGCTTATATGGGAGGCAGTGTATTTTATAGAGCACGAGGCCATGTGTTAGGAGAACTTGGGCTGATTTAGACCTCATCTTTACACTGGTGTATATCCATTGTCTTCAGTGGAGCTCTGATTAGAGCTGAGTGAATAACAGATTTTTTTGGTTCATTGGGAGCTCCTCTGCCTGATATGGAAAAGAGATTTGAACTTGGACCTCATCCTTTGCAGGAGAACACCCTAGCCACTGAACTGTGGGATATTCTGGTCTTTCTCAATCTCTCCTATTGAAGTCCTTCCATTTTTAATAAATAATTAACTAGTCATTGAACTAGGGGTTTGGTTTGGTTTGGTTTGGTTTTTTTATCCTAGGTGAGTGGCCTAACCACCAACCAGTAAAGTAATTCTAACATTTTTTTCCATTGGCTCAGTGACTATTCATTGTTATTCATAGTAGCAAGTTCAACTGATTCATAATTTGTTTATAAAAAGTGAAACACTTTCAATGGGTGAGACTGAGAGATCCATACCAGAATATCCCATTGCATAACATTTAGGGTATTCTTTTGCATCTTGCGGTAACTCATTAAGATCCCTTCCCCACATCAGATGAGGTTACAGTGTGGCTGACTGTTTAACCACTGAGCTAAAAGTTATGAGGGGCACCATAACTGCAAACTCCTTTAGCAGTCTTGTGAACGGTACCTTAAGTCCCCAACACCCGATATGCAGCCCTGGCAACGAGGGATGCCTTGAAGAGGAAAAGCAATGCACCCCCGAGGCTGGGAGGACCACAACCACCACACCCAGGGAGAAACACAGGGTAATCATGGTGGGGGACTCTCTTCTGAGGGGGACAGAGGCACCTGATATGGCACCCCGGGAGGTATGCTGCCTGACGGGGCCCTTATCCAAAATGTTACCGAAGGATTGTCAAGGATCATCCAGCCCTCTGATTACTACTCTGTGCTACTCATCCATGTGGGCAATAATGATACTGTGAGATGTGACCCTTGGCAGATCAAAAGCGATTGTAGGGCTCTGGGATCACGGGTGAAGGAGTTTGGTGCATGGATGGTGTTCTCTTCGATCCTTCCTGTCAAGGGTAGGGGCCTGAGCAGAGACAGATGTATACTGGAGGTAAATGCCTGGCTGTGAAGATGGTGTTCCCAGGACGGCTTTGGCTGGATTGACCACGGATGCTGTTCCAGGAAGAAGGAGTGCTAGGCAGAGATGGAATCCACCTATCAAGGAAGGGGAAGAGCATATTTGGATGAAGACTGGCTAACCTACTGAGGAGGGCTTTAAACTAGGTTTGAAGGGGGAAGGTGACCAAAGCCCACAGGTAAGTCACAATGAGGGACACCTGGAGGAAGGGATGGAACTTGGGGGGATCAGAGGCTATAACAGAAGGAATAAAAGAGAGTCTTGTCAGAACTGGAGGGGAGAAATCAAATCAGTGTTTTAGGTGTCCTAATGAATCCCTAATGCCTGAGGGGAATAGAGAAGGAGGACACTGGGAGAAAATCCAAGGGGCAGATGTGACAGGAGAGACAATTGACAGAAAAAAGTAGGGCAATTAGCCTGGTATTTTAGGTGCACGTACACAAATGCAGGGAGCCTGGGAAACAAGCAGGAGGAATTGGTAGTTCTGGCACAGGCAAGGATCTATGATATAATTGGAATAACAGAGACATAGTGGGATAGCTTGCATGACTGAAGCACTGCCATGGATGAGTCTAAATTGTTCAGGAAGGACAGGCGGGGGGAAGAGGTGGAGGAGTAGCACTATATGTAAAAGGGCTTTAGAGAGCTCCAGTAGGAAAGTGGAGACAAGCCTGTTGAAAGTCTCTGGGTTAAGTTGAGAGGAGAGTGCATCAAGGGTAGATGTTGTGGTGAGTGTCTGCTATAGACCACCAGACCAGAAGGAGGAAGTAGATGAAGCTTTCTATGGACAACGGCAGAAGTTGCTAGATCACAGGCCCTGGTTCTCATGGGAGACTTCACTTACCCTGACATCTGCTGGGGGGGCAATACAGCAGTGCACAGTCAATCCAGGAAGTTTTGGGAGAGCATTGAGGACAACTTCCTGGTACAAATGTCAGAGGAACCAGCTAATGGCCTTGCATCTCTTGACCTCCTGCTCCCAAACAGCGAAGAATTGATCGGGAAAGCAGATGTGAATGGCAGCCTGGGCAGCAGTGACCATGAGATGATAAGAGTTCAGGATCCTGATCAAAGGAAGAAAGGAAAGAAGAACACCACAGACTCTGGACTTCAGAAAGGCAGATTTTGGCTCCCTCAGGGAACTGATGGGCAGGATCCCTTGGGAGGCTAATCTGGAGGAGGAGAGGCGTCCAAGAGTGCTGGCTGTATTTTAAAGAAGCCCCAGTAAGGACACAGTAAGATACCATTTTGATGTGCAGAAAGAACAACAAATATGGAAGATGTCCAGCGTGGCTTATCAAAGAACTCTACAGTGAGGCAAAACATAAAAGGGAAACTTACAAGAAGTGGAAGCTTGGACAGATGACTAGGGAGGCTTATGAAGGTATTGCTTGGGCCTGCAGGTATAAAATCAGAAAGGACAAAGGGCAATTGGAGTTGCAGCTAGCAAGGGATGTGAAGGATAACAGTAAGGGGTTCTTCAAGCATGTCAGTAACAAGAAGAGGATGAGGGATAGTGTAGGTCTCTTATTGAATGGGGCAGGTATCCTCATGGTGGATGATGCGGAAAAGGCTGAAATACCCAATGCTTTTTTTACCTCAGTCTGCAGAGGCAAGGTTAGCTCCCAGATTACTGCACGGGGCAACAAGAATGGAGAGAAGGCTAGCAGCCCTCAGTGATGGAAGGTCAGGTTAGGGACTACTTAGAGAAGTTGGATGTGCACAGGTCAATGGGGCCAGATGAACTGCATCTGAGGATGCTAAAAGAGTTGGCTAATGTGATTGCGGAGCCACTAGCGATTATCTTTGAAAACTTGTGGCGAATGGAGGAGGTCCTGGATGATTGGAAAATGGTAAATATGGTGTTTGCCTTCAAGAAAGGGAAAAAGGAGGACCCAGGGAACTAGAGACCAATCAGCCTTACCTCAATACCTCGAAAAATCATGGAGCAGGTCCTCAAAGAATCCATTCTGAAACACTTGGAGGAACACTTGGAGTGATCAGGAATAGTCAGCATGGATTCACCAAGGGCAAATTATGCCTGATCAACCTGATTGCGTTCTGTGATGAGATAATTGGATATGTAGATTCAGGAATAGCCGTTGATGTGATATACTCTGGCTATAGCAAAGTTTTTTTATATGTTTTCCCACAGCATCCTTGTCAGCAAGTTAAGGAGGTATGGTTTGGATGAATGTACCGTAAGGTGGATAGAAATATGGCTAAATCATTGGGCTCAGCTGGTAGGGGTCAATGGCTCAATGTCTAGTTGCCAACCAGTAACTAGTGGAGCACCCCAGGGGTCTTTCCTGGGGCCAGTTCTATGATCTTGATGATGGGATAGATTGCATGCTCAGTAAATTCACAGACAAGACCAAGCTGGGGGGAATGGTGAACACGCTGGAGGGCAGGGGTAGGATTCATGGAGACCTAGACAGATTGGAGCTTTGGGCCAAATTAAATCTCGTGAGGTTCAACAAGGATGAGTGCAAAGTCCTGCGCTTAGGACGGAAAAATCCCACGTACTGCGACAGGCTGGGGGCTAACAGGCTAAGCAGTAACACTGTAGGAAAGGACCTGTGGGTTATGGTGGATGGGAAGCTGGATACGAGTCAACAATGTGCTCTTGTTGCCAAAAAGGCCAATAGCATATTGGGCTGTATCAGTAGGAGTGTTACCAGCAGATTGAGGGATGTGATTATTCCCTTCTATCAGCACTGTTGAGGCCACATCTGGAATACCGTATCCCATTTAGGCTCCAAACTAAAGCAGCTAATCTGAAGGGGAAAGGAGTCCAAGAGAATTGGTTATATTTTAAGGAAACCCTGCTAAGGGCACAGGAAGTTGCCATTCCAATTAGGAGAAAGAACAAACATGTGAGGCAGCCAGAATGGCTTAGCAGGGAACTCTGCTCTGAGCTTAAACATAAAAAGGAAGCTTACAGGAAGTGGAAGCTTGGTCAGATGACCAAGGAGGCATATAAAGATATTGCTCGGGACTGCAGGGATAAAATCAGAAAGGCCAAAGGACAAATGGAGTTGCGGCTAGTGAGGGATGTAAAGGATAACAAGAAGGGATTCTACAAGTATGTTAATAACAAGAAGAGGATCAGGGATGGTGCAGGCCCCTTGCTGAATAGGGTAGGCATCCTTGTGACAGAGGATGAGGAAAAAGCTGAAGTGCTCAATGCTTTTTTTGCTTCAGTTTTCAGAGGCAGGGTCAGCTCCCAGCCCACTACAATGGGTGTGGCAGATGGGAGAGAAGACGACAGGCCCTTGGTGACAGAAGGTCAGGTTAGGGACTGCTTAAAGAAACTGGATGTGCACAAGTCCATGGGGCCGGATGAACTGCATCCGAGGGTGCTAAGGGAATTTGCCAATGAGATAGCAGCACCGCTGGCCGTTATCTTTCAAAACTCATGGAGAATCGGGAAGGTGCCAGAGGATTGGAAAAAAACAAATGTAGTGCCTATTTTTAAGAAAGGGAAAAAGGAGGATCCGGGAAATTACAGACCAGTCAGCCTCACCTCAATCCCTGGAAAAATTATGGAGAAGATTCTCAAAGAAGCCATCCTCGAACACTTAGAGGAAAATAAAGTGATCAGGAACAGTCAGCATGGATTCACCAAGGGTAAATCATGCCTGACCAACCTCATCGCCTTCTATGATGAGATGACTGGATTTGTGGATGCAGGAAGAACCGTTGATATGATATACCTTGATTTTAGCAAGGCTTTTGATACAGTTTCCCACAGCATTCTCATTGGCAAATTAAGGAAGTATGGGTTGGATAGGTGGACTATAAGGTGGATAGAAAACTGGCTAGATCAACGGTTTCAGCGTGTAGGAATCAATGGTTCTATGTCTAGCTGGCAACCAGTCACGAGTGGTGTGCCCCAGGGGTCGGTCCTGGGGCCGGTTCTGTTCAACATTTTCATCAGTGATCTGGATGATGGAATAGACTGCATTCTCAGTAAGTTTGCGGATGACACCAAGCTGGGGGGACTAGTAGACGCGTTGGAGGGCAAGGACAGGATTCAGGGAGACCTAGATAAATTGGAACAGTGGGCCAATAGAAATCTTATGAGGTTCAATAAGGACAAGTGTAAAATCCTGCACGTGGTACGAAAAAACCCCAGCACCGCTACAGGCTGGGAAACATTCAGCTAAGTAGCAGCAGTGTAGAAAAGGACCTGGGGGTCATGGTGGATGGGAAGCTAGATATGAGTCAGCAGTGTGCTCTTGCTGCCAAAAAGGCCAGTGGCATACTGGGCTGCATCAAAAGAAGTATTACCAGCAGATCAAGGGATGTGATCATTCCCTTCTATTCTGCACTGGTGAGGCCACATCTAGAATACTGTGTTCAGTTTTGGGCTCCTCACTACAAAAAGGCCAGGGACATGCTAGAGAGAGTTCAGAGGAGGGCAACTAAAATGATTAAAGGGCTGGAGCACAAGCCCTATGTGGAAAGACTGAAAGCATTAGGCTTATTTAGTCTGCAGAAGAGAAGATTGAGGGGGGATTTGATAGCAACCTTCAACTACTTGAAGGGATGTTCTAAGGAAGATGGGGCTCGACTGTTCACGGTAATAACAGAGGACAGAACGAGGAACAATGGTCTCAAGTTGCAGTTAGGGAGGTCGAGGCTGGAAATTAGAAAAAACTTTTTTTTACTAGGCGAGTGGTGAAGCCTTGGAATGAGCTGCCAAGGGAGGTGGTGAAATCTCCATCTTTGGAGGTGTTTAAGAAGAGAAGACAGGGGATTTGATAGAAACCTTCAACAACTTGAAGGGGTTCTCCAAAGAGGAGGAAGCTAGGCTGTTCTCAGTAGTAACAGAGGACAGAACAAGGAGCAGTGGTTTCAATCTGCAGCTGAGATGGTCGATGTTGGGTATTAGGAAGAACCTTTCTCACTAGGAGGGTGGTGAAGCATTGGAATGGGTTACCCAGGGAGGTGGTGGAATCTCCTTCTTTGGAAACATTTAAGGCCAGTTAGACAAAACCCTGGCTGAGATGATTTAGTGAGAGTGGTCCTGCTTTTAGCAGGGGATTGGACTAGCTGACCCCATGGGGTGAATTGCAAGCCTAGATTCTATGAAAATAAATTCAAATGAAATTTGCAAATAGTTTTGATTCAACCCCAACTATACTTTTATGGTGAATAAACTATTTGTCCCCACATTTTTGCCCAGTTCTAGTTCTGAGTTACCTCTGCATGTGTGAGGTCATCATCACACTCTGGAGCTGTAAGTCTGGCAATATGGTTTCTGGGAAGAAACTGAAGTTCTCTGTGCCTCACTTTCTTTATCTTGTAAGTGGAGCTGATGATACTTATCTCACAGGGGCTTGGGTTGGTTCGACAATTAGTGTATGTGAAGCACTGTGAGATTATCAAAGGGGAAGATTAATTATTATTGTTTTTGATATTTACTTGCCCTGGAATGTAGCCAGTGTTGGGGTGGATGAACAAACACTTCAGCATAAGACATGGGAAGGGAAAATTTTAGGGAGTGCCATCAGAACAGACTTTTCAGAAGGGTGAAATAAACTGTGTAATGCCTCATAGAACAGACAGGACCTCCATTTTTAACGGTTTTTTTTTTTCTGAACAGCCTCTGCCCAGTGAACTTGGTGAAACTCAGTTTACCTACTGGGGAAGGACAAGGGCAGAGCAAACCCAGCTGGGATTGATTTAAGTGGTCAGGAAAATTGAGGAGAGGGAGGGTGTGGTATGTATGTGCTTGAAAAGTGACATTATAAAAATGGCTTTGTGGGGTTCTATGTCTGTTGTCCCTCAGTGATTTCATAACAAATGTACTCAATTTACATATTGGAGGTGATTCTTTTTGTAACTCATAGACTGGCAGTACTGAAAATTAAACCTGGGATCTGGATGAGAAGTTGAGCTCTTTCTGAGTTGTATAATTATTATCATCATCATCAGTACTAAAGTTTGTGAGATCGGAATTCAGTTAATAAATCCTGTGATGAAGTGTGTACCTGATTAGAGCCTAGCTTCCACTCCTGTAACTGTGTTGACTCTGCAGAGCCACCCATGAGTAAATGTAGGAAAAACTTTGCTTTCTGTCATAAAGTATGTAGGAAAAAAAATGATCTTGTGGTGAAAATCAGTGAACAAATACTCAGAAGATCTGAGTTCACCACGTGCTCCGTTGCAAACATCTTGTGCAATTTTAGGCAAGTTGTTTAATATGTGTGTGTGTCAGTTCTCTACTGTAAAATGAGGTGACACTATGAGGACTTAAATTCTGCTTCCCTTTGTCTGTCTTGTCTGTTTAGATTTTAAGCTACTTGGGGCAGGAGCTTTCTCTGACTGTTTTTATACATCATCTAGCACAATAAAGCCCCTAGCTTTGGTGAGGCTGTATTGTCATAGAAGTAAGAAAAGTTAATAATTATATCATCATACATGGACCTTAATTCATTGAGAATCTCTGATGAGTAAAATCTTGACACTTTTTGGTAGCTATTTTTCTAAACATAAATGGCCACGCTTATTGCCCCAAGTCAGCTTGTTGGGCACCTTAAGAGAAAAAATGGTTACTAACACAGGGTTTTTAAGAAAGAACCTCACATATTTACTAGGAGTGTATTTTCCAAAACAGGGAAGAAGAGTTCTCTGTCCAATTCTAGTACACAGTCTGAGCCACCCCACTATACTGACTCAGTTAAGTGGTGCAGTTGCTATTATATATCTCTGGCATTTTTTAAATTAATTTACAAGGCATTGTAAAAGAGTAGCCTGAAATATTTTTTATTTTTGTATTAAGGTAAAGTTGCAATAAAACATTAACATACTACATCATAGAATCATAGAAGATTAGGATCAGAAGGGGCTCAGGAGGTCATCTAGTCCAAACCCCTGCTCAAAGCAGGACCAACCCCAAGTAAATCATCCCAGCCTGAGCTTTGTCAAGCCAGACCTTAAAAACCTCTAAGGATGGTGATTCTACTACACCCCTGGGCAGTACATTCCAGTGCTTCACCATCCTCCTTGTGAAAAGGTTTTTCCTATTATCCCACCTAGATTTTCCCCCTGCAACTTGATACCATTGTTCCTTGGTCTGTCATACTTATTCAGGATCAGGGTGACATTCAGTGGGTTTGGCTAAGGATTATTACTTGCTGGCTGGGGAGCCCTCCTCCTCTGAGAGCTTTGAAAAGGGTAACCATTATTCTAAATACCTATCCTATATTTAGACCTTCTTTTGTGTAAGTAGTTGGTATGAAAGGTTTTCCATTATAAGGACAGTCCATATTTTACTAGACCACAATTCCCTAGAAAGGAAAAGTCACATTTTTCCAATAATGGGCAATATAAAGTGTTGCTACTAATAATAAAACTTAATCCATCAGTCTGTTTAAATGCAGATCTGTTTCTGAAGCATTAAGGTTAAGCAGACTGAGGGATCTCAGTAAAGTGGTATTTTGTCATAAAACAAATCTCTTTAACAACTTCCTCCCCATACTGTCTAATTTCTGAACACAACCATTATATGTACAAGTCTGGTCCCTCTTCTCCTCAACCTCTCCAATAGAGTTCCTCCTCAGTAGCAAAATATGATGGATCTTAACTGGATTCAGATGTCATCAATACAGTAATTTATAATTTAAAAAGTTGTTTATGAGCTACACAAAGGCAGCTGTATCTAAATACCCTTAACTAATTTTGGTTTTCCCGCATGAAAAGAAATAAACTGAATTCCTCCATTAACAGCTATTTATGATGTAGTTTTTGGGGGAAGTTGTAAGGAATCATTGATTAATCAATATTAATTAGCAAGGGGAAAAAGCCTTCTATTTTTTTTATCAGATTTTCATCTTAACATCAAGACTCTGTAGAGAGCCTCTTACTCTTTCCTCACTAGCAGGGCAATTGGGTTTCCTGTATTTTTACCTCTGAAAGCCAGTATTTAACCAGACCTGGTTGTTTTGAATTTTTCTTAATAGTAATTACAATCTTATTTACAGAAGGAGACTAATTTTTTTTTCATTAGCTACTCTGTCACCTTACAAAAATATTCAGATCTTTCTATGTGTTTCCAGGAATCTTATCGTCAGAGGGAGATAATTGAAGAAAGATACACTAAATATAAGGAAATTGTGAGCTCTCTACAGCAGCAGCTGGAGGATTCAAAGCGCAGAATCAGGAACTTCAAAGTATGTCAGTCTCCTCCCTCTTATGTTGTTCTCTCTTGCATTCAGTCACTAGCAGATACACATTTTATGGAAATTAGCTCAAGTTGCAAACATTGACTAAAATCCTATATGAGCAGTAAAACAAACAAGGCTTTGCCTGCCAAGTGTGTGGTCACAGAGGCCCTTGTTTTGTCAGCATCTATTCCCTAGAAGCATCCCACTTCACTTTTTCTATTTGCTTTCTTTCTGGTCTGTTAACTGAAAAGGTAAATTCAGAAACCTAAAGTTTCCCAGTTCCCCAAATGAAGAGTACCCCTGTTCCCTACCACAGTTACCAACCTTATATACTTAAAGCAAAGTGCTCATTCATCATGTTACTTCTCAGTGGGATATACCACTAATAGCCACTTCCTGTAACAAGTAATTGACCATTTCAGGAGCTTTCTGCCCCAGTGAAGAAGGGGTTAAAGGACTTAACCTCTTGGGGGTGGGGGGGGGTCATTAAAATAGTGATCCAGGCTTAGGCTGGGTGGCATAATCTAAAAAACTGCACTGGAGCAGACCTCCTAGTCCAAGGAAATGGACTATCTTGCTGGAAAAATTGCCTTAGAGCACGAGGCTGCCCTCAGCTCTCTGAGGAAAAAGAGGAGCTGGCTTTTCCTTACTTTTCTTTTTGCAGCATTGGAACTCAGCCTTGGTTAGTTGGACATACAAGGAATAAGGAGCCCAGAATTCCCTCCCTAGGACTTCTTTACCCTGCATGAGATTGCAGGGACCCAGCGTTTTTCATGATCTGTGGACATCTTTTGTCCTTTTCTTTTGCACTGTTATTTTACCACTAAACTGAAGCAGGCAGACTTCTTAAGATTTATGTATACCCAGTACATTACAGACTACTGTCATGCTGTCCTTCATATCCAAGACAAGAAAGGTGCACACTGCTTGGCCTAGGAGACCATCAGAGAAAGAGAACTTATCACATTCAGAAATCGGCAATGGGTGGTTGTAAGCACCAAAATCAACAAAAGGTTCTTACCAGTAATCTCACAAAATAGCAAAGTGAAACTAACTTACTTTAAATTTTTTGCAGACAAGAGGTCAAACTCTAGTTCCCCAAGATTCCAATTTATGTTCAATAATGTATCTATATTTAGGGGGCCTTTGTCGTGCTTTGGGGTCAGATCTACAGAGACTGAGCTTATAACCATGAAATTGTTGATCTGTTTCCTCTGTTAGAGAAATAAGAGAGTTGTTCTGGGCACTGACTTCCAACACACTGTTGCTTTAGTAAAAAGCACATGACTTCTCTGACATATCCAAGCTGTATTTCTTTAGGAAAGAACTAACAGGAAGTATGCAAGACAACATCCCTCTTAGTTCAAGACCTGGAGTTAACCTTCAACATCCCCCCATCTCATCTCTACTCATAGAGGTTACCATCAGCAGTTATCAGATTTTTGGAGACCTGTTCAAATGCTGGCTGGCAGTAAGGTGTGCATCAGCTGATAGTGTATTGCTGACTGAGCTCACTGTGCTGGCTTGATCTGAAATTATATTAAGAATCCAATACGAGGCTGATTCCAAAATAGGACTTTCCCATTTCTGTAGACAACAGGGAACTTTACATTGTTTCCCTTTAGTCATGGCTAGTTTTCTTTGCTATCACAGCTGTTGCAAACAGAATAGAATGTTCAAAAGGAGGTAGCAGGAGGGCGCTAATCTGATGCCAATGATCATTTTGGCTTAGTTCAAGAAATCCCTTTGCTGCTTGCTTCTCTTTGCCCACTGGAATTGTCTTACATGCCTCAAATACACTATTGCTTTGTTTCTTTATTTTATTTTTACAATTTGTCATTAGCTTTTCTCTCACTCAGTCTTATGGAGTTGAGAGAGATCAAAGTTCCTGCTTGCTGACAGTTTCAATTCACACTTTACATACTGTGCAGTGCTCTCACTTTATCGAGTAGCAAACTATTTGGTAAGTGATAAAGAAGTGTATGTTAAAAGGGAGTTTTTATAAAGCGCTTCTGTGGTGTGCAGTAACCTTGTATTAGCCTTTTTACATACAGTTTCTTGCCTGAGTTAGCCTCCCTCCTCCTGTGTGACCTTCTTCAAACCCTTCCTCACAAAACTCTTCTTTCAGCTTCGTTTCCTCATGTTAAACTCAGAGAAAGCACTGTTTGCTTTCAATTTTGGATCTGATTATTTTATTTTAAGCAACAAAAATAAGAACAAATACAAACCAGAAACAAAGTGCATAATCATTCTCTGTAGATTGTTGTCCCAAGAGCAGTTTTGTCCCTTTTGCTTTGTTTTCTCCTTTTTTACCCCCTTCCATGCTCTGTAATTTCATCTGTTAAATTTAGGATCATGAAAGGTTGTAAAAAAAAAAAAGAACCCTATTGCCTAGATTAGAAGGCCAGAGTAAGTTATAAATGTTGTTTGGACAGATAAAAATGTCATTTTTCCTGCAATTGGGGAGGTGGGGAGTGGTCTGAGTTAACATGAAGGAATCACAGCATTGAACTGTCAGCTAGGGGGCTGAAAGATAATAGAGAAAAGAGAACAGTTGGTTACTCACCATAACCGTCCTTCGAGATGGGCTGCTCACATACGTTCAGTTACAGGTGTCTACGTGCCGCAGCACACGGTAGCTCGGAAAGTCTTCAGCGTTAGCCTGTCAGGTCAGGGCGCACAGCCAACGCCCCCTCCATGCCGCGGCCATGGCTATACAAGTGACCGTGACCCTGACCCTCCCAGTCCCGTATACCTTTGCCAACTCAGTTAGCAGGGACTTTGGGAGGGACCTGAATGTATGTGAGCAGCCCATCTCAAAGAAGAACGGTTATGGTGAGTAACCAACCGTTTTCCTTCGAGCGCTGCTCACATCATTCAGTTACAGGTGACTGCTAGCCATACCCAAGGATGGTGGGAGGAGTTACAGTCTACCCACACTGAGTACAGCGCTGCCCACAGCAGCAGCATCTCTTGCCTGTTTGGCAATGGCATACTGCGTCGTGAATGTATGTACCGACGACCAAGTAGCGGCCCTGCAGATCTCTTGGATCAGGACCTTAGCGAGGAAGGCCATGGAAGACACCTGAGCTCTGGTAGAGTGGACTCTCACAGTCTCTGGGAGAGGCGTGTTTGACCTTCCGTAACAGTCTTTAATGCAGTTCACAATCCATTTGGAGATGCATTGGGAGGATACTGGAGAACCTCTCATGCGTTCCGCGACTGCCACAAACAGTTGGGAGGTCTTGTGGAAGGATCGGGTGCGCTCAGTGTAGATTAGGAGCGGTCTCCTCACATCCAGGGTGTGCCACCATCTCTGGTTTTCTGTCACCTGCGGGTCTGGATAGAAGACCAGCAGGCAGATCTCTTGATTCATGTGGAAGGGGGTGGCAGCCTTGGGCAAGAACGAGGGGTGGTGACACAGGACCACCTTGTCTGGGAAGAAAACCGTATATGGGGGTTCAGAGGATAGGGCTCGTAACTCTGAGACCTTTCTGGCCGATGTAACGGCCACCAGGAAAGCCACCTTCCAGGACAGCACGAGCAGGGTGGCTGAGTCTAAGGGCTTGTATGGCGGTTCTGTCAGAGCCCGTAGCACCACGTTCAGGTCCCACTGCAGAGTGGGGTTACAGACGTGGGGAAAAAGTTTTTCCACTCCTTTCAGGAATCTGTGGGAGATGGGGTATGAGAAGAGTGGGACCCCATCTGTCATTTGGTGAAAGGCCGAGATTGGTGCCAAATACGCTTTCAACGAGGACAGAGATAGGCCTTTCTCCCTTAAGTCAAGAAGGTAATCTAAGGTTGCCTGAATTGGTGCGGAGATAGGGTCTATGTTTTTATCATGGCACCAAGTGGAGAAGTGATTCCATTTTGCCATGTAGGTGGACCTGGTGGAGGGTTTTCTGCTACCAACCGGGACATTTTTAACCCTATCCGAGCAGTGTCTTTCTTGCTCGCTGAGCAAGAGAGGATCCAGGCTGTCAGGTGCAGGAGGCCCAGGTTGGGGTGCCAAAGGCATCCCGAGTCCTGTGTCAGAAGGTCCGCCCACCGTGGTAGGCGGAGCGGGGTCCTCACTGACATGTCTTGAAGGAGAGGGAACAAGTGTTGCCTGGGCCACTCTGGGGCTATCAAGATGATGAGTGCCTTGTCCGTGAGGGCTTACAGAAGCACCCTCTGAATCAGGGGAATTGGCGGGAAGGCGTACCTTAGGGCTCCCAACCAGTTGAGGAAAAAGGCATCGCTGAGAGACCCTTTCTCCCGACCTCAGAGGGAGCAGAACCGGGGGCATTCGCAGTGCTGCGCCATGGCAAAGAGGTTGATCTGAGGGGTTCCCCGCCTGGTTGTCAGCAGGGAGAAAACCTCGTTGTGGAGGGACCACTCGTGATTCGCCAGTAGCTTGCTGCTCCATTGTCCACCCCGGGGAGATGGGCGGCAGTTGGCATGAAGTGATGGCCTACCACTAGTTGCCAAAGCTTGGTTGCTTCCTCGCATAGGGCCAAAGAGAGGACTCCCCCTTGGTGATTTGTGTAGAACACGGCTGCTGTGTTGTCTGAGAGGATTTGGACCACTCTGCCCTGGATCTGGTCTAGAAATGTCATGCAGGCCAGTCTGATGGCCCTGAGCTCCTTCACGTTTATGTGGAGGAAGCTGTCCTCGGGGCTCCAGGCACTTTGCATGGAGAGGCCCCCAGACAGATGGGCGCCCCACCCCAAGTTGGAGGCATCCGTTATCAGGGTCACAGCAAGCTTGGACACACTGAATGGGTTTCCCCCCCATCGCGAAGTTGGGGTCCCTCCAGATTTGGAGGGACTCCAGGCCGTGTTGGGGTACCGAGATTACCTTGTCGAGACGGTCCTTTTCTGGTCGGAAGCTTGTGGCGAACCAGAGCTGGAATGGTCGCATCCACAGGCGGGCTGTTCGGATTACCAGTGTGGCTGCTGCCATGTGACCCAGGAGCTGCATGCATCTGCGCACTGTGGTCAGCCCGGGCGCCTGGAGCTTCGTGATGATGGTGCAGATGGATCAGAATCTTGACAGGGGCAAGGATGCGATGCCTTGCTGGGCGTCTAAGCATGCCCCAATGAACTCTATATCCTGAGTGGGGCAAAGCTTGGACTTTTCCAAGTTTATGCAGAAGCCCAGGAACTCGCACAGGTTCATTATCATGTCGACATGGTTTTGTACTTGTCGACTTGACTTGCCCACTATGAGCCAGTCGTCCATGTAGGGGTAGATTCTTACACCCCTCCTGCGTAGGAACGCTGTGACTGGTGCGACACACTTTGTGAACACCCTGGGGGCTAGCGGTAACCCGAAGGGGAGGGCGGTAAACTGGTAATGGCATCGTGCCACTGCAAACCTGAGGAACCGCCTGTGGTGGGGTCGAATGGCTATGTGGAAGTAAGCGTACTTTAGGTCGAGGACCGCGAACCACACTCCTGAGGGAGGAGATGATCTGCAGTAGGGAGATCATGCGGAATTTTATTTTCTTTGTTTTTGTTGAGAGCTCTGAGATTTAGGATGGGCCGTAGGTCCCTGTTGGGTTTGGGGACCAGGAAGTAGTGGGAATAGAACCTTTTGCCATGGCCCCCCTTGGGAACCTTTTTGATGGCTCTGAGAGAGAGTAACTTTTGGCTTTCAGTCTCGAGTTTGCCTAGCAGATCAGGGTTCTCTGGGATCATGGGAGGGGACGGTTTCCTGTCCTGGGGGGTTGAGAGGAACTGAATGCGGTATCCTCTTGCCACTGTGTTGAGGATCCCCTGGTCCAAAGTGACCCGGGTCCATCATGGAGCAAAGTGGTGGAGGCGGTGGGGGGAGAACAGGGGTTGTGGAGCGCTGCATTTGGAAGGACCATGAAAAATGCTGTTTGCAGCCTGACGAATGGTCCAACCCCTGTCCGCACCACCCCGACTGGGAGGTGCCCAGCTTACCCCCTTTACCTGACCAGCCTTTATCCTTGTCCAGGTCCCCAAGGTGGCGCTTGGGTAACTGGAGAGATCTCGGAAACTGGGTCTGCAGTTGCAGCTGTTGTTTCAGTTGCTGTAGCTGCTGTTGTAGCTGGTGCAACTTCAAGGAATGCCTAACAGGTTACGGGGTGTAGATCCCGAGGGACCTCAGAGTGGCCCTCAAGTCCTTCATACCATGCAGCTTCGTGTCTGTGGAAGATACAAAGAGGTCAGGGCCTTCGAAGGGAAGGTCCTGAATAATTTGTTGCATCTGCCTGGAGAGACCGGAGTTCTGGAGCCAGGCCAATCGGTGCATCACCACTGCCGATGCCATTGTGCGTGCTGCTGTGTGCAATGCATCCCAGGTTGCCGCAAGAGCATCCCTGGGCACTCTCTCTCCCTCATCCAGCATTGCTTCGAAGTCTCTCAGGCGATCCTCGGGAATGACCAGCTGGAGATTTCATAGAGCTTTCCACCGGTTGAAGATGTAGCGCATCATCAAGGCTGAATGGTTTGAGATGCACAGCTGGAGGGCGGCAGAAGAGTAAACTTTCCTGCCGAGCAGGTCGAGCCTCCTTGCCTCCTTGTTCTTGGGCGTGGTGCTAGGTTGGCCTTGTCTCTCCCTTTGGTTGACTGCGTCGACCACCAAGGACCCCGGAGTCTGGTGATGAAACAGGAAGGGGAAACCTTCCGAGGAGATGGAGTATTTCTTGTCTGCTACTTTGGACGCTGGCGGGATCGAGGAAGGCATTTGCCAGCATTTCTGGACAGTGCGGAACACCCCGGTGTGTAAGGGAATTCTGACCTTAGCCGGCGGGGCTCGACGACACGCGTCAAAGAGGGAGTCATCCTCCACCTGGATCACCCCTAGCTTGAGCTTCAGGTTCACCACCATGCGGCGGCGAAGATCCCGTTTGACACGAGGATCCCCTTCGCGGTCGGCGGACATGTCGATTAATCTTTCATCGGGCGACGAAGGTAAGGGGGCCCTTGATCTGCTTCGTTGTGTAGAATCAGGGTCCGGCTCGTCATCAGAGAAATCCAAAGACTCTGGTGCAGGCAAACAAGCTTAACCGGAGGAGGTGTCATTCAGCCAGTCGAGGGTCCATTCGTTGTGCGGGGACCTCGATGGCGGCGTAGGAGTTATGAGGGGGGCAGGTGCTTCCCCTGATGGGTGCCTTCGCTGCGAGCTTGGTGAGACGGAGCTTTTGCGGGCTCACTTTTTCAGGCGCTCCTGGGTGGGAAGAAAGGGCTCTTCCGAGGACGACCTGGATGACCTCCCCCCCCCCCCCCCGACAGTTGGCAGTCCAGTACCGAGAATTCCTCGAAGTGGTGAGGTGGAGCCGTAGAACTTGGGCCCTGTACTGGATTTGATGGTGCCGGGTCGGAGAGAGGTGAGGAGGCCCGGGACGGTGCCGGCATCGGTGCGGGTGTTGCTGGTGCCGAGTCTGACGGTACCAAAAGTGACGGTACCGGAAGTGGGATTATTGGCGACAGTGCCAGGTCCGGCGGTACCGGGCGTGGTGGCGGTGCTGGACTTGTGGGTGGTGCCGGGCTTGTGGGCAGTGCCATGTCCAGCAGTGCCAAGGGAGGCGGTGCCGTTGTGGCCGGTTGCCTCTTGTTCCGCACCGAAGCCAGATTTGAACGCCCTTGGCGAGCCAGTGCCTGAGCCGGGGCCCTGCCCAGGGCAGCTGGAAGGCTATCGGGAGACCAGCGAGGTCGGTGCCTAGAAGGTACCGTGGAAGGCCGACATCTTGGGCCTGGTACCCGGGATCAGTGGGAATCTTGAGCCTGGGCCAATCGAGGGTCCGGCGGAGCGCTGGTGGCTCAGCTGCTTTCGAGCGGAGAAGCTCCGGTCCCCGAAATTAGGCAGAGGCGACGCTCCCTTTCCAGCTGAGTCCTCTGCTTAAAGGATCAGCAGACGGGGCAGTCCACTGTGATGTGGGACTCACCCAAACAAGCAAGGCACTTCTCATGTGGATCGTCCATCGGGAAAGCCTTGCAGCATCCTAAGCACGGCTTGAATCCTGGCATTTCGAGTTTTGCACGAAAAGACAGGCCCTTGCATTTCACAAGATGGCGGTGATCCAAACCAACGCTGATGGCGGAAGAAGGAACTGGGAGGGTCAGGGTCACGGTCACCTATATAGCCGTGGCCACGGCGTGCAGGGGGCGTTGGGCGTGCACCCTGACCTGACAGGCTGACGCTAAAGACTTTCTGAGCTACAATGCGCTGCAGCACGTAGACACCTGTAACTGAAGGATGTGAGCAGCGCTCGAAGGAGAACTGATGGTAGAGGAAGAAAACAGTAGGAAGGACAAAACAGAGTAGTAGAGCTGATGATAAAACAATATATTGAGTAACAAAATGAAATAGAGAAGAAAATTCACAGCGATGCACCCTATGCTACATAGAAATGAACATTTTAATAAAAGTTCTGTCCTGAACAGCTTACAATCTAAATACGCAAACAAACAAAAAAAGCATGAAGGGTGTGGAAAAAGGATATAATGAAAAGTTGCCATCTCTGCAAATGGAGGGGATTGTTGCAATGCAGAGATTTCAGGTGGAGTATTGGCCTCAGGATCTGCTCATTTAATAGGTCTGTTTTAAGATTGCATTTCTGGAAGCAGTGAAGATGAAAATAGAACAGCTTTACAGTTCCATATTCGGGGGAAACCTGAAATTTGTTTTTCCTTTGAAAGGTTATTACTGTAGGGTGTATATTCTAGGTACCAAGTCCCTCATTGACATACAAGGGGATTAATGTGTGTAATTCCCATTAGTATTAATAAGAGCAAATTCCCAGTACAGTAATGGGACAAAGGCTCCCTTTCAGTCTCTAAATTAGTCCTGGGTTTTTTTTCTGGTTCCAAAGTGTAATACTAGCAAGAATGATAAATTGCAGGATGCTTTTAAGAAAATTCCCTCAGGCTGTTTGTGAGGAAATTTAGTAGCAAAGTATAGTATTCCATGAACCAATACATTTGAGTGTTATCATCCTTCCTCATCTGAAGAAACAGAGTAATTTAGAAACTAAGCCAAGCTGTTAATCTTGTTTTGGAGAGCAATATATCTAAAGACCACTTGCTTCAATGCTAAAACAGATCTCCAGATATTTTTGGTTAAATTGCACTGTTTGAATTTTCTTCTCCAGCCTCTAGACCAAGTGCCTCCTCAGAACAAAGCAATATGCTGTATTGCACATATCCAGATGCTCTTTTTACTTTATAAATAAGACCAGCATATATGGGTTTTATTTTATTTTAAAATTGGGAAGAAAAATGGAAAAGCAATTTCAAGTTTTCATGGGTGAAATATCAAACCTGTATTTAAAAGATAAAAGTTTTGGATTTAATTATGGGAGGGGAAATGGAATTGAGGTTTGCAGTTACTTAGATTTCTTGCTGAAACAAGTCAATGTGGATAAGTGTTTAGCTGCATCATCAACGCATGGAAGCTCTGACCTTATGTTTCATTCTGGGATCAAGACATGATTATACAGGAAAGGAACCATGCCACATTTATACAGCTTGTTATAGTGACAAAAAGCAGCCAAGCTCCCTGGGCAGAGCAGAGAATGTAGTTTTTTTCCATGGGTTCTGAATGTTGACAAGAGCAAGGAATTTGGGACAAAATCAGATTTAAAACTAACAACAAGATTTATGTTCTGGGGATTGGAATCAGAGTTTATTAATTTAATGCTAAAAAATACCATCCTGTGTATGACCAAACTTAAGGCTGTTTTTAATTTCAGTAAATAAGGAGTCTTATAACTTAAGTAATGCAGACTTTTCACAGAAAGCATGTTCATTGCCTTTCTTAGGATTTAAAAACAGAAGCTGATGTTTCTGACATGCAAGCAGCAGCTCTCTCCTCCACATGGCAGACTAAAACCAGCTTTTTGTCCAGTTCGTTGCTTTCTGATTCAGGCTGTAAGTACTGTTATTTAATAGTATTGTAAAAGTATTCTTATTAGAAAATATTGTTATTTAATACTCCACAACACAATTGGGTATCCTCTACTTTTAACGCTATTTTAGTCGAATTACATAGAGACCCAGTTGAAATCATCATAGGATTTCTAATGGTTTTTACCTTCTGGTACTGAATTTATTGATTAACCTCATTATTGTCTGTTATGCCACAATGAGAGTTTTGTTTTTGTTTTTTCCAATTGGAAAATACTGTATTTTGTCGGTCCAGAATAAAGAAAATTACTTGCATTGTGATATGAATCCCGGCAATGGCAACTTTATACTTAAAAAGACACTGCATTTCCAGGCCTTATGCAGATACCCAACCAGAGCACCTCCTCTAAATTCCTAGTAGTTTTTGGTGCCAGTTGACTGTTACAGTAGAAGCCTAATTCCCCACTTATGCCCTCCTTCTTGGAAAGATGCTCTTTGGTTGCACAGTCTCACATCCCAGTTTATACAGAAGAAACCACAAAGGTCTCTCAAAGAGGTGGTGATGTGATAAATGGAGGTCACTGAACTCGAACTCTGATGGAACTGCATCTTTTCTGAGCGCTGCTAAACCTTACCTACCACAACTGACTTGCAAAAGTACTTCTGAAGACATTATTTGGTCTCTTGATCAGGCAAGTTTGCACCACGCATAAGATATGGTTTAAAAAAAAAAAAGATCCAGAAGAATCATACTAACTCCTACAATTGTGTCACACTCAGCATTTAAGTTCAACATGTACAGGTTGAGCATATACAGGTGTATATATACATATCCAGGTACATGCATATATATACATGTTGAACAAGCACATGTCAAACAGCATACACCTATACAGATTCAACATATAAAGTTTGAATTCAGTGCTATAGATTTGCAATATTGCATTCTCTATATTTCTGAAACAGTATCACAGTTCAGTCCATGTGTCCCCACACAAGTGATAGGTTCAGTTCTCACATTCTCCAGGTGAAATCCTATGATTCTGTCACTTTGGAATTGTATCACTGGAGTGCAGCATTCTTTATACCAACAGTGATTGCTCAGCAGGTTCAATGGGTTTGACTATCATGGTTCTTCCCTTCTGAGCCATGACCAATGGTGAATAGTTAGCCAAAGCAAGCTTTTCAAAATAAAGTATTGTTTAATCACAACAGTAGATACACAGCATGATAAGAGAAAAAGTTTTTGAACACAATAAGAAGTCTACATACATATCTGTCTTACTTATAGGCTTAGGCAAGGTAACTTATCCCAGATACCCCAACTTCTGAGGACTGGAAGTTCAGTCTTCTATGCAGAGAGGTTATTTAAGTTAAGCACCAGTACGGTGAAAAGACTAAATGGATATAAATTGGCAATCAACAAGTTTGGGCTTGAAATTAGACAAAGGTTTTGATCCATCAGAAGAGTGAAGTTCTGGAATAACCTTCCAAGGTAAGCACTGGGCACAAAAATATCCAAGTGGCTTCTAGGCTGAGTTTGTCATAAGGCCCATTGGCGATTGCCAGTAGCAAAAAGCCCCGGTGGCAGGAGACAGGACACTAGATGGGGAGGGATCTGAGTTACTACAGAGAATTCTTTCTCTGATATCTACCTGGTAGGTCTTGCCCACATCCTCAGGGTTTAACTGATTGCCAGGTTTGGTATCAAGAAGGAATTTTCTCCTGTGTCAGATTGGCAGGGACCCTGAATGAATTTCAGTTTTCTATACAACATGGTGCACAAATCACTTGCAGAGTTAAACCAGTGTAAATGGTAAATTCTCTAATTTGAAATGTTTAAGCCATGATTTCAGGACTTCAGTTACTCAGTCAGAGGTCTACTACAGGAGTGGGTGCATGCGGTTCTGTGGCCTGCATTGTGCAGGTCAGATTAGATGATCACAATGGTCCCCTCTGGCCTTAAAATCTGAGAGGGGAAACTTCAAAAGCAAATGATACCCTAAGCTATTGTTCCCTTTCATGCACATGTGCCAATAACTGATGCTGAATTAACCTCTTGCAATCCTGTAGCAAAAAGAGCTCAATCCTAATCAAACATAACATATAATATTCATAAAATATTACAAGCATCCCCAGGTCCTTTATGCAGAATAGAAAGATTCTCTGTGAATGGCATCTGATAGGAGTTTTTTAGCCAAGTAATTTCTACCTACTTCAGCAGTTGTGGTTTTAGGAAACAATTTTGGAAAGTACATAGATTTGCCAGTCCCTTATTCTTCCTTTCTGACCCTAGACTGGGTTTCTTTCAGTCTAATATAAATACAATGTTTTGGCTCAAACCTTTTGTTAAAATATTGACAGACTAGAGGTTGCCAGACCTTGAGTGAGGATTACAGGAAGGAAGAAAGCCATGAGGAGATGGGAAAGAATTTGATATTCTGTCCCTCTGTATATGGAATTGAAGTAAGACAGTTATGTAGAGTGGGAACCAGATTACATCCTGATTTGTTAGCTGACAAAGGGCCTTCCTAAACAGTGAGCCATCTCAGATCTGGTGAAACAGTAATTAGTGCTTCCATAGCAATCTTCATCTTTAAAGCAATTAACAAAAATACTTATGGGAGTGTGTATGAGATTATCATAGTCCATTCATTATCCTCCTACTGTTACAGTCCTTGGTTAGGAATCCTGAACAGTTACTTCTTTGTTTAGTATCATCAGATTAAGCACTATAATACAATTCTTTGAAAGCCTACAGAAAATTGGTCTATTTATTCTGTCAGGATCTGCTGCTCCAGCACATCTCAGCTCTTTGTCCACACAGCACAAGGAAACTCATCACAGAATCAGAGATACTCTTTTATTAGATGGCAGCATTGAAACAGTCTATCTTGCAGTGCAGCTTAGTAACCACTTCTTGCACTTTTCTTGCATATTCTCCTGCTTCCCGTGATGCACTGCAAATAAAGAAATTTCCTGTATTTTTTAAAGAATTGGGCATCTTTATTTATTTATTCTAGCAATTATCGACAGCAATCTAAATGCTTCACGATACCCACCCAAAAATCATTGTTCAATACAAAAATTGAAATCATGCTTAATTAGTTACTCTCATTATCTGATTATAATCTGTAATATTACAGATCACTGTGTTTTAAAATGGTAATCCAACTTTCACTGAAGAGATTGGAAAATAATACTTTTCTAATGTCATTCATTTGAGGATCTCAGGGTTTTTAATAAGCATTAGTCAATTTAGCCTCACAACACCATTGTGAAGTAGTTAATTATTGTTTACGTCCATGAGTAAGCTGAAAGGTTAAATGACTTACTTAAGGCTATGAGTCAATGGTAGTCTCAGAAATAGCATTTGAGGCACCTGCCGCCTAGTATTCTGCCCTAACCACTAAAGAGCATTGCCTTCCAATGTATGCAATTAAAGTTGAGTGAATAGAAGGGAAAATTCACGCATTCTGAAGTGTGGCTCACTCCAAGCATGTGTTTCTTCTTCTCTGCTCTTACTCATCCTCTCAAATTTTGCTGGCTTGAATGTTAGGAAAGGTTCTTTTAGTTGGGTAAATACAGGTTTTCAAATGCAGAAAAGTCTCTCCACATCAGAAGTGTTGCCTGAATAAACTCTTATTTTGGGAAATGAGGCTAACAGGAAGTAGGGAGAGAAATAGGACGTAAGACAGCCAGTGATTTTCAAACAGCTTAATGATCAGTCTATATTTGAGTAATATTGAGAAGGAAAGAGTACACGGGAATGAGAATACTCAAACAGCAGAAATGTTCCTTGTTTGGAGATACTTGGTTTCTGTTGCATACCAACAGTATGGTGAAAAGTATCTACAGTGTCACCACATGTTGAATTCAGAGTGGTCATTGCCCAAGGACATATCTGATTCTTTGATACAGCTTCTGAAACCCAAGATTTTCATATTATACCTAATGGTCTTGATTTTTGTCACTTAAAATGAATGGTTGTAGAAAGGGTTCTAAGACAAGATGAGTCAGATTTATGTGTGTGTTTCTGCAGAATCTTTTATTGTGAAATTCCAAGTGCTGCTGTTAACTAACGCATTATTTACCAGCCAAGAAATATATATAGGAGAGTTGAATAGCTAAAGCAATGTCATTATTTCAGTACTGTCACACACAATTCCTTCTGCTGGCCCAGTTACTTTCCAGATGTTGTTATGAAATTGACATTCAGACCATTGTGGGTTTACATGTAATTAACAGTACTTGATAGACTTTCTATATTGTCTAATTAAAACACCCTGATTTGAACTTAAAAGTGACGTGTTCTTATATAGTTTCATAGACAAATGTTGAAGACCTTAAATAATTAAGCTAACATGTATATGGACATAAGTATAAAAGATAAAAGCATTTTTACAATAAGTTTGAGTGCAGGATAGATTTCCCAGAGTCAATGATGCACACAAACTGAAATTTCAGTGTATTGTGTTCATTATTTAGTTGTGTTTCTATCATCTGGCTTCAAATCTGAGATAGTAAGATCTCTTTAGTTTAGAGACTGAAGTAATTGTTGCAGTGAACTGAACCTTTTTCATTAGAAGGTAATTGTAAGACAGTGAAACTGTGACATTATCTTATTACCTGTTGCCAGAACAGGGAATTAGGTAAATAGGAAAGTTTGAAAAGTAACTGGACCTCATGCAGCTGATCAGTTATGAACAAAGAGAACCAAAAGAAAAATAATTTTCCATTAGCAAAAAGTGTTGACAGAAATAGTATCCATGATTCATTAAATACTGTACATGAATATTTTCAGAATGTCATGGATTAAACTTTCATAGGAGCCACATAGTATTATTGGCTTAATGTTTCCAAGCTAAATGCTGAGCTTAATCAGTTTAGGCTGACATAAAATGACCTTTCATATGGACTGAAGTGCCAGTCTAATTGCCACAGGAAACTGCTTACCTTTATGTCAGTAGTAGGATGTTACCTTTGCAGTTATGGGGTAAATACAAATATGGAATCTCTGTGCATTATTACATCTGTCCTTGATTAAACATTCTTTTCTTTCAAATAATAACTGCAAACAGAATTAATAACTATCTTTTTTTAACATTTGTGGATTTCAGTAAAGGAAATAGCGGTGGTCTCTTTGGTACTGGAGACTAGTAATGGGATAAATAAAGGTCCTGTCACCAACAGATCATTGTTTCAAGTCTAGGTCAATTGTGGAAAGCATCATGAGATGGTGGCGCTCTGTCCAGTTTGTAATGAAAAAGTGGTAATATCAAAATATTGGATGTGTATGAGGCAACACATAGTAGGCTTCTTTAGGAAGAGAACAAAAACTGAAAGGATCCTTCCAATTGAATTCTTTGTCAGTCTTTAGAGTGGGGGTCCCAGCAGGGTAGAGAAAAATGGTGGGTTAAAGTGGAGTAAACTTGAATGGTCACTCCCTATGATGTACCTGTTCTTTGGATGGACAGTGGAATTCATTCTCCAGAACTGATCAGAAAGACTATTCAACAGCATTAAACTCTCTGGAGAAAAGAAAGTGACTGGCTGGTAAGAGCACTGTAAGCCTTATAGAACAGTCAACACCATATGGGGAAAGTTCCTTTACAAGGATGTAAATATGGTGGAAAAATTGTTGCTTACTGAGTTTTTCTTTATTTTTGTAATTTATTGAGGAGTCATATCTGATATGGAAGTCAGGCAAAACAGGATTTTAAAAACCTGAGATAATGTAGAAGTCTTTGTTTGTTACCCATATGGTAAAGGATTACCAGTTAAAAACGTGTGTGTCAGTTTTTCTTCCTAGACTCATAGACTCTAAGGTCAGCAGAGGCCAATATGATCATTTAGTCTGACCTCCTGCACAAGGCAGGCCATTCACCCACTCCTGTAATATACTTCTAACCTATCACTGAGTTAATAAAGTCCTCAAATCATGATTTAAAGACTTCAAAGTACAGAAAATCCACAAGCAAGAGAGCCATCCTCATGCTACAGAGGAAGGTGAAAAAACCCCAGGACCCATGCCAATCTGCCCTGGGGGAGAATTCCTTCCCAAGCCCATGTATTGTGATCAGTTAAAACCCTGAGCATTTGCGCAATTCTCACCAGCCAGACACCCAAGAAAGAATTCTCTGTAACAACTCAGAACCCACCCCATCTAACATCCCTTCTCAGGTCACTGGCATATCCACCACCAATAGTCAAAATCAGTCAGTTGCTAAACCAGGCCGTCCCATCATACCATCCCCTTCATAAATTTATCAAGCTTAGTTTTGAAGCCTACTAGGTCTTTTCCCCCATAGCCCCCCTTGAAAGGCTATTCCAGAACTTTGTTCATTTGATGGTTAGAAACCTGTGCCTAATTTCAAGCCTAAATTTCCTGGTGGACAGTTTCATAGAATCATAGAATCATAGGGTTGGAAGGGACCCCACAAGGTCATCTAGTCCAACCCCCGATGTATCCATTTGTTCTTGTGTCCCCATTGGCACTGTGCTCAAATAATTCCTCTCCCTCCCTGGTATTTTATCCATCTGATGTATTTATAAAGAGTAATTGTATCTCCCCTCAACCTTCTTGTGGTTAGGCTAATCAAGCCATGATCTTTGTCACCTCTCCTAAGTCAGATTTTCCATTCCATGGATCATTCTTGTAGCTCTTCTCTGCATCTGTTCCAATTTGAATTCATCTTTCTTAAACATGGGGTACCAGAACTGCACACAATATTCCACATGCAATTTCACCAGCACCTTGTATAATGGTACTAACACCTCCCTGTCTCTACTGGGAATGTCTCTTCTGATTCATCTTAGGCCTGCATTAGAATTTTTCATGGTCACATCACATTGGCGCCTCATAGTCATCCTGTGGTCAACTGGTACAGCCAAGTCCTCCTCCACCTCCATCACTTCCAACTGATGTGTCCCCAACTTACAGGAAAGATTCTTGTTATTAGCCCCTAAATGCATGAGATTGCACTTTACATTATTAAATTTCATTCTGATTCATCCAGATCTTCCTGTAAGATGTCCCAATCCTTCTCTGTATTGGCAATACCTCCCAACTTGGTGTCGTCTGCAAACTGAATTAGCACATTCCCCCTTTTCGTGCCAAGGTCAGTAATAAAAAGTTTAAATGAGATTGATCCCAAGACCAATCTATGAGGAACACCATTAGTAACCTCCCTCGAGCTTTCATAGTTCACCTTTCAGTATGACCTGCTGTAGTCTCCCCTTTAACCAGTACCTTAGCTAACTTCGTAGTTTCATATTAATCCTGACTTTTTCTAATTTAACTAGTCACTCGCTATGTGGAACTGTATGACATGCCTTGTTGAAATCTAGATGAATTAGGTACACCACATTCCCTTTGTCCAAAAACTCTTTTATCTTCTCAAAAAAAGAGATCTGTCACGATCTACCTTTCGTAAAGCTATGTTGTATTTTATCCCAGCTACCATTAACCTAAGTTTTTTTCCAATACCTTGCATACTATGTCAGACTAACAGGTATGTAGTTACCCAGATCACTTGTATTCACTTTCTTGAAATAGGAACTATATTAACAATTCTCCAGTCATGCGGTACATCCCCTGAGTTTACAGGATCACTAAAAATCCTTGCTTATGGGCTGGCAATTTCATGTGCCAGTTCCCTTTATATTCTTGGATGGAGATTAACCAGGCCCCACTGATTTAGTCCCCTTAAGCAGTTTGAGTTTGGCTTCTGCCTTGGATACAATAATTTCCACCCCCATGTCCTCATTCCCATTAGTTACCCTACCATTGTCCCTAAGCACATCATTACCCTCATTAAAAACAGAGGCTTATTTTGATATTCAGCCTTGCCTAGATTATCCTTGATCTCCTTTGTTTTCTTCCTATTTATGTGGCCAAAGAACCTTTTACTGGTAGCTCTAATTCCCTTTGTTGGTCCAACTCTGCTTGGCTTTTGGCCTTTCTCACTTTATTTCTACATGTTCTGACCTCCAAGAAGTAACTTCCCTTGCTGATCACTCCCATCTTCCACTCCTTGTGGGCTTTGTGCTTCCTCTTAATCGCCTGTTTGAGATGCTTACTCATCCAGCTTGGTCTACAACTCTTGCCTATGAATTTTTTCCTCTTCCTTGGAATGCAGGTTTGAGATAGCTCCTGCAACTTTGACTTGAAGTAATTTCAAGCCTCCTTCAGCTTTACATCCATGAGTTCTTTAGTCCAGTCCACTTCCCTAACTAGTTTCCTTAGTATTTAAAGTTATCCTTTCTGAAGTCAGACCCTAGTCACAGATCTACTTTTGTTTATCCTTCTGTTTAATTGAACTGAATTATCTCAATGGTCACTCGAACCAAGGTTGTCCCCTACAACCAGTTCCTCCATGAGGTCTTCACTGCTCACGAATACCAAATCTAAGACGGCATCCCCTCCTACTGGTTCAGTAATGGTTTGGTGAAAGAATTAATCAGCTATTGCACCCAGGGAAATCTAGGCCCTATTATTACTACTATCACATGTCCTCCAGTCTATATCGGGGAAGTTAAAGTCCCCCTTCATCACACAGTTCCCAGTAGTATTTACTACTTTAAAGGCCTTAAAGAGTTCCCTATCCATGTCCAAATAAGATCCTAGTGGTCTGTAATACACCTCAAGACTACCCCAGAAGAAACTCTAGTAGGTTTTTCCCCACTGTGATTTTTAACCAGACAGACTGTCTTATTAATTCCATCACTTTGAATTTCTCTACAGTCTACTTCAACATTGAAATACCATGCCACTCCCTCAGCTTTGCCTTTATATCTGTCATTCCTAAAGAGCGTGTAGTCTTCAATACACATACCCAAGTCGTGACTACTGTTCTAGCATACGTCTGTTATCCCTGTAATATCTGGTTTCAGTTCCTCTATGAGTAGCTCTAGTTCCTCCATTTTGTTACCCAGGCTCCTTGTATTAGTATGCAAACATTTTATTTTTTTCTGCTTGGCTTCCCTCACATTCCTTACCTGATTTGGCACAGTTGTCCTACTGCCATTATCGCCTATTAGGCCAGTATTTACACTACCCTTCCATCTAATATCCATTCTGCTTCCCACCTCTGTATCCTTTGTTATTTCATTTTCCTTCCTCTCAGTACTAAAATCAGGCATGGAGCTTATCAGGACATCTCCCAACCATCTTCCCCACTTTCCTAGTTTAAACTGTCTTAATCAGTTATGCTAACCTCCATCCTAGAAGTCTGTTTCCCTCCCTATTCAGATGTTGTCCACCCCAAGAGAGCAGTTTTTGTCCATGAATGCCTTCCAGTGACCATACATTCCAAACCCCGCCTTTTATTACCACTGCCTGAACCACATGTTAATCATCAGAATCTTCTCACACCTTTATTGTCTTCCTTTCAGGGACAGGCAGAATCCCACTGAAGATGACCTGAGCCTCTATTTCCTTAAGAGTCCTCCCCAGCCTGGTGTAGTCTCCTCTGATATGTTCCAGTGAGAACCTAGCTATATCATTTTTACCCACAGGAAGGACTATCAGAGGATTCTTTACTGCTCCCATTAGGACCCTCTCCAGCCTCAGGTCCACATCCCGTATCCTAGTGCCCAGCAGGCAGCACACCATTCTGTTTTCTGGATCAGCTGCAGTTAAAGGCCTGTCTGTCTCTCTCAGTAGAGAGTCCCCAATCATACAAACTTTCCATTTCCTGGCAATGGTGTGATTCTCCAGCCTATCTCAAGTGCTTTCTGGCTGCAAGTCATCACTTCTACAATTTTTCTTTGCAATCCTCTGTGCCGGCTCCTGTATCGTCCTAGGGCTCTTATTTGGTAGTATCTCCATTGTCTTGTCCCCTCTTTGCATATGACTAGCTGCTGTTATTTTCTTCCTTGCACTCTCATCTTTAGTAACCACTTGGTGTGATCCTTCATTTTCTAATCCTGCAAACCTGTTTTGGAGCTTCATTGATTTTTCATTCTTAATGAAAAGGAATTGAATTCAAAGTTTGTTTCAAAGTTTTTGTTTCTCTTGTCCTGTAGGAATATTTTAGTCTTTTTTTTTTGAAGTTTTTGTAGGGAGGCAGGCTTTAGAATCTTTGTTTTGTGCTCTTCTTTTGCTAGTTGATTCTGAAAGAATACAATTTTTATTCACAAGATTAGATTTTTTTAATTTTTCAGTGTGCCACCTACTTGCTGTCTCGATAGCAACTGATGTTGTGGTGGTTTTTACCTTTGTCAAAAAAATGGGTTTCCTCCAAAACCATCAGTATCACTTTCTAAATTTGGTAAAACAAACAAAGAGTCCTGTGGCACTTTTAAAGACTAACAAATTTGTATGTCCCATGTGTGCAATAAATAAATCTCTAGTCTTTAAAAGTGCCACAGGATTTGTTGTTTGTTTTTGCTGAACTAGACTAACATGGCTTCCCCTTTGGAACTTTCTAAACTTGGCGTGTCACTTATACGGTGAGCCTAATAGGTGCCAATCAATGAATTATAGGTCCTAAAGCCGCTTCCAGAATTTATGAGGATTGAAATATTCTGGCAGCAATTCACATAAGCAACTCTTCTTGCCATCAGCATTGAGTGCCAGGTAATAAATCAGCCATTTGAGTCCCCTCAGTGACGTATGCTCCCTGCACTTTTAATTTCAAGCAATGATATTTATCAGCCCTAATTTAAAGCTTTGACAATCATATCTAATCTTCTTTTCTCAAGCCGCATGGGTTTTAATGAAACCAATAATGAGTCTCTCCTACTTTGCCACCTATTGCCTATGGCTAATTTATCTCCTTGTTTGTTCAGAAACAGAAGATTAGATTTTAGTCTTGTGAATGAATAATATTTTTGCTCCATCACTCTCACTAGCTGTGCGCTATACCTGATAATGTTATATATTTCTCCATATATTCTCATGAAGGATTCTAGACTAACAACCCTGGAAACTTAGGTCTTACAGCAAATGAAAACAGTATACCCAGTTGGCACTGCAAGTTTCCCTGTGCTTTCCTGGCATAAGGTTCAGCCCTAATTTGGAGAGATCATTGCAGGAAGGAGAGGATACAATTTTGATATAATTTAGAAATGAGGCTCTGAAATTAAGACTTGATCTATATAAAATTGGTGGCACAAAAGAGAAGAAAATAAATGATAGCAAATAAAATAATCTACAATGTGTGTATGTATAGTGTAAAATGTCAAGTACAGCAGGCAGTCCAAGAGTCAAAGAAGGGAGATGTATAAGCCCAAGAATGCTGAAGGCTTTGTTCCCTATTGACTCGTTGGAGTAGCAGAGGGTAGTTAGAAGCAGCTGAGGCCAATCAGGCCTGGCTAGGTGCCTGATAAACCCTCCTTGCTCTAGAGAAATAGAGCACAAGCTGGAGGAGGAGCAGGAGTGTGGTGCTGTGCAGATCGAAGGAGCAGAGGAGTACTGGAAAGGTACTGGGCCTAAGCAAGGAAGTACAATCAGAGATTTAGCCCTAGCTTACACTTGAGGGGCTATTCAACAGCAATCGATGGCAGATACGCAAGGCATGTAAAATACCCTGTGTACCTACCAGCGACTGTCAACCAGGACACACTCAGGAAAGCCGACTGCAAATGGCTCGCAGTTGGCTTTCAGCTACATCTTTTAGGTGGAAGAACTTCTGGTGCCGACTTCCCGAGTGCAGCAGCAAGCTCAAACTAGCTGCTAATCACGCCCGGAACGTCAGGCTGATGGGCGATTTTGCAGCCATCAGTGAAGACATACCAGAGAGCTGAGAAAAGAAACCCTGTCTTGAAGGAGACAGTGCAAGTAACTAAAGGGGGGGTAACAGCCCAGGGGATTGAGTTGTGGGTTTGAACATTGTCTGCAGCACCTAGCTGCAGCTCATAGGGCCCCTGGGCTGGGACACAGAGTAAGGGGCAGGCCTGGGTCCCAAACTCCCTCCCCACAGAGAATCACACTGAAGTAAGCACCCTGTGCATTGGAGTTGGGGTAACTGGATTAGCCCTGACTTACTACCCACAAGAAAAGCATGAGACCCACTGGGGGAGAGCGGGTAGTTTGTCACAATAGATATATTTAGTATGGAGATCCTACTTACAGCAGTCAGTGAAAGGGATGGCAATTAGTGTCTACTACATGTTTGGTCTTCATGTTTTTTTATAATTTCAACAATTACAGTATCTTTTCCATAAGCAACAGGAGTACTGTGGGAACTAGTTTTGCATACTATACCCATGTTCTTAGAAAGGAAGAGGTTTAACTCAGAGCATAATTTAGACAAGAAGGCACTTATTAGGTACATAGTCTGCAGTCTATGTTATTTTCAGCTGCAACTGAAAAACGCTGGTCAAAAAAAAAAAAGAAAGAAAAAGAAAGAAAATCAGCTACTGTCTGTTATCTATAGAATAATCCCCAGAAATTGCCCCCCCCCATGGCCACTGTGTTCTTCTGTAGTTTTATATTGCAAAGCTCCTAACAAGTGCAGATGCTTTGCATTAGTTCTGTAAATTGATTCCTGTCCTTCTGTTTGTACAGTTTATCATTTCAAGGTTTTGACCTGGAATATTTCCCAGAAGCCATATTGCTTCTAGGCTTTTTGTTGTTGATGGGTAACTGATTGACTCTGTCCCGTGCTTTCATACCCTAAGCCTTTAGAGAGAGGAAAATAATAATTAGTCTTCTTGATCTCATATAACTAGGAACATAGCATTCCATTTGCTGATACATAGTACTATTAAATCACCATGGTATGTAGTAGGGGTGGACTAATCCCTGGACAAAATAAGTAATCCAGAACCTTTGTCCTTCCACTATGTCTCAAGCAGGGCTCGAGGCAGGTTCTCGGATTCCGCATGAAGACAACACCTGAGTCAGGAATGAAGCAGACTACAAACTTGATTGGATTACAGCCAAATTCAACCCTAACACTCACCATCACATAACCTAGGGGAGACCCATGTCCTGGCGTGAGTGGCTACACCGCCACCTCGGGGTGAGTGGCCCCCTTCAAACAGACTGAGACCCCCAACTCTTGGTGTCTTCAGACCCGAGGGAGACTCTCGCCCCTCCTTTCTAGTGGCTTCCCTTTTATATCCTGATACAAACAAGGTTGGGTTACTAAAAAGCAAAAGCCAAAAGCAGAACAAACCTGCCACTTGAGCCAGACATATACTCCCCCCGAAACGGGGGCAGGGGGAAAGGTTGTCGCTTGTGTGTGTGGTGACTTCTTCTTTTCCAGATGAGGCTGCAATTGCAGTTTCAGCTGGCAGCTTAGCATGATTTTACTTTAGTTCAGGCTTTTGGGGCCTGCCATCCCTCTGGCCACCCAAAACTGACATGTGACAATGTCTTCTGGTAGATGACCACTACACACTATAACACATATGCACTCACTCCAGTAATGATTTATTGATATCATGTGTGACCCGGGCCTCCTGGGATAACCACCTGAATATGCAAAGATCAAGGCAAGCTGCAAAAGCAGATTCTCCCAGCACTGGTGGGTTACATAGAGATAAACTTTCCAATTTCCAAAGGGATAGCAGTGTTAGTCTAGTCCAGCAAAAAATAAAAAACAAGGAGTCTTGTGCAACTTAAAGACTAACAGATTTATTTGTCGCAAAATAAATTTTTCGAAAAATAAATCTGTTAGTCTTTAAGTGCCACACGACTCCTTGTTTATTATAAAATCTCAAACCAGTCACGAACAATGCTTCTGATCCCCTGCCTGGATATCAGGAAGCCACCCTAAAATATATGCAGCCCCCTTTGCTGCATTTCAGTCACTGGTCCCCAATACAACCACTGGGTCTGATAGAGAGGTTGCTTAAAATTTGGAGTTCTTTACCCAGAACGTTGTCTCCTGACTCCAAAGGGTCAGCCACATTACACAGAACAGTGTAAATTTGGATCTCACCCAAAATACCACTCTGCCAAGCCAATCCTTAGTAACTAAAGGTTTATTAGGCAAGGAAAGACAGACTATGAGAGTATTGTTAAAGGGTTAAAGTCACCCCATACATACGTTGATCTGAAAGTCCAATACATCAGGTTTTCAGCAGAATTCGAGGTTTGCAGGTTTTAGGCAAACATCCCATACCTAGATGGGTTTAAGTCCTTGTTTTACAGCTTCAGTTGTTGGAAATCCAGTTTTAAGGAATAGAGACCATATAGTCCAGGTGTAGGGTTTGTTCTAATTCTCCCATGAGAATTAGCAGGGTGATTTCCAGACCTGTGCTGGCTGGGATCTCAATCGTGTGGCCCAAAGTTTACCTGAGAAACTTGGAAAGATGTGAGGTAAAGGTATTATGGTCCCAACTTCCATTTATAACTGTTGCAAGGTGGGCATTTGCAGGTCATTTCTTCATGTGGGCTTTGATGACAGTTCCTAGGTACTTTCTTAAGTGGAGAATTGTCATGTTGTATTGTCCTTTGAAGTAAAACCTTCACCTCCTGGTCACCAAAGGAAATTACATCAAAGGTCCATTTAGATGTTAATGTTCCCTTTTGACCTCTTCCAAGAGAACAGTAGTCACAGATAGGGAAGCAGTACATTTACCTTGTTAACCGCTAACAAGGACCTCTGTAAACATCATAAAAAAACTACTAATGATACATATGCATATCAAAGCCCTAGCCTACTTGCACACTACCATTGTATTTTCCTATAATATCTCTTTAAATGTTAGATTTGGGTCACATATTTTACAAGATGGCTTGGCCTTCTCAGGCCTACGTGACACCTAGGTACCAATCATTGTGTGTTTTTCCTCTAGAGTTCAAGTTTTTGCTGTAGAAGAGTCCTAGTTCCTGAAACTTGCTGCTCCCTAAAATCCCTCTGAATCTATCACTTGCTTCTATTAATAAACAAAAATAAAAGAGTCCTAAAGTACTTTTGATTCCAAATGTAGATTTTATTTGGCCAGTACTGTCCATATATTTATCATTTTTCCATTTTTTCTTTCTTGTGCTCAGTTTGCTGTGGTAGACAAAATGGTTTACATATTACTATTTTAGTGGGAACAATGGAAAAAAACCATCATTTTATTTCTCTTTCTTGTTGCAGATTATTTTATTTGACTATTCATATTATAGTTGCACCAAAAGGTCTCAAAAAAAAAAAAGAGTGTGCTAAGCCCTATTTAAACACAGCGAGATAAACTTTATCCAAAAGACCTGACTCTTTAAATAAACAAAACAAAGAGTAGAATAAAGGAAATAGTATTATCCCTATTTTAGAGATAAGACAAACAGATGTGGTGAAATTCTGGCCCCATTGAAAACAATGGGACTTCCTGTGTGACTTCCAAGGTCACACAGGAGCCAATGTGACAGACCCTAAAGTTGAACCCAAATTTACTAAGTCCAGTGCTGTAACCACTAGCCCATCCATCTATCCTACAAATTACATCAACCTTCATAGGAAGACACCTGTGAGAAAAAGCCCTGAATGTAATGAGTATTACAGAAATGTTGAATTCTGAGATTGGAGAGAGGTAAAAAGTTCTGTTCTCCCAGGGAGCTGTATTGGGACTAGTGCTGTTCCACATACTCATAAATGATCCGGGAAAAAGGGAAAAAACGGAGTAGCAAAATTTGCAAATGATGCTATGATAGGGCTACCAGAGAGTTTAGAAGGCTGATATATTAGCCTCAGGATAAGATTGCCCCTTTTCCCCTGGTAGGTGAGTAGAGGTTACTCCAGGTTAATTAATATAATGGGAGTCAATCAATGACCTGCCTAGGGCATGTTAAAAGCTCCCTTTCCAGCCCCAGAAGGCTGTGATTGGAGTTGTGGGAATGAAGTGAGCCACCAGAGGCTTTGAGCAGGGCTGGATGCTGTCTGACTTCAAGAGGGTGCAGAAGAGAACACTGGCAGGAGGAAATCCTGCCTGAAGAGAAAGAGGGACCTTAACAATGCCTGAGGGTCCAAGGGAGAAGAACCTGTCAGAAGGGAAAGATTGAACTGGAAATTTGGTTTGGAACAGCCAAGCCCAGAGGGGCTGTCAGACTCCAGGGACATCCCTGGACAAGGAGACCATGAAGGGCCTTTGCATGAGCCAGTGCAGACTAAGCCAAGACACAGGGAAGTAACCTGGGGAATCTAGCCATCTTCGTGAAGCTTGCAGCATGAGGCTGCCACTTATAGGGTCTCTAAGGTGGGATCCAGAGTCAAGGGTTGGACCAGGCCTCCCTTGTACCCTCTGGTCAGCCACTGGAAGGGTGAGAGCCCTATCATAGAGGCAAGGACCTACTGAGACCAGAGGCAAGACTGGGAGGTTAGCAGGGAATGATCATCTTTGAGAGCCTGAATTACCTTCACCTCCCACTAGTGGAAGGAGAGTACTGAGGGATGAAGTGCTCTCCAGTCAGTCACTAGAAGGAATCACTGGACTCACAGGAAAGGAGACAAAAAATATCAAATACCACTATATAAATCCATGATACACCAATACCTTGAATACTGTATGCAGTTCTGGGTACCTCATCTCAAAAAACATAATATTAGAATTGGAAAAGGTACATAAAATTGAAGAAAAAAAAAGATTAAGGGTATGGAATAGCCTAAGGGTATGGAGAGATACTGGGACTTTTTACAGTAGAAAAGAGACAACTACGAGGGGCTATGAGAGGTCCATACAATCATGACTGATGTAAAGAAAGTGAATATGGAAGTGTTGTTTATTCCGTCACATTATACAAGAATCGGGGGTCACCCAATTAAATTCATAGGTGGCAGGTTTAAAATAAACAAAAGGAAATATATCTTCACACAACTCACAGTAAACCTGTGGAGTTCATTGCCCAGGAATGTTGTGAAGGCCAAAACTATAACGGGGTTCAAAGAAATATTTATTCATGGGGGGTGGATCCAGCAGTTCTTGCTAGCTGAGATAGGGATGCAATCTCATTCTCTGGGTGTCCTTAGTCTCTCGTTGCCAGAAGCTCAGAGTGGATGACGGGAATGGATCACTCAACGATTGGCTCTTCTTTTCATTCCATCTGACTCAATCTGGCTTTGGCCACTGTTGGAAGACAGGATGCAGGGCTAGATGGATCATTGGTCTGACTCAGTATGACTGTTATGGTCTTAGATCTTTTGAGAATAATTTGACGTGTGTTTTCTTTTTATTTTCCCCTAATGACTGCATAAATTACATTGCAAAAATTTGTTTACTTTTTACCAGAAGGCTTTCTATAAAAGCTTTTCTCTTTATTTCCCAAAAGAAATTGCATTCTGAATTCTAATTTTCTTGGAAGATGAACATTGTAAATGTTTAGAGAATAAATAGTACCATGACTGAGAGGTTAGTGACAAATGTGCTCTTCATGTTTCATGCCAACCTGTCACAGCCTCACACTTGGAATGGCTGTGTTTCTACCCAGATGAGTCGTTAAGTTTTCAATACTACCATTACTCCTTTGGATTGTCTAGCACCACGAAACATCTTAATTTTTTGTTCTGCAGCAGGATTCACTTCACAGACTCAGGGCTCCTTAGCTAAAAAAAACCTGAATATATTGTAACACTGACCTACTGCTTTTCATCTGCAAAGACTTGTATAAACAACAAAGCCCAATAACTGTGCTGTGATGTTAACAATGTTATCCCCATTTCACTGATGTGCATCCAGGAGCAGTTCACTTTTGACTAGCCCATTGTCACAGGGGGAAGGAACAGCAGAGCTAGGATTACAGTGGAAGTTTTTCTGTCTTCAGTTTTATGCTTAGACTGTGTTCTCTCTCTAATAAGGTCTGTGGAAATTTTCCAGCTTTACCTGGTTGTTGAAGAGAAGAGCGTGCCCATTCAGAAAAGAAGTTTGTGGCAAATAATTATGGGTACGCACTTAAAAAAGCTAACCGTATGTCATTCTTAAGGGAATTTGAGTTTCTTCTTTGAACAGTGTCCCTATTGGTGCTCCACTGTAGGACTCGGTGGGTCTTTGCTCTGCTGATCATAGAACTTTGGGCATACACATGTGCTGTCTCTCCTCATGCTCCCTATGAGGCTAGCTAGTGCTCATGGGATTTTCTCCCATGAAAGTTCAAGCAATAAATACATTTATTAGTCTTTAAGTGCCACAGGACTTCCTGCTTCTTTGGCTAGAGATGGAGCATTTAGTTGTCTGTTAGTAGATTGTCCAGTTTCTTTTCAATTGTTAATCTTTTCTTCTGCAAACTTCCTAGTTCACTAATATTTTATTTGGGTATCCTCCCATCCCCAGTAAAAGAATCATAGAATCATAGGGTTGGAAAGGACCTCATGAGGTCATCTAGTCCAACCCCCTGCCAAAAAAGCAGGACCACTCCCACTAAATTATCCAAGCCAGAGTTTTGTCCAGCTGGACCTTAAATGTCTCTAAAGATGGAGATTCCGCCATCTCACTAGGTAGCCCAATTCAATGCTTTACCACTTGTCTAGTAAGGAAGTTTTTTTTCTAATATCCAGCCTCAATCTCCCTAGCTGCAACTTGAAACCATTGCTCTTTGTTCTGTCCTCTGTTACTAATGAGAACAGCCGAGCTCCGTTCTCCTTGGAGCATCCCTTCAAGTAGTTGAAGGTTGCTATCAAATCCCCCCTCAGTCTTCTCTTCTGCAGGCTAAGTAAGTCTTGTTCCTTCAGTCTGTCTTAATAGGATTCCTTGAAGACCTGCTCCATTATTTTTCTGTGGAGAGAGGTGGGCTGACTGGCCTGTAATTCCCTAGTTCCTCCTCTTTTTTGCGAGCCATCCAGAACTATCCCTACTTTGGTGCGGAAGAAATCAGGATTTCTTAAGAGCCAAGGAGTCAAGGTAGAGATTTTACTTTCCCTTTGGAAATGGAAGGATTCTGATTTCTCTACATGAAACAGTGAAGACTTGTTCCTTGTTAATGGCTCCCAGGTGGAAGCTGCTGTGTTATTACAGGATCATTTGTAAAAAGTAGACTAAGCATATCTGTAACAAACTTCCAGGAATGCCCAGTTTTCTGACACTTTCCTGATGTATAAGTGGACAGCGTGAGAATGATATACTGTAGAAATAGAAGCCAGTTGTTCAATTCTGGTTCTTAACTTGGAGTCTTTGCCTCTTCTCAAGTTCTTACCATCCAATTAGTGTTCTTTTTCTTTCTTTTTTTTTTTTTCCAGTGGATAATTACTACATACTGCATCTAGTTCATATTTACTTTGGGACTTTGTGCCATATAATGTATTCAAGCTAAGTTTGTGGAAATACCGAGAACCAAGGATTTAAAAAACTACACATGCATGCCTAAAATGCATATGCATTCATTCTGATGTCATAGAAAGACCAGAGCCTATATAGTTTGTTGTCTCTAGGATGTTCCACTAAAAAGGGTATTTTCTTAGTGAGGTTTCTGGGGTTTTTTTCCCCTTATTAAAAAAACTCTACAAAATTAAATTCAAACAAAGTATATATTCAATATAAAGGGCACACAATTTCAATTCTTAAATATCAGGTAAAGTAGAAGTTAAGGCTTCCTTTGTGTAGCAAAGCTTGTTGAGCCTTGTTAATCATATGCTGACTTTAAAAATCTGTTTTTCCTGACCAATAAACGCCTATATTATTCTGTGTGGTGATAAATGTATGCCATAATAAATGTTCCTGTTTGAATCCCATCATTACTTTGGTTTTCAGTTTTCTGACTTAACTTTTTTTATATGTAACTAAACTATTTTCTTTCACATAGCTTTTGCATATAATTGGGTACGGGGCAAGGAGATACAAATTCTGATTGTGAAAAACAGTACAATAGAGAGGAGATTACTGTAATATATTATTATTTAGCATGTCAGTTAAACTGACCAAGCTCAACCCTTGACTGGCACTAAGAAATCTATATACACTATTACTTCTCTGAAGTGATTAAATATTGATGATAATTCTTTGCAGATGGTTGATTGGTCCCTCCTACTCTTTTTTTTTTTTTCCAGCATTTATGAGAAGAATGGTTCCTTTCAATTTAAATACAGCCAAGGAAGATCCCACTAGTATTACTGTCAGTGGAATGAAGTCACAAGCAGAAAAAGAGAAGCACAAGAGCAGCTAAAAATTATGCAAAACCAAGGCAGCTTTCCTTGTAAATGATACTCAGTTCTGCTCCATTGTCTTAAAACAATAATGATTCTGTCTGCAATCAAGCATAGCTGCACTCACAGGAGTGTTGTTGCCAAATATTGACTGAAAGTTCATCCTAGTTGTTTCAGGGGAGTGAGACTATTTAAACCTGAAGATAACGGTATGTACCACATCAGCCAAAGGGTGTGACAAAAAACTTTGTTCCCTTTGCACTTGTTTCTGTGGTCCCCCCACTAAATTTCATTCTTGCTTGTAGATTTGAAAGTTTACCAACTGAAGAAGTAATACACAAACCTTTACTAAGAGCAGATATAAGGGAATCTGGTTGACACTTACATTTAGGCAAAATTTAATAATGACTAATCAAAAAATTATTAATAGAAATTGCTTTTGTCTTAATAAGAGGCTTTATAATATGCTCTATTGAAATCTATAGATGGCTTTAGGTATTTGAGTTTATAAAAGCCATGTAGCAGGTCATTAACTATTAAAAAACCAAGGAGTCATGTGGCACTTCAAGACTAACAGATTTATTTTTCGCATGAGCTTTCGTGGGAGAAAATCCCACTTCCTCAGATGCTTCGAAGATGGGTGAACTTACAGAATGGAATGAAAATGAATGCAAGGGGGTGTAAAACATAGGATCAGGTCATACAGTAACAGCAAATCAGAGCAGTTGTTAGGTTCAAACCATGGGAAGCCTGAAGTCAAATTACCTTTTGTAATGAGAAAAGAATCCATATTCCCATTACAAAAGGTAATTTGACTTCAGGCTTCCCATGGTTTGAACCTAACAACTGCTCTGATTTGCTGTTACTGTATGACCTGATCCTATGTTTTACACCCCCTTGCATTCATTTTCATTCCATTCTGTAAGTTCACCCATCTTCGAAGCTTCTGAGGAAGTGGGATTTTCTCCCACGAAAGCTCATGCGAAAAATAAATCTGTTAGTCTTGAAGTGCCACACGACTCCTTGGGGTTTTTTTTTTTTTTTGCTGGATTAGACTAATATGCCTATCCCTTTGCAAATTTACATTAATTATTAGAAAAGAATCCAAACAGCACAGTTTGAAACTAAAACCAAATTTTCCCAAAACTGGAGGAAATTTTGATCAGTCATAGTTTGGTGCAGGCCACCTTATTGTCCGGTGTTTAGAATTATTTCTAAAATATATTATAATGTTTTATAACCCAGAGGAATGGCAAGAAGGCATTATTATTTAGAAGTTAGAGCAAGAAAATGGCAGTCAAGAGACTTAAGTTCTCAGCTCTTTCCTTAAGTCAGTATGTGACTTTTTGTAAGTAATTTAACCTTCCTGTTTCTGTTTCCTCATCTGCAAGATGACCTGATTATATCCATCTTGGTTAAGCACCTTGAAAACCTTTGATGAAAAGTGATGTGATATATGAACATGAAACATTCATTTTTAAAAGCAATTTCTAATAACCACTTAGCTACCTTTTATTGTATATTAAGTATTTTGAATTTTCACTTTGATTTTAAATTGTTATTGATTATTCATAATTCTGGAAGTCCTTACTGCTCCTAAGGACCCCAGTCTGATCAAATCAGATACATTTCCTAGCTTA
Source organism: Podocnemis expansa (assembly GCA_007922195.1). Lineage (NCBI taxonomy): Eukaryota > Metazoa > Chordata > Testudines > Podocnemididae > Podocnemis > Podocnemis expansa. The sequence continues at coordinate 32,898,692 of ML681963.1, forward strand.
CTAAAGTCACAAACAAACCACTATAGTAGCATTTCTACTGTATCAAGACTCTTCAATATTTGAACTGGTCCTGGTTCAGTTCTATGATACATGTCTGTCATTAGTGCTCCAGGTCGGATCACCACTAAAGTGCCTTACAGGGCCAATATACTGGCCAGACACACCAGGGAGTATCGGAGTGATGTGAACTATATTGTAATGGTTCGGTTATATCAGCCTTTTATTGTGTAGTGAGCACTTTCTTTCCTCTGACAGACTGTGGCTCTTTTACTAGTTCTGTCAGGAGAGGTGGAACACTTAGCAACAGTTTCCAGGTCATTCTGTGCCAACTAAGGAACAGGCAGTGCTTTTAAGGAATTTACTGCGGGCAGTTGCTGCTCATAGCGGGGACAGTGGGGAGTCTGTTGGAGCAACCCCTAATGCTCAACATTGTTCCAAGCACACCTTATTGCTAAGAGAATTGACATCAGAGAGTCTGAAAAAAGCAAGATGAGACAATGCTCCATAATTGCTTTGCATTAATTTTATATATGTAACTTCTTTATATGAAAACAGCTATTGCCTATTTTTCCAGTGTCTCATGGAAGATTTGTCTATCCTTTTTGAAAATGTTCTCTTTACCTGCTAGATGTGCATACTGTAGGCTATAGTTGATCTGGGAGTAGCCCTAGACAGACTGCTAGCATGTTTCCTACCTCAGAAGGCCAGAAAAGCATAACAAGGTCAGCTATCTTTTTCAATTCAAAAGGCTGTGTCAGAGCCAGAGCAAAAAAACTTTATGCAAAAAAATCCCTCTCAACTAGTGAAAACAAGGTTAGTGAAATCTTGGTTTGTCATAGAGTAGGGAAGAGAATGGACACCATCAAATATGGGATTAACTCAGTCTGTAATTGCCCTAAGCTAAACCAATTGTAAATGTATCTAGCATTTATAATTTATTTTTTTAATTAGAACAGGTCACAGCTGGAAAATAGGGTTTAAAACACTTCAGCCAGTTTGCCCGCTGAAATCTTGAAAAATCAGAAGATAAGTTATCCACAGCTTTCAGAGTTTATTGTGCATACAGATAATGCTTCAACAAACATAAGACAATCAATTTAAAATAACAAAAACCATTGTTTTGCAAACAGTAAATCGTGCTCTTAAAATAGACCATATCACAAGATCTTTTTAAAGAGAACCCGCGGCAGTTTGAATTGCTGGATGGATAGATAGATGTGTATCAAATACCTTTTACTGAATTTTGAACAATTTCTATGGTAAATGACGGTTTGTAAATAAACTAAGCTGAAATCTGGCAACTGAGAGCCTCGTTTCAGGAGCTAAATTATTATTTTTGTAAAAAGTAAAAATCTCTTTGATTTTTCTAAGGAATGTGAAAAAATCTGAATAAGTCTTTGCTTCTGGCCCTTAGTTCATCTTTCTTTCTTTCTTTCTTACAGATCAGAAGTAGGAAGCTGTGTATAACTAAAAGTAGTTTAATCAGTTTTAATAATTGTTTTTCATGCTCTCTGACGACTAAGTTTAAGCAGTCTAAACTCCAGGTCATGCTTTCAAAATGTCCTAAAAATACATTCATACACTAGAATGAAAAAGTCTTTTGGGTGAATAATTCTTGCTTTGAAACTCCTTAAATATGTTAATTGTTTACAAATTGAGTCATGTGACATCTTTGAGGCAATTTATTTCCTTTTTGTAATTTACCAAGAAGTTCTGGGGAAAGAAATTAAACCACAAAAAAATTAAAGGAACTTTTTAATAGGTTCATGTAAGCTTTCCAAACCCAGGAAATTCTTTCCTAAACTTACCCTCTTGGCACTTCAGTCCAGATAATGTATAACATCAGCTTGAATTCTGTCTTAGCTAGGAGTATCATATTGCCTGCAGTACCTCAATATAATACAATTAATTTATTTCCTTCCAAGTAATGAGAATTAAATTCCCATTCCTGACATTATTTGAAAGTGTCCTTTTGTGTGGTTCAATAAAAGGTATTTTCTCATCTTGGCAAAAATACTATTCTCCCTGACCAGTTTCAGATGCTAAAGGAGAAAAGCAGGTTGTTTGTTTGAAGCGTTCCGTGCACTCAGGATCCTAAAATTACCAACCTTTTAATTCAGCACGGATCCTATGTAGATGTACAGATCCTATGATATATCTTATTTAATTCATTAATGGCTTAATCTTTGCACACTTTTGTGGAAGAAATGTGGGATCAGGATGAAAGGTGATGTCTACACTCAGTTTTTTTCTAAAGCTCACATCTAAAAATCTGACCACTTGTATTTATGTATCTAAATTTGGTTGTGGTACCTAACTTCAGGCATCCATATATGGAAATTTCGGCTTTGAAGACAATGGTCAGAATGTCTGCATGGGGCATCTTAACATAGCTATAACTGGAAAGCCATCACTCTCTATGTTCATTATCCCTAGACCACCAATTATTGCAGTATCCAAGCATCTTCAATTGAATTACTTCAGTTTTATGTTGTCCCTCAATTCACCAGTACTTCATTCACATCTAGAACCTTATCTGTTTTCAAGCTTTGGCATCCACAAAGTGTATTGATGCCTTCTTAGTGGTAACTTTTCTGATAACTAAGTGAGCAAGTCAGACTCCTACTACACCTAATTGTAGAAGCCTTGCCTATTGCATGTAATCACTAATTAGTCAACACACCTGATTTTCATTATTTATAAAATAAGCTACTTCTAGAAACAACTTCAAAGGAAAAAATAGAGTAAGGCATGGAACTCAATGCTCTCCTCTTGTGCGGAAGAGAGTAAAGAGGGCAGGGATTAAATAATACACGGAGGAGCAATTTAGTCTTTTTTTCCCCCTATTTTGTTTTCATGGAAATGAGATGTTTCAACAGTTACAGTACTGAAGTTTTACACATTCAGTCCTCACCCACATCCTCTCTACTCCTAGCTTTCCCTCAGAATAAATCTGAATTAATTGGAATGCACAAGCCCTAAGAAACTACTCTCATCTTGTTTTCCCTAAGGAGGAAGAGTGTTTCTTCCCACATTCCAGGTTTTTCTCATGGACGTGAATTGTACCAGTGTAGCTTCTTTAAATGACCCTGCACTAGATAATGGAAAAAGGGCTTTTCTGGATGAAAATGGCAGTATTTTGACCCTTTGTGACTAAAAATTCCTAAAGGAAAAATTGGAGAAATTCTCACTTTTCTAACTCTTGGAAAAATGTATCCATAGGCTTAAATTGCCCATTATTGCGTACTCTGCTTGGTATGTTGTGAACAAAATAATTAAATACTACCTCATTTTTCTAAAACTCTTGACTTGTTGGTCTACATCCCCATTTTCTGTAGTGTTAGTTACATTGTCTGCCCTCAGTTTGGCTCAGTGAGGTCAAAAGGAGCTGACCACATGTGTCTGGAGTCATGGGCAGGTCCAAAATCAGTTTAATGTTTTGAGAATAAATTCCTGTGTCCTTTAGTCTGGTGGAGGTGATGATGATGAAGATATAATTAAAAAAAAAGTTTGGAAGTAAGGAAGATGCGGTGGGGAAGGGTAACTCTCCAGGGGGACATCTTAGCTAAGATCTGTTCACCATAATAAATTTCCAGATGCTGCATATTTTTTCTATTGTGTTTACTATTATCTGCATTTAAACAGAACAATATTTCAGTGAGTAAAACACAGGGATCAACAATGAAGCATTAGAACACCTTCATCATTAATTCTTTATCTTAAAAATCTCTGCATTGATTTCACCTGGTATGTGCTATGAGCACATTTTCATGCAGCAGTTATGGATATTAGCTTTACTGCATTACTGTGTTCAGAAATAAATCAGATTTTAAAACTTAGGAAAACGTGTGTTATACTTAGAAGTAGAGCAGGAGCAATGTATAATTTGGCAACCTTGGTCTTTCAAAATCTGGAACCCAATTCTTTGAGAACGTTGGCAGCAAAAATGAAAAGGAAAAAAAGTAATTGCTACTGTGGTTAAAATCCAGAGACATATATCATCTGTGCTAGCAACAATAACCAGTCATATTTCTAAAGTTTAAAGTTGCAAACCTGCCATGCCTCAGCCTTTAAGAATAAAGCCTGTGGTTGGTCGGGGGGGTTGTTTTGTTTTTTTGACTTGGCAGATGTAAACTTTTAATGTCACGCATATCTTAAGAAAATATGCAGTGATTGGTATTTCAATGTGACAAATAGAAAGCAAACCCACTAACACATATTGCTTTCATAGACTTAGGTGACTTGACACATCTATTGCAGATTATTCCCAAACCAAATGATTTCTGACTGGCCTTTTAATTTAAACAGAAAGAATTGAGTATGGGGCAATGTATCGTCAAGTGCAGTTTTCCATCTCATTATCAGCACAGATACTTCACTGAAATAGAAAGCAGAATGTGGGCCTAGAGCATAATATGTTTCAACAGTTTGAATGGACAGTAAAATCACTAATATAAGTCAAGCTTATAATTAAAAAATCAAACAAACTCCAATTCTCCTATGATTTGGAAGCAAAGGAGGGAAGGTTCCACTCATTAATTAGTCATGATGTGAAATTCTCTTTTCTGTGTGTTTCTGGCTCTTTATGAAGAAATTCCTGCTCTTATTTTTAATGAGCGACTTGACTGAGAGGCAAACAAACTACACAAAAGCATTTAACTTTGCTAGTAATTATTGTTTCTCCATCTTCCCTGTGCTGTTGCTACTGTTGAAGGTATTTGCATTTTGAAGTAGTCAGGGCAGTGGTTCCCAGCCTCGGGTCCACGGACAGTCTAGGAGCTGGGGCCGGATGCCACCGGGATTTTCAGTTGCAAGGGAGACCCAGGCTTCCAGCCAGCAGGGAGCTTCCCCCAGTTTTTAAAACTCCCTCTCTGAGCATGCAGAGCATGCTCAAGGAGAGTACCCTGGGAGGCAGCCAAGTGCCAGCAGCTCCAGTGCCCAGGTAAAGGGGGAAGTAAGGGATCTTGGAGGAGGGTGTAGGGAAAGGGTTCCTGGGGTAGGGAGCTGGGGATAGGGAACCAGCAGCGGGGGGGGAGGGGGCAGAGAACAAGCCAGTGGGTGGGGAACATTTGGAGGGGCAGGGGCAAGGGGCCATGGTTGCAGCCCCACTCCCCGGCAGGTAGGGGGAGGAGGCCATAGCCACGGCAGCCCCCGTTCCCCAGCAGGAAAGCGAAGCAGGCCAAATTCTGCCTGCGGCAATGCCAGGCACCCAGGGGGCTGCAAAGTTTTTTTTGTTTTTTTCTCATTACAAAGGGATCCCCAGCCTTAAAAGGGTTGGGAACCCCTGAGTCGGGGGAATTTGCAGTGGCTGCACCATCAGCCAGTTGACATGAAAAGATAATATCCTACACTTATCAGTGTGGTTTCCCTGCTAGACCAAATGAAGGCAAAAAGAAAATCCACTCATAATTTCTGTTTGTGTGATAAAGGGATCTTAGAGAAATTAGAAACTAGTATATACATAGGAGGCTGAATTTTTTCAAAGTGCTCAGAACCCAGCATAGGCTGTTTTTAGCAAGAGTACTGATTACTTTTAAGAGCATGGCTTCTTCATTTTGGTGCCTAATAGGAACTATTAAATGCTAAATTCTCTGAAAATCTGGTCTCACATGTTTAAATGTATTAAGGACCAAATCCTGCTCTCTTTACTCAGGCAAAACACCCATTGAAGCCATTATCTTCAGTGGGTCTTTTGCCTGAGAAAGGACTGCAGGATTTTAGCTCTAAGATCTCTTTGGTCATTTCTCTCTTTACATTGGAGCTGTTTTGATCTCAGACTGTTTTTCTGATCTGTTTATGTACATCACACATGTGTGTCAGGAGAAGCCAATCAGCAGTTCCACCATCACCAGATTATTTAGCTCATGGGATCAGTTTCAAAAGTTGATTTGCCCATAGAGTGGTAGTATCATGAAAGGGAATGTTTTCTTTTAACCTCTTTTCATGTGGATTTTGACACTCGTGTTGTTTGCTAAAATAAACCCACTTTGTAAATATTAACAGACTAATATCAGGTCATGTACTACTTAATTTTAAAAATCATTTCCTGGGCAGTGGTAAGTATATCTAAATGTGATGTTAATCCAAATTTTATGAGTGCTATAGTTTTTCCCACAATCAAGAGTGAACTAGTGAAAGAAGGAAGTGGATGGAGATGTTCAGAAATAGTATAACCAGTGTTAAGTACAGTGTGTAAGCCTCATCCAGAAAATAAAGAATGCAGACTGTTTACTTAACAGAACTTCATACCTGTGGCTCAGGACGGAGTCCTGAAAACTCATGCCCCGACAGGTAGTTTTTGAACATGTCAGTTTCAGATTACCAACTCTAGAGCCATTGCTGACAACCAAAATACTGCTGAAAATGTCTACTGATACTTGTTTAAAAATTGTTAATGTCAGTTTGCAAATCCAAGTTTCCATGTTGCTTGTGTTGTTAAAACAAGCATTAAATTAGAATGTGAGCCTAGCTTCTATTCTGGAATTGAGCACCCTATGTGTTCCACCAGTTTCCCAAAAGATGTCAGTTGCCTTACTGTACAACGTAGCTTTTCATTAAAAACCATAAAGACCAGATAAGCTTGCAGGTGGCCAGTCCAACTGTTCACCTCAGTGTGTGACCAATAAGCTGTACTGAGCAAAATGGGTCCATCACTTTCAATGAAGCTTTTGCTGCAATGTGTAATGCTGGCAATACTACCTCATTCAGACAGCTGTGGACTTGAAAACATCATGTGGTTAGCAAAGTTAGTTCAGTTTATGTTTTGACTGATAGAGTAGCTATTAAACCCAGTGTGCACAGTGGGTTTGGTTTTTCTTTTTTCAGTTGGAGAAACCTTTAGTGAAGTCATTAGACTGTGAGAACAGAGAGCATCAGAGTGAGCACCAAAATAATCCAGAGTGCTATATATGGATATAGCAGTGGTTGTGCTCACCAGTGGCAAAAAACACACCTGTTAGCATGCCATATGTTATTTCTTGCAAAAGATGTATGTTCATGTGAGACCTTTTAGCTAGCCTACGAAAGTATATTAATAAATAAAATGTTACTGACTCTGTATCAGGTGACCAAAACACCTTTGTGCAGTAAGTAACAAAATCCCCCTATCACTAAGTCATTGGGTCTCTCGGTGTAAGTATGTCAGAATACGGCATGGCAAATCGTCCAAGAAACATCAGGTAACTCTTTACCAACTATTCATCTGTTCAAATGATTTCTTAATCTCATCTTGAGTTGCTATCTTTTGTAGACCATCTTTGAGTTGTGAATTTACAAGAAAATTGTATGTCATCATTTCTCAAATTTGGAAAGCTTCAGAAAAACAAAACCAGTCACATGCCCTTCAGACTCACCATGTGTTGCTAAACGCTCACCTGTCTTAATTTATACATCTTTATATCCCACACGCTTTGGATAATACTGCTACACATAGTGGTATCTACTGTATTTATAGTGCAATCCTGTGAGTCCTTCAGGGGGGAATTCCATTGATGGCTGTGCTTATTTTGCACATGGAGGGCTTGCAGGAACGGACTATGTGCGTTTTCTGTGACTTGTCAGATGTTCAAATTTTCAGCCTTAACATTAGAGTAGCATTAGTTATTTTAAAATAGGATGGAAGGAGACAGAGAAAAATATATAAACAAGCATTTATGCTGTAGGCAATATTGCAAAACAATTTCCATTCTTTTATCTCAATTTCCTCAAACATTCAGAAATCTTTCATACTTGATGGTGGCAAAAAGTTGATTTGTTTTTAAATACTTGATCAAAATCCATTTAGCCACTTTTGAGTTCATGAAGAGTGAAGCAAATAGACTTTTCTATTTTAAAACAGCACTCTGGCCATTTTCTCTTTAATTCTGGGTTAATTACAAACTGGAGAAATTTTGAAAACTTAAAACTTCACATAGCAGGTAGAATCCTGACCCCCGTGAAGTTAATGATAAAGTTCCTCCAAGTTTCAGTGGGGCCAGGATTTCACACTTCATATGTAATTAGGTCTAAACAAGCAGCGCTTACTTTCTGTTGGGGGGGGGGGGGGAGACCTTGTTTTGAATGTGTAGACAGTACCTGTAGAGCAGAAAATACATCCAGTTGTTATCTGAAGCACACTTGAGATCTGATTCTGTCAGGGATTCAGTGCATTCTGTGAAGTACCAGTTGACTTCAGAGGGAGTTTTGGGAACCCACCACATCAAAATAGGTAACCAGCTCTTAACCAGATCAGTCTTTTACAGGTGAACAAGTCCTACTTATGCATGGCTAGTTAAGGGTGCACTTGCTCATAAAACTAATTGCTGCATGAGGCTGCCACCTCAGACTTTTTTTTTTCTCCTTAATAACAAAACAAACAAAAAAACCCAAGCAAAACGTAAGTTGTCGGGGGGGGGGGACAAGAAAAAACCAGAAAACAAAAAAAAACCCCTACCAACAACAACACCTGGCATTGATACAGAATTAATCTTACATGATGAAGCACTTAAAGCAAGAAAATCCAAAAATCAGGGCTGCTCTAGCAATGTTATATTGACAGCATTGCACTTATTGGGCCAGATTCTCCGGTCCACTAAGGACACTCTGCACTGCTTAAGTTGTTGAAAGTGGTCTTAGTGCACCAGACAAGGCAAGCAGAGAATTCCCCTGTGCAGGGGGACTGGTGTAAAACTGTCAGAGGTGGTTCCACCACCTCCCCCTTGCACAGACCCCTCAGTATAAGGGGAGGGCCTGGCAGAGTGAATCTACACTTGGTTGTGCACCAGCAAAAGATCATAAGTTTCCCCATCTTCAAAGCATCTGACAAAGTGGTATTTTCTCCCACGAAAACTCAGGCAAGAAATAAATTTGTTAGTCTTTAAGTGCCGCGAGATTCTTTATTTGTTTTACTGAACTAGACTAACATGGCTGCCCCTTTGGAGCTTACACTTCTGATATATGTTGGACCTTCCCTTTTGCAGCACTACTGTGCACTGAGACTGAGTTGACCTTTTTCAATGTGCTTCCTGTGACTATGCTTGTCCACTACAACCAAGCTTTGCTCTCACTGGATAATCTGGGGCTGCTATTTAATATCAATCAATCAATCAATCAAATCATAGGGCTGGAAGGGACCTCATGAGATGTAAATATTGTATGTTCATGCACAGAGATTTATCTTTTATATTCATTCATGTGGATGAATATGCACACAAGACAAGCTTTATTTTTCAAATATATATATATGTATTATGCTCAGGTGTGAGGTCCTGACTATTTTGAAATCAACAGGGTTTTTCCCACTGCCCTTGATGAAACCACAATTTCATCATAGTAAAAACGAATAGAGCTATTCTAGGTGTTTTCTAAGCACAAATTTCTGTGGTAGATTTTTAATGGCTCCACATATTTGCAATCCCATAAATAACTGTCAAACTGATGGGCAGACAAATATGTATTAAAAACACAACTGTAGTTTGAGCCATATATTTTCATGATAGACCATGATGTCTCAGAATAATTTAAAGATACCTAACTTTGCCACGTAGGCTTTGTTTTGAAAATACAATAACTGGATATTTACACAGTATGGTTTTATTATAGGCCATTGTTAGCCCTTAATCCTATTTTTCAAGAGACTAAAAAGGAAACTTAAATACACAATCAAACCCACTGTACGTTTACATATCATTAATACAAACCAACAAAAGTCAGGAAGTTTAGACATATAACTACCCTGTCTTTGTTCCCTCTGTTGTATGATGCTGTTACAGAGCTCTTAAAATAGTGCATCCCTGCTACAGCAGGAGGTGGAGGGTGGATTTCAGTTTGTAAAAATGCACACAAGGAAAGAGAGGGTCTAAAAGAAACCCTGCATTTCACATTGTACATTGACTTTTCTGTTTCACTTGTTTGCATAACAAAATTAACCACACAGAGATGTGTATATATAGCATGTGTTTGTATGTGTGTGCTTATTTACCAGTAGTGAAAATCTAATTACACTCTAGATCCAAATGCTAACATATTGATGGGATTATACTTTTGAGAGAGGATATTAACTAGTTAAGACCACTTTGTAGTGAGAATCTCTTGTGATTTCTCTTATCGTGCCAAAGATCACCCAGCTTCTGTGATGAGACTCTTATCTTATTTGTCAGCTGATGGTTTTATTCCAAAGTAGTCTTATTATAAGATATTTTCTTACTAGATGCTGTCTTTAAATAAAATCTTTATAGGTCTGTCATTGAGATTTGCATCATTGCATCAGTGCTATTGGTATATTAACCCTTACTCCTCTGATCTTCCTCCAAGTGCATAGTTGTAACTTTTAAGAAATATATGTGTTTTTCCTTTTCTAGGGTAGTATAAAGGCAGGAATTTGGTAGTGGGGATATTCCTAAACATGGACCCTTACCAATCTGTGGAGTTTGTGATAGTTATGTTGGGCCCAATTCCAATCTCACAGCAGCTTTACCAGGGTGTACTTGGTTGACTTTAATTAAGGCATGTCGAACTTACACCAGCATGTGAGCAGAATCAATCCTACTATGTGGACCTTAAATGCCAAGTAAAATGATGGAATCTAGGTAGCCTATAGCTATGATCATTAAAACAGAAACTTGAAGTTGCAAGGTTTTGAAATCTCTGATATTATGCCCTTCAGTTTGTTGATTCAAACTAAGTGCCTGATCTAATGTCCACTGAAATCAGTGGGAGTCTTCTTATTAATTTCAGTGGGACTTGATCCAGATCCTAAGTGAAATGTTCATAGTTTCACTTAATGCCAGTGTTTCTTTGCTATAGTCCAAATATGAAGGTCCTTAACATATGTCTTCTAATAAAGAGGCAGTAACAAAATGTCAGCTTTTATCATTTTTGGTGACTTTGGGCCTGGTCCTGCAAAGCGCTGAGTGCCCTCAAGTCCTACTGAAGTTATTGTGAGTTGACAGAGCTCCTCACGATTCAGGAGGTGTGTGGTACCTTTCAAGTCAAAGCTACCAGCTTTTATTCGTCATTTTAATGTAACAGAAAACTTTAACATAATTTTTGTAAATTAGAAAATTAAGTTTTTTTTTCACAGAAGGTGTGATTCTATCAATACATGTTTTTAACAAATACATCTGTCTTATATTTTTTGTGAAGTGTGATATCTTTTAAGTGTGTGCATGTGGCTGCAGATCAGTTGATTTGCTTATACTTTGTGTAAAATCTTTAAGCATCTGATAATTTATATTAACCATTTTGATTTTTATATCATGCCACTGAAAACAAAAATGTGCCTTTTTGTCTTATGTGTTTAATTTTAAAAATGTTTATTTGAAATGTTTTTGTATTTGTTAAAATATTCAATGGTGATGTGTATTTTGATACAGTTTGGAGCCCCAAAAGCCTCTTCAGAAAACATAATTGTTTGTTGCCATTTATGTAGGTTTAAAAAAAAAACTTTTCTGTGGTGGGAAAATGGAATATTTTCACACAGTTACTGTGCAGCATTTTACTATGTTTGGCCCCAAACTAGCAACCAAATCAGTACAAGCAGCCCCTTTACACTTGCAATGTATACCACTGAAGCTAATGGGGGTTCTGCAAGCATGAGTTTATGAGATCAGATTGCAGGAACAAGGTCTTTGTGCGTACAGTCATTTAACCTGATATATCATCCTTCATGAAGACTTGGAACCAAATTCTTAGTTAATGTAAATGTAAAAAACTCCATTGAACTATACACAGTTAAACTTCCAGATAATTTGACACATTGTATGAGTTCTAATAATTTTAAAATGTATTGTTGCTGAAAATTCACATAAACCCAGAGATGTTTCAATCAATAACAGATTTTTATTTTACTCAGAGAAATAACAAAATTAATACACATGCAGCAAAACAAAGAAAGAAACTTGCAGATCTGAGTTCTTGTGGAAAACTACCCACGCTCTGTTTTCATAGTGCCGTGAGAATTCTTCGCTGAAAACCCATAATTACATCATTAACTCTGTTGTCCTCTATTACATGGTTCACTGTTTGGCTTGAAATTTTCTGTGACCTTTTTATATAACCGTGTGACAGCCCAGTTCATGCAAGTGTCTCTTACATGACCCCAGCCCTGCCAACATATGGACTGTCATTAATATCGAAGAGCTGAAGTCAGTTCCCTTATAATTCACAGATGTTGTGCAGAAATGATGGCCAAGAGAGTTTAAAAAACAGCTGGTACTTTGTTCAGTGCCTGTAGCAAGCTTCACCCAACACTATCATCCTACAGTATCAACATGGATCATTGCTCAGTTAGAAAGAGTCCAGGAGGATACATTGGGATTTGCTAGATTGAGACAATGGAAGTGGCACAGAGGACAAAACTTCATAGTGAATGTTCTGTTGTTGTGGATAGATACTGTTTTACAAAAATATACTTTAAACATGAAACCTCCTGCATTCAAAAATAAAGTTTTTAAGCCTACAGTCTAATAGCACTTTGAGTGAATATTTCATCTCTTAATAGGACTTAAGACGTGACCTTTGACTTTGGCCATCACCACCCACTGTCGATCCCCTTTTGTTTGAGTGAGTAGGAGGGAGTTGGCCCACAAAGCAATAATTTTGCCAGGCTTTCACTTGAGAGTCTAAAAATGAGGATCTTGACCACATGTGTTTATCAGAGATCTCCTGGCACTTTTCACCAGAGTCTGGGATTGAGCCCAGATGTTGTGGACAAATTCCAATTTGGGTTATTACATGCATTCTGCCTACTCTGTTCAATTCCAATTGGCTATGGAATTCCTCTTCATTTCCTGCCTTAAACTGTTGTAGCATTTCTATGCACTATTGAACAGCAGCTGGCTTCTTGGGGTGGGGGCAATAAAGAAAGATGAAGAGAGGTGCAGATTAGTTAAAGGACACAGGAAAGATAAGAGAACATTGACAGATGGGGTGTGTGGCACAAATCTGGAGTCATACCATCTCCACACCCTATAAATCTACTCTGACACCTGTGAGTAAGCTAATCTGTTGCTCATTGACAGCAGCCTTGCTTTCCTGTTTCTGCAGTTGTGCCTAACAGCTGGTTACAAGAGTTGCTTACAGTAGAGGGCTGCAAACTCAGTCATAACCTGTTGATCCAAGTTTTGCATCTTTGCTTTCACACAGCGGCTCATCTACAGGAGCACATGTGGCCCTGTCTCACAGGGCAACCAGTGGAACCAAAGCAATACGTAAGTGCTAATGAAAGGAGAGCAACTAACATCATCCACCAAAAATGCAAAAGAACTGCACAAATGAATTTTTTTTAAAAAAAGGAGAGGAAGATTACATGAAAAACTTTGAGCAGGAAAAAAAAGTATTGAGGGAGAAAATGGCCTATGGGGGGGGGGGGGCTACTGTGGATGGGTGTACCGGGTTTGGGTGGCCGCATATCTGGCTGTGCACGATTAGAGGGTTCCAACGAAACATAGCTGGGAATCTCTTCCAAAGGAGCAGCAAGTCTGGGGGCAGCTGTTTGGTAGAACGAGTGCAGTTAGGATGCATGTAAAGCAGTGATTAGATGAAACATACTATCTGAATCTAAGAACTTAGGATATAATTATTACTACAAGTCCACACATTTTCCCCTATTTGTGTAATGCAGATAGATAATTATCTGTAGCCATACATGGTGAACTCATTTGTGTTTTTTTCATAAGATAAGGAAGAACCCTTCTGTGATCACAGGGTTTTATAATGAATTTCCCTCAGGTAAGTTTGCAGTTGGTACCGTGTATGAACATGTTTTCTAGGGGTTCTTAGAAAAAGAAAAAAAATCCAAGCAGATTATCATTTTCAAAATCTTCCAACTGCTGAATGTCAGATTTCAAGTACAAACCATTTTTTTCTTAATATAATTTATGTTGGCTGGTATTTTTATAGTGCAGTGAAGCAGAAAAAAAAAGTTTTAGCTCAAACATTTCGTCTGCCTTTGCCAGATTTTCAGAGGCACAAATTTTTAAAAAAAATGATTTTCTGAAAAGAATGACGTGTGTATGTAGTGTAACATTAAAAAATATAGATTTTCATATGATGCTTCTCTCTATTTGTGTTGATTATTTATTTCAAATGGTGTCAGACGTACATGTATAAGCAGCTAAAGCTTTTCTTGTTTCTTTTTAAGGTTTCCAATAAACATATTAAAAGTAGAAGAATCAAATTATTTTTTTTCTTTTAAAAAATTGTTCAGAGGCCAGTTCTTGGCTGCAATCTTAAACTCTCTTTAGGGAAAATTTATGAATGTTGCTGATAGCCAGATCTTATTTATGAAGAGCTAAAAGAAAACAGACATAAGAAAATGTAATAAATAATCTTAAGACAAGCAATGTACAGGTCCCATGGAACATAGAGTAGATGCTTTTAAAATGTCAGCATTTGTCAGCTGTTACCACAGATCTCTCCTCTTTTAATTATCAGATAAATCTGTGCTAGTATCAGAAAGTATTCTGTTGTAAGGCTGGCAAATACAGATTTTTAGAAGTAACCACTAATTACAGAAACTGATTCAATAGTGTGGAAGAACTATTTTGTCCCCTTTCAGAATCAAAAGAAATTCAGAATGAAAGCACTTACATATTTGCAAAGTTTCTGAATTTCCTGTTTTCAACAAGGTAGGAAGATGCAGACATTCGCGCACAATGATTTGCCCTTTGTCAGCTGAACAGAATTTTGGTGGTGGTTGCTTGTTTATCACATGTCTGCTTTAATGTGCATTTTGTTTTCACCAGTAACAGACTGAGTCCAGCTTTGGTTGCGTTCGTATACGTACTATAAATTGCATGTGGACTTCCAAAGTCGTGGGATCTTCCTTTGTATCTATTGATAGTATTTCAAAGGTCTCTACAACTCACTGTAAATTTTCTAAGGTTTTGGGGGATCAAAAGAAAGTCATTCCAAGGGAGTTAATGATTCCTCTCCGTTTACTGACTACAGTTTCTGAAACAGTGACAACACTGTACTCTTAACAGTCATAATAAACGGAAGCAGTGAACAGATGTCCTATGAGCTGAATTAAAAATTCACTCTGATTTAACATAAACTTTAGGGCATGCTTACAAGGGTTAGAAGCAAATTTCCTTCCATGTTAAAAGTATTGCATACTTATTATCTTTCTCCTCTTTTTTCTTTATAGGTATTTGGGATAGGCTTTCCAGATCCAGGTGACCACACAGACTATAGGTCTATATACTACAGCAGCTCCTGTATTATTTTTAATGTCACAGATTTTAACATATAAAGCCTAAACTCTTAAATGACTCCCTCTGTGACCTCAGGCAATACACTTAAGGCTGAACACATCTTCAAAGCACTCTACAAATATAAAATTACTTAAACTTCCCAACAGTCTGGTAGGTAATTCAGGATTATCATCCCCATTTCACATGTGAAGAACTGAAGCAGAAAAAAATAATTTTCAAAAGTGTCCACTAAATTTGGCTCCCTCCACTCTTGGTTACTTGAGACACCTCTTACTGATTTTCTGAGATGCTTATCTGAGTCTTGAAGTCAAAGGAGAATATGGGTTATCATTCTGTAAATCAACCCCTATGTGTTTCATTGTGCACACCCAGAACCAGAGGCTAGCTGTTAAAGTTCCCATGTTTATTGCCTGAGATCACACGTTGAGGCAAGTGATAGGAGTGGAATTAGAACCCATGGAGCTATGAAAGGTTTTTTTGGTTTTTTGGTTTTTGTTTTTTTTTTTTTTAAATAAGGACTGTGTCCTTTGAATTAGAGCTGAAACTGTGTCCTGGCATTATGCAAGAAACTGTATCTCAGGTGACGTGTAAAAACCTCCTTTTCAGTGCTCTGTTTGCCTGTTTACTATTTGTGTTTTCTTTTCTACACTTACTGTATTTTTTGTTTGTGTGTTGCATGCCAAGACTCTGGGCTAGGGTGAAAGATACTTTATAAATAAAATCATAAGTGTTATGCATAAGATTCTTAAGTATGGCAACTGGCATTTTACAAATTGAGTCATCTCACAGCGTTAATACATATGCAAAATCCTGTATTCATCCTGCTCCCATAGCCACCCTGCTTGGAGTGCAGTAATTAATTAGCCTTCATTCTTCCCATGAAACACAAGAAACAGTATCCCCATTTTACAAATGTGGAAACTAAGGCAAAGAAATTGTGGCTGAACCAAAGTAATGCTGGGTCACTAGCTAAATGAGGAAGACAACCTTTCTTATAGCCCTCTTGCTCTAGCCAGAAGACCCTCTCTCTCTAATGTAATCTACATAAGGCACTTATGGCCAAATTATTTCAGAGAACTAAAAATCACACAATGCTATAATGAGTTTCTTTTGTTAATGGGTTAAAAGTCATGAAGGAATCAATTAGAATTCTATTTGTTTCACCATAAAAATCAAAAACTATTTTTTTCCTTTATTTTGAAAAAAGCTAAGGAGAAAAAGCATCATCTATTGAAGGCTTTGCTTCACTGATTTTCAGTCTAGAGCTTAAGCCATGTGAAAGCACAACAGTACCAAATCCAGAGAAGATCTGGACATATGTCAGGTGGTAGTGAGCAAATAAGCACACGCCAGGCTTTGAAAGGAAATGCACAAGTCGGGGGAGGAAAAATACTTCAAAAGCCAAGAGTCAAATGACTGGTCACAGCTGTCAGGAAATATCAGTTCTGCTCCCAATCTTCTTAGCTATTTCAGGAAAGAACATAGATCTAAAGAATTTAATTTTAATTTTATAAAATAACATACTAAGGAAGTTGAGCATGCCAAGGCCTACCTCGTCTCTAATGTCTTGCATAAGTTGCCTGTTGCCCTGGCAGACAGCTTCGATGCATGCCTGTCATGTGAATTGCAGTCCCTCAATACTTTGGGATCATTCTGCTTTAGTAGTAAACCTGATTAATGAATCGGAAGTTAGGTTGATTAGCACATCAGGTATTGGCTCAGAATTAATTCTCATAATAGCTTTCATAAATCCTCTTGCTGTCCTTCTCTCTCCTGTATCCTCAGGAAGGGAATGAGAAATGTAGGTCAGACTTTAGCAAGACTTTGTATGTGTTAATAACCTCGGCAACCAGGTGCATAGAGTGTGACCAGCTCTAATAAGGTCTGGGGAAGGGAAAACTGGAATAAGTCAAACCTCCACTTGAAGCCTGTTGGCCACGCCAGGGCAAGTTCAGTAGCTGCTGAGCTGTGCCAAGCTGGCTATGTGTTTGTTTCACTTTCCAACTAGGGCAATCTTCTTACCTTCTTTTCAACCTGTTCCATTTATGCAAAAGGAAAAGAAAACACCAGGATTTGCTGAAGTGAGAACAAAAACCTTGTTTCTCCTTTGTGCTGCCTGGTGTGAACTTTGCTGGGTGTCCCATTAGCTGGCAAGAAATCAGACTGCAGTCCAAACCACACCACTGGCATGGAAATTTGTAACTTTTAGCAACCGGGAAAAACCAACAGACTGACTTTGAGCTGGAATGAAACAAACATATGCACATGCTCAGTTTTGCCCTGTGGTTCTCAGGTTCATCTACCTGAGCAAAGCAGATTAAAACCATAGAACAGCTGATCTAGAATAGAAGGGAAAGAGAGGTTAGGACTAGGCTATTAGTCAGTATGGGTTAACAGTGCATTTAGGAGCTAATTTTCCACAGTGCTATAGAGTTGGGGAGTGCTACTGTGTTTCTACACCTCCAGTACCAGAAAACACTTGTTTTCTTTTGTGTTAGCAGCCTAACAGTCACCCTATTTAATTCATTGTGAGAGAGTTCCAGTCATGTCAAGTGAGATATAGAGCAAAATACAAGAAAACAGGCTTGGTTCAGTGATGGAAAAAAACACACATCTTAAGGCTTGATCCTGCCCAGAATGAAGAAACATCAGGTAAAAGGGGTGATAGAGGAAGGAGAGATTTATGCTCCTGCCTGAGAGAACAACAAGTTGTATCATTAGCATGGACTGCTGTTCAGCTAATGTCTCCTCAGATGCAACGGTTGTCTCTCCCTTTCTTTGACTGTGAATTTGCAAACAAGGGAGCCGGAAATTTGTGAATTATTCTCTGTGGAATGAAGCACAATATCTCCCTCTGTTGCTCCCCTAACTCATTCTGCTGTACAATGCAAAAAGACTTCAATGATTTATATTGTTGAAAAAGGGAGAGAATTTATGGAGACCTAGCATAAATAAGTCTAACAACAGTAGACACTGTTTTAAGATATGCACCTACAACAAAAGACGAGGCCTAAATGAAGCACTAACTGCTAGCAATATGATTGTTTTTGCTAAGAGGACTGAATGATTCTGGCATGCCAATAAAGCATGGTGCCTTTCAGAAATAGGTCACAGATGAATCCTGTTGTAGTCAGTACTATCTGACTACTTTGGAAGTGAATGGACGTGGAGAGGGAGATCTCTTAACACTAGATGTGATCTCTGTACCACGTAGGACACTGTTGTGCAGGAGTGTATTGAACTGAGACCAGAGACATATTAACCACCATACAATACAATAAATTTGTACCACAGATCCTTGGGGCAAAAGTATTTGCTGTGTGACTAGGTCACTGAGCCCCATATTAATGCCTTCTAACACCTAGCACTAAGATCAGGAGCTAGCAGATTTACTGCCTACATTGATGCTAAGAGCCTGCTCAGATATTCTGTCCCAAGGTTTTATGTGGTGCATGGAATGATATCTTTGAGCATTGTCTGTAGTACAGATGTTTCAAAGCCCCAGTTAGGAAAAGCTGGAGGTTACCTGAGAATATTTCAGTACCAATCCCCAGATATCTGTAGTTCAAAAGAGACAAAAACTGTCAGTATTTATTGCTTAAATTAAAATGAAAAAAAGGGAGGGGGAAACTGGACTGGTTATTCAATTAATGGTCATATTTCATGTGCTTGTGTATGCTGCAGCAGTCCCCTTCTACCATGTTATAAAATGGACTTTGACACTTGTATGTCTGTCAGCAGGTCAGCTGTTAGTTCCAAAAGGCCACTGCTTTGATCCTGGCTTGAAATGCTGCAAGAAAGCCTGGGCCTTTTGAACATTTTATGTTGCCAGTTTGTCTTTCCAAGACAATTTATCTAATAAGCCAACATAATCAAATTACATGGGATTCTAAATACATTCCACAGCTCAGTTGGACATCTTAATTAGGACTTTTAAGCAATAATAATTGCCTTCCTGCCCTCAGTAATTTCACTAAGCTTCCTTAGAAACTGGCCAATGACGAAGATCTATATAAGCCACCTAAAGCTTTTTGTTTTTAAAGTTTATCATATTTTCCATAGGGGGGCATGTCCTGGCAAGAGAGACTGCAAGGGCAGGATACTATGTATTTATTTATTTTTGTTTCAAAAAACCGAACACCAAATACTTAGGAGTGCTTTTGATACGTACATATGTGATCTTCATGCAGTATAAGATGTTTCTTGTCCACCTCTTTTTTTATTATTTTTTAAAAAAAGTCTGATAAAGCCATTCATTCACAAATGTAACATAACCTAATCTGGTCACATAATAGTGAGAGTGATTTAAAAGAGCCATAATAATTAAATCATCTTTCCCCACCATTTCTAGCTAAAATTTATTTTCATGGGGACAGTGGAAAAGGAGCAATCCTTGAAGCTGCACTCTGGCATCTTCTGTATGCATAGATTGCACTAAGTCTTTCAAAATGGATTGTCTTTATTAATTGGGTGAGAGAAATATCCCATTGTACTGAGAAACAAAAGATCTTAGGGTGTGAGAACACTTTGAGAGATGAAGAGTATCTTATAAGAAGGATGCTAATTATCAGTGCTTCATCCCTCCCTTTCTGCTGGATCAATATACCGAAAGAGCTAAGATGGCATAAACACTAAACAGGCTGGATATCTCTAGGTTCATAGGTTGTTAGTGTTAAAGTGTCATTTTAAATTATAACTTAGAATTCCAGGAAAGTTGTCACCCTTGCAAGAAGTCTTTTTATTCTTGTTTCAGATGCTGTATGCGCCTGAACAACTATTTATTGAATCTAAAGGGAGAGATTGGATGTTCTCTTCACTAAGCCATATCTGACCACAAACATCAGTCAAAACTCAGGCAGCTGCTCTTGGAAGCAAATTTAAGATCAGCATGGTTGACTAACCAGTGGTTTTCCAACTTTTTTTCTTGGGTCCCCTTTGAAAAAAATCATTCATGCCCACAACCCAACAATTACATCTTTAAGCAATGCATTCCAATTTTTTGATGAAAGCAGCAGAGGGCACTGTGACCTAGTGTTCGAGGGTCTGTGACCCAGTACTAGGTCCCAACCTGTGGTTTCAAAACCACTGGACTAGTGATATGAACAAGGAAGTAGGTGCCATTCACAGTTCTGCCACTGATTCACTATGTGCCTTTTTGCAGAGATGCATGCTCTGGCTATGAAATGGTCAAAATGGTGTGGCCACATCTGTGGAGTTCGTGCCTCATCATTTGGTGGTCTCTACAGCATAATTTAGGTGTAATGCACTGCATTGGGCACAGCGCTATAAGCATAATTGTCAGCTTTCTATCGTGTTCAACTATTTTACAGCTAAAGTATGCATCCCCACCTGCCTCTGATCCTGTAACTCATTCAACTGCTGCACTGTGAAAACAACTGCTCTAATCTGCTTTCATCTTCTCTATGTTGGGAGGAGTGTGAGAGGAGTTGTCAGAAATGCTGTCAGAGACTTCATCTTACCCTAAGTTCCTGTCAGATGCAGAATCCTCAAAGTAACATTTTGGTTCTATTTTCTGGTAACCCAACAGGGGCCCAATTCCCATGCTTATTGAAGTCAATGGGAATCTTTCTGCTGATTTCAGTGGATGCTGAATCAACTACACTTCAGCTGCTTTGTACATCAAGTTTACTCTACAAATTAAGAAAGGAGAAAGAG
The DNA here is from genome assembly GCA_007922195.1 of Podocnemis expansa. Lineage (NCBI taxonomy): Eukaryota > Metazoa > Chordata > Testudines > Podocnemididae > Podocnemis > Podocnemis expansa. Next base: position 32,919,562 of record ML681963.1, read on the forward strand.
GCAGCAAAGGGTGACACAGGTTGAAAGTCAATGTCGGTGGAAGAGATGTGGGTAGATAATGATTGCCACGGGTTATGGCATGTTAAACTGTTAACTATGATGCAGCAAAGAGATGAGCTCTTGGGCCAGCAATGAAAATCTGCAGACAGAGAAGTAGATTTGGGAACCTTAATGTGAAAAGCAAAAAAAGCAAGGAGTCTTGTGGCACTTAAAGACTAACAGATTTATTTATCACATGGGCTTTCATGGGAGAATATCCCACTTCATCAGACACTTTGAAGAGGGAGAACTTACAGAATTGGATGAAAGTAAATGCAGAGGAGTGTAAGACATGGAATCAGGTCATACTGCAACAGCAAATCAGAGCATTTGTAAGGATTCAAACTGCAGGAGAGAGCATACAGAGGGCGGGTGAAGTCATATTAACTGTTATAATGTGAAAAGAATCCACAGTCATGATTCAGCCCTGCTTTCACACAATTTAATTTGCATATTAGTGCGATTTCCGCTGTTTCTCTTTGAAGTCTTGATGTCCCATTGATTTTAAAGGTAATAAATGCTCAAAAGAGCACACTGGGATAATGCACAAGTAAGACAAGAGAAATGCCTTAGAATCCTTCAGAACTGGATCAGTGGAATTAAGGATGCAAAATCCAGATGGCAGGAGACAAAAGAGATAGAGAAGAAGGAAGAATAGTTAATTTACTCAAGGTGATTTGTAGGCAAAGAGAAGACAGGAAATTGGGTCAACAATGGATTGAAGAGCCAAATAGGGTCAAGAGACAGGTCTTTAATGATTGCGGAGGGAGGGGGATACTTAAAGGCACTTTGCCCTCAGCAAGAGACTAAGACATCTGAGAAGTGAGAATTTGCTGGAGAGGAAAGTGGTGAAAGATATAAGAAAAATATTCAGGCTGTGGGGTTAGCTGAAGACTGGAGAAGGTAGCTTTGAAAATTGGAGTAGGGAGAGAAGCTGCAGCAGAGAGCAAGTCAGACAGTGTCAACCAGAACCATAACGCTCTGTTTTGCCTCCTGGGCACATTCCAATCAGAATGCGCCCCTTGCCATTAGTAGCACTTGGAGCCGGCGCTGCAAAATGCGCCCTTTAATAGAGCAGCTCTATTGAGCTGCTCCAATGCAACCAGGGCAAAGCCCTGTTGGCCCCGCCGTAGTTATGGCTCTGGTGACAACTTTGCTTTTCAAAATCCTGAATAATGTTTATGAGAGAGAGTGACCACAGAAATGCAGAGAAACAGCAAGAGGGCATAGAGGATATTGAAGAAATGCTGGTGGCTAAAGGTGTCAGAGTTGTTGTGGGGGAAAAGCAAGTAAAGTTGTTTAGTCAGGTAGCTGAAAGGGAAGAACAAACTTCTGTGGGAGAAAGTCCAATCCCTTTCTTGAGAGAGATGCAGTTTTTGAGTCCAAATGCAAGAGCAGATGAAGCCAAAGATGAAGATTGGATGGACAGGTAGAGCTCCAACAAAATGGTAAAGATATCAACTCTGGAGAAAGGAGAAGAGTCATGGAAAAACTGAAATCATCGAAGTGAAGTGTGAGTTGGAGAAAGCCAAAAGCAAGAGAGCACTTGGGAGAAGTTAGTGAATTGGAGATCATAAAAAGCATGAGGATGAACAGGGAGAGAAAATTAAGATATGGAAAAGAATATGAGAGAGAGAAAAAATGCACTTCTTAACACCTAGAACAGAAGTGTGACAGATATGGGGGGGGTATGAGTATTGTGCATTGTTAGTGGCAAAAGAGGGGAGTAGAGACAATGTGGTCTTGAGTTGGCAAGATAGAAGTGAAAGCTGAAGTAGTTCAGGAATAAAGTGGAGTGAAAAGTAAGAGAGAGAGGCAGGCATTGATCAGAGAAGGAAGAAGGAGGAGATCAAAGGAATGAATCAGTAACAGAAACTCGGAGGAAAACCAGGTAAAGCAGATCTCAAAGCAGGATGCTGGGGGGAAGACAGGAAAAAGGGCTGAAAATAACAGGAAGGGAGGAGTTAAATTCAATCATATCTTCTTGGGTGGATGAGTCAGAGAATAGTCAGGTTTTGATGCAAGCATATAGATCAAGGTACAAAGAAGTTATGAATAACATTTTGCTTTTGGAGTAGGAGGAGCAAATTGCAGTCAGGTGCTGGAACAATTTTTGCAGTGAGAGTGCTGAGAGCCATTCCAGAAAACTGTAAGCCCTGTTTGTAATGAAAACCTCTTCAACTCAGAAGGATACACTCCCTGCTTCCCTAGTTTCAGTACCTATGGTTTCATTGCAATCAGAGGCAAAACTACCTCCACTGTCCCCAGAAGATTAAAATGGCGTTGATGGCATAAAGCATATTCTCACCTATTCGCATAACTCAATTTACCCACAGGGAAACAAAATGGGCAGAAGTCCTGCATAAATGTCCTGGGTCTCTTAGGATCTTAATACCCTAACACAGTGAGTGCAATTTTTGTTCATGAAATGGAGCATCTTAAGTGATGCCCAAGAAAGAATAGATAAGAGTGGGCCAGATCTTCAGCTTCAATGGAAGTATGCCAATTTGCATCTATTGAGGATCCAGCCCAAGTGAACGGAGGGAAAAGGACCTGAAGGTATTAAATATTATTTTGTTTTTATTTATACACTTTCTTTGACAGTGCCAAATACCCTCAGAAGTTTTGGCAGCTCAGTCTAACCAGGCAGTGGACGCTCGCACAGGGTCTGAGCAAGATGGAGAGGACAGTACATTATGTTCAGACATTCTTAAACACAAAGGGCTGCCAAGCTAAGCAAATGTTAGTGTTCCAGATGAATGAACAAAGCTTGACGTGCGTGAATCAAGTTGATTAGACAATGCTTAAGCTCGCACCTTTGGGTGACTATTTAAGTAGGTTTGCCAGATGTTATTTTTGATTCCCCTCACTTCTGTTGTTCAGATGCAGGATGATGAAATGAGATTGGAGAAGGAGTGGAGAGAAGTCCTGACAAGTTTGGATACCACCAGTACCTCAACGTATTCAGCAAAACAAGTAGAAAAGATTCTCAAACTAACTTAACCCTCTGCAAGCTGAAAGCAAATGGGTAAGACAATCACATTGGATCTTGAGGAAGCTGGGTTCAGTTCTTGGCTGTCTCAGATGAGAGGTAGGTGAAATGCTAGCCTCATTCAAATCATTTGCAAGATTCCAATTGACTTCAGTGGGACCAGAATTTCACACCAGACAAATCACTTAGTTTCTTTGTGCCTCAGATGAGACTTCTTATCTCTCACCATTTGTTCATCTTGCCTATTTAGACAGTAAGTTCTTTAGGATGGGGCTCTCTCATAACATGTACGTAATAGCATCCAGTACCACTGGGCCCTGATTTCACTATTGCAAAAGCAATCACCCAAAACCCTACTACAGGAATAGGAGTAGTATTTCTTCCTTATACTGGAAGGGGTTTAGACCTTTTGCTATATGCTTAAGGATGACTCTGAACTATAAAATTTGGAGCTTAGTTCAGATTTTGACCATCCAAAACAATGGTGTCTTGGATCTGATGTTTTTGGCTTCACCTTTCTCTCATTCATACACAGAGTGCAGACTTGGATTGGGACTTGTAAGTAGTTTAATATTCCATTTTATATTGCACCATGCCTTACCACCCTGTAGGAAAACAAGTTTCTTACTCCAGAGAACTTAAATCTAAAAAGATGTGGTGAGGTGGGTAATTTATTAGGGGTGGGTGACCAAATCTGGATAACACTTGTATTTTGGGGAGGTCTTAAATCTTCTTTAGCTGGAATCATATCAAAGTAATTATGTTTTAACATTGGCATTTTATAAACTGAATACCTATAGGTTCTATTATTCAACACTTACTTTGTGATACTGCCTAAAGACCAAACAAATTAGGGCACCATTGTACAAGCTGCTGTATGTACACAGAAAATGACCTGCCACAATATAGTCTAAGAGACAAGATATAGTGCACATGGTTTAGAGCAGGAGAAAAAGTCACCCCCAAAATATAGGGAGCATATGTGTTGTGGCTCTGTATGCAACATTTGAAAGGAGCAGATTTGAGGTAGCCCAGCCAGCCAGCTAGATAGCAGGAGGTTTCTATCCTACTGTTAGCCTGTACAAAGAGATCCATTTTAACACATGGCCCAGTGTGTGCTCAGACATACAGTATATCCACTAAGAATTTGTTCCAGAAACCAAGGCCTGCTACTGAGAATGGCTGGCTCCCAGCTCCATGTGCTTAGAGACTGCAAGAGATATATATCTTATAAACTGCAAAAATAAATAAAGATTGACCTGAACCTTCACTCCCGACTTTGACTCATTTGAACTGTGGATTGAAATAAGTTCAATTAACTTCTTAAAACAATAAAGTTTCATTTTCACATGCGTCTGCACTTCCAGGTCCAGCCAGGATTGGAACTAGAAGCTCTGAGATTCCGTGAGAAAGGTTTTTCTCCTGGTTTTTTTGAATCTCAATAGAAGCAGGGAGTACTGGAAATCTCCTTGCAAGATTTCCAGCTCAGTTTTGTTGGTTTGGATGGAAAACTAAATTCTGAGTGGGGGATTTCAGTAAACATCCAAGCAGTTATGGAATTAACAGCTTTGTAAAATATTCTACTCCATCTTGCAGGATGCTGGTTTAATACCATTCAAAATAGACACCACCGGATCTGAATTTACCAGGATATATGCATGGTTCTTTGAGTAAAAGCTTGGTCTAAAATTTTCAGCATGATTTTTACCCCTGGACCAGGAGAGCCTCTGGCCCAGAAAAAGACCCAGCACTCAAGCACTTTAAGTGTGCCACCACAGTAGACGCAGGGCTCAAGCCCCGTAAGCCCGGCACCAGCGACACATCTGCCTGGAACTACAACAACATGGACTTATAGTCTTCACTGTTTTGTTCTGGAAAGTGTAAATGACAACATAAAATAGAGGGCAGTGAAGAATCACATGCTATACATCAAAATTACATAGGCTCATATTTAAAACTTTTCTCTCATGGGAGACTCAGATCTGAAAGAACTGTGATTTCGAGCTATTGTTTTATCCCATTATAAGAGATGCCCTTCTGGATGGGGTTGGTGGCTGGATCAGGAGATTACAAATGAATAACAGACTCTTGTATGTTTTGTATTGAATTTCTTTCATTGTTAGTTACATAAATATATTAGCATATGACGGGGGTTCAACTATTATCAAATGGATTGATGACCTTTATCCATTTCCTAGAGGATGCATTTTATCTATTTGTTTTCATTTTGATCTGGTTTGCAGAAATGCCAAGTCAAAGGGTGGGAGCCCAGGGTTCAGTGCTTAGGAGTTATAACTCCCAAGGGAATAGAGGTTCTTCTCACTGTATACCCTCCTGTAGCAAATCAACAATCAGCAGTCTATGTGGCTTGCAACCCTTACCACCCAAGCCCATGAAACAAAAATCCCACCTCAGTTGCTACAGCCCTCTATTAATGCCCTTTCAAAGAGCTGGGCAATGTCAAAGAGCTGGGCAATGCAGTAGGCCCAGAAGGTTAACAGCTTCAGTCTGTTTTGGACTGGGTGGTAGGGACCATTCTAAAGGAAAAGGGGCCTCAGTAAAAATGGTCCATTGGAACCACCCCCCTCTTTCAAAGGAGGTCCTGCTAAGACACAGTATGTCAGGCAACAGGTCCCAGACTATTAGGGCTTCATGTGTCTGGCATTCAGATAACGTGGAGGTTACAGCCATTGCAGCCATTTCCATAATGTTAATCAATCTTGGAAGAGCTGAAATTATCAACATTGAAAACTACCTTTATTATTAGGACTACTATCAGCTTTGGCAACTGATGTCATTCCTTCTCTCTTTTTTTTTCAAGTCACTGTGCAGGATTATTTGTGGGTTATGAGAGATGCTTGTACTACCACTTCCCATATTGAACATGTTCTGGAGGAGTACTTCAGCAATACAGTTTATGTTAAGATGGGAAACTAGTGGCTTTATTGATGGTGAAACAAGGATGTGGAAGATACAAGGCTTTCTGAACATTACTCCCAGTGTGAAAGTGACTTGCTATGTGTGACGGTCATATGCTGTAGAAGTGGTTGGATGTGAGGCATTTGGAATTGGCTGCACACAGGTTTCTAGCTAAGTATTTCTTAAGATGCATGGGTTTGGTTGTTGCCATTCTGTTACTCTTTTGAGGGGGTTCTCTTCATTTTCAAAATGAAATCACAATGCTGATTCTGTGTACCATAGCTGAAGGCTCAGCTAACTGATGTGTGAAGTGCGGATCCACAAACACACCACAATTTTTGCTTCCTCGCTTAGAAATAGAAATTAGCATTTGCCATGTCATAATCAGTGGCTCTGATCCTGGTCATTAAAAACTTATTTAGTCAGTGCTGTTCACACCCAATAATGGAAACAAATGTGTATGATCACTGAATTTTAGATCACTCCGTCTGCTTCCACTGCTGCAGAACTTAGTCGTGTGGGAGACGTGTTTTCTCTGCTTAAGTTTCAGCCATTGTTTAAACAGTGACATTTTAAAGCTGCTGGGAGAGTGTTGAGATTTAATGTATGTTAGATACATGTTTGCTCTGACTGGTGAAGGTCAGCAGGGAGCTGTTGAAACCACTGTTTGAAGGTTATTTTTGAATACCTCCCATCCCAAGAGGAAGGTGGCAGATTCCTATAGGAAAGCAATTGTGAAACTCTCACTCAAAAAGTCACCTACTGATGATGACAAACTCTACTATTACCATCCCGTGAGAAGGTTATGATGGGATAGCTCCAGAGATGTCTGCATGTGTTTGGTCTCCTTGGCACAATCAACAAGAGTTTAGACCACATCCGTGTCACAGGACTGGCTCCTTAAGAGAATCAAATACCCAATCTATTTGTGACAGACTCCACTTAAGGGAACAAAGCCAACCCATCTCCATCTGGGGATCACTAGCTGCCTGAGTAGCTGGAAGTATGCAGTATTGTTGTAGCCATGTGGGTCTCAAGATATTAGAGAGACAAAGTGTATGAGGTAATATTTTGTAGAGGACCAACTTCTGTTGGTGAGAAGGACAAGCTTTCAAGCTATGGCAGTGCTCTTTTTGAAACAGCAAGATGGCAGGCAATTAAGTAAGAACGAAGAGAGCTCTGCTAAAAAAAAAGCTGAGGAGAAAGTAAGTCAGGGGTTGGCAACTCCCAGCATGAGCGCCAAACTTGGCACGTGGGCAGATCCTGAGCGGCATGCAGTGCTGCTCAGGCTCCCCCACTGGCCTCGCCCCCAAGTGTGGCCTGGAGGTTGGGCCATAAGAGCCACGTGTGGTGGCTCCAGGCTCCCGCAGGCCGCACTTCCCCACTCCCCGCTGTTCAGAGTGGAGGCTTCAGTCCCCCCTCCACAACAAGTTTAAGTGATGTGGGGGGAGCCTCGGGTCGGGAGTTGAGCAGGGATGGAGGTGACTCACACCGTGGCATGACCTGACTTGGGGGCTCAGCAGCCAGCGCAGCTCAGCAGCCGGCGCTGCAGGCAGCTCAGGGGTCAGCGCAGCGCAACGCGACTTGGGGGCCGGCTTGAGGCTCGGCCAGCACTGCCGCCCAGGGTGCCAGCTGGTATGGTGGGTGGCTCAGGGGACAGTGCGGCAGCCAACACGACTCAGCTTGGATAGGCTGGGCCGAACCTCAGGTGGCAGTGCTGGCCGAGCCCCAGGCCGACCCCCAACTCATGCCAGCCTCCGAGCCACACCGGCCTGAGCCCCCAGCCAAGCTGAGCCGTGCCAGCCGCTGCATCAGCTGCCAAGCTGCACTGGCTGCTGAGCCCTGAGTCAGGCCTCGCCACACTGCACTGTGCTGCGAGTCACTTCCACCCCTGCCCAACTCCTGACCTGAGGCTCCCCCTCACACGTTATTTAAACTTATGGAGTCAGGGTCTGGAGCCTCCACTCCAGACATTGGGGGTATGGGGAAGTGCAGCCTGCAGGAGCTGGGAAACTGAGGCCACCTGCCCCCAGGGACCCTAGCCTCCCCCGTCCCAACCCAGAGTTCCTGGCTCCACTCCCATTTGGCCCCGCTCCCAGCACCTGCTGAGGGTGCCGTCGGCGGGGCTGGCACAGGGGTGGGCAAAGGTTGCTGACCCCTGAAGTAAGTTTTAAAGAGGAGGAACCTGCACTATGCTAAAGCTTTCCAAGCTGTGGGGCCTGGGAGAGACCCTGAGCTAAAGAGAGAGACTGCAGAGCTCTCCAGGTAGCAAAGAAGCCTGAGGCCCTACAGCAGAGGAAACCAGTGCTGGAACCTAGAGACTTTTCTTCTGAGACTTTTAAAATTTATTTGGACTTTGAGGAAAGAGCCTTTAAAGTACTGTACATTTGGTCTTTTCAGAAGACTTTATTATACTACTGCAAAACAGAGTGTTTGGCTTCTCTTTGATCTAACTGCTTTATTGACCCCATTGCTACAGAGGGAAAACTGAGGTGGTGTCAAACTTAGCCACCAGTGGTGCTGAGGAGGTGACAATGCCCCTTCAGTAACACACACTGCAGGATATCAGCAAACCAAGCAAGGACTCCTCTGGCATTTTTAAAGACTAAATATTTCATTTTCCACATGAACTTTCCCGTGTGAAGTCTCACTTCATCAGATGCTAGAAAATGGAAAACTTACAGAATGGGAAAGAAAGGTAAATCCTGTGATTACATTTCACCGCATCAGGTCAGAGTACTTCAGCAAAATAAGCTGGTTGTACATATTCAAAGACTATGAAATAATGCATCAGAAAGTGGTGAGTTTGAGAGAGGTGAGAATTGCTGTTTATAAAGAAAAACAAAGGAGTCCTGTGGCACTTTAAAGACTAATGTTTGTAATGAGAAAGCCAACTCATGTCTCTATTCAAACCCAAATTGATGGTGTCAGATTTGCATATGAATTCCAACTCTGTGGTTTCTCTTTTGAAGCTTCAATTTAGAATTTGCCTGTTTAAGAATTGAAAGAAATGTCTATTACAAGTTGTCCCCCTATTGGTTTTTGAATGTTGCCATTTCTGATGTCAGATCTATTCTTTTACATAGAGACAGTTCAGTTTGTCCAATGTATAAGGTGGAGGGGCATTGTTGGCACATGGGGGCATATCACATTGGTGGATGAGCAGATGAATGAGCCCCTGATGAAGCAGCTGGTTTGATTAAGTCTAATGGTGGTGTCATTAGTGTTGATATGTGGGCAGAACTGGCAGTGGGGTTTCTTGTAGGAATATGTTCCTGCTTTAATGTTTCTATTGTATGGTCTGTAGTTGATGGTGAGTGTCTGTTTACAGTTGGGGGGCTATCTGTAAGTGAGGAGAGGTCTGCCTCCCAAGGCTTGAGAGAGTGTGGGATCATCTTGTAGGACAGGCTGTAGATCCTTGATGATGTGTCGCAGAGGTTTGAGCTGGGGGCTATAGGTGATGACCAGTTGCATCCTGTTATTTTACTTTTTTGGCTTGTCCTGTAGAGCTGACTTCTGGGTACCCATCTGGCTCTGTCAATCTGTTTTCTCATTTCCCCAGGTGGGTATTGTAGTTTTAAGAATTCTTACAGAGATCCTGAAGGTGCCTGTCTCTGTCTGAGGGATCAGAACAACTGCGGTTATATCTTAGGGCTTGGCTGTAGACATTTAATTGACTGGTGTGTCTTGAATGAATGCTGGAGGGATGTAGGTAGCTATATCAGCCAGTAGGTTTCCAGTATAGGGCGGTGGTTTTGTTTCCATCGCTTATTTGTACTGTAGTGTCCAGAAAATAGATCTCCTGTGTGGCTGGTTTGAGCTGAGTTTGATCGTGGTGTGGAAATTGTTGAAATCTCAGTGGAATTCTTCAAGGACCACCTTTAAGAGGGGTCCAGATAATGAAGATGTCATCAGAATAGTGTAAGCAGAGGAGTGGTACTTGGGGACGAGAGCTAGGGTTGCACTGTTCTAAGTCAGCCATAAAAATGTTAGCATATTGTGGGGCCATGCAGATACCCATAGCAGTGCCACTGACTTGACGATATAAATTATCCTCAAATCTGAATGATTGTGGGAGAGTACAAAGTCACAAGTTCAGTCTTGATATGCTGTGACATCATTTGGGATTGTGTTCACAACGGTTTGTAATATGTCTTTGTGTAGGATCATAGAAAGTGGAAGGGACCATGAGATGTCATCAAGTCCAGTCCCCTGCACTCACAGGAGGACCAAGTACCATCTTAAGCTATCCCTAAGAGGTGTTTGTCTAACTTACTCTTAAACACTTCCAATGATGGAGATTCCACAACCTGCGTAGGCAACTTATTCCGCTGGTTAATCACAAGTTGATGTTAGGGTAAAGAGCTTCTATTTCCGTAGAGGCCAGAATGGTGTTTTCTGAAAGGTTACTAATGGACTGAATTTTTCTCAGGAAGTCCATGGTGTCTTGAAGATAGCTAGGAGTGCTGCTAGTGTGGAGTCTGAGGAGAGAGTCCCCATAACTAGATAAGCTCACTTTAAGAGTGGCAGTGCCTGAGATGATGAGGCACCCAGGATTTCTAGGTTCATGGATTTTCCGTAGCAGATAGACTATCCCTGGGTGGGGCTTGAAGGGTGTGTCTGTCTTGATTTGTTCCTGTGCTGCTTCAGGAAGTTTCTTGAGGAGGTGGTGCAGTTTCTTCCTCAGTGGGGTCAGAGAAGTGGCTTGTAGAATGTTGTGGTGGAGAGTTGTCAGTAAACCCCTCAACTGTAATCTGATTTATTCCTAATAACTACAGCACCTCCTTTGTGCCTCTCTAAGGATAATGTTGGAGTTGTTTCTGTGGCTGTGGATGGCACTGCATTCTGCATGGCTGAAGTTATGGTACAAAGAGTGTTGTTTGTCCACGATTTCAACCTGTGCACAGTGCTGGAAACAATCTGTGTAGAAGTCCAGTCTGTTGTTCTGACCATCAGGAGGAGTCCATGTAGAATATTTGTTCCTGCAGTGTTGGAAGTAAGGTATCTGTTGGTTATTGCATTGTTCAGTGGTATGGTTGAAATATTCCTTGAGTTGGAGATGGTGAAAGAAGGCTTCCAGTTGTAGAGTGGTGGGGCAAAAAGAGTGTCCCTGAGATAGCACAGATTCTTCTTCCAGATTAAGTGTGTAGCAGGAAAGATTAACAATATTGCTGGTTGGATTGAGGGTGTCACTGTTGTTGTCCCTGTGGCATGTATGAGTTTAGATAGTTTAGTGCCCTTTTTTCTTCTGTAGGGGAGCAAAGTATGTGTTGTAGATGTTTTTTTTCTCTTTTTTTGTGAAGTCCAACCACATAGAAATATATGCTGTATGTTGGCTTTGTATGAGATTTTCCAGTGTTGAACGTTAATTTTCAATTTTATTCTGTTTGTTGGATGGGATGCTGATCAGGTGGTTTCTTAGTTTCTTTGAGAGTGTGTGGCATAATCTCTCACTGTAGTCTGTGTAATATGTCAGTCATAATGGATTGTTTCTTACCTTCAATGCCACAGGACTCCTTGCTTGGTTTGCTGAAGTAAACTAAGATGGCTAGCCCTTTGGAACTTGTCAACTGCAGGATATGTTGAATGGTAAACTGTCAGCTGACTTCAATACCACTGACCAGAAGGTGGCATTGGCCCTCCTACAGACCATCTCATTATGTGAACAAGTTCCAAAGGGTCAACAGTGTTAGTCAAATTCAGCAAAACAAGCAAAGAGTCCTGTGGCAGTTAAAGACTAACCAATTTATTTATCACAAATGGCTGTATTCAGTGCCTTGCATATTGCCAAGTTCCAAAGAGGTAGCCGTGTTAGTAAGTCAGCAAGACATCAAGACCAGAGAGAAACAACAGAATTGGAAATGATATGCAGATTCAATTGTATGAAAGCAGGATTAAATCATGACTATGGATTCTTTTCCCATTACAACAGGTGATTTGACTTCACCTTCCTCTGTTTGGTGTTGCCCAGTGTTTGCATCTTAACAACTGCTTTGATTTGCTGTTACAGTGTGACCTGATCCCATGATTTACACTTCCCTGCATTTATTTTCCTCCCATTCTGTAAGTTCCCCCATCTTCAAAGCATCTGACGAAGTGGGATTTTCTCCCACAAAAGCTCATGTGATAAATAAATTTGTTAGTCTTCAAGTGCCACAGGACTCCTTGCTTATTGTGTGGATAGAGTCACTCCTGAACAGCTCCATGCTTTTCCTTGTGAGTGCTCCCAACTGGTAATACTGAGCCATTGCCCCAAGGTAGATAGATGATTCTGTATTTATGAAGTGCACAAAAATTGTCTCCCCTCTGATTGCTTCCCTCACCTTTTATATTCCACTGGCCTTTCTAGCATGGGAACAGCCTGAAGCTGTGAGCACATGTCTGTACATGCCAAGCAACAGAAATGATAAATATTAATAAATCTGGAAGACTAATTGTCTTTATACAGGCACATACAGCAGGTAGTGAAGCACATTTTAAACTATCCAAACAATAACCCAAGATAGGGAGTCAGGATAGTGAAAGGTCCACTGGGTGTTTTCACTAGAAAACGGAAATCACTTGCTAAAACAGTCAGCCAGACTCTGGTTGCTGAAGTGACTCTTAGCTTCCTTCCTTTCACCTTTGCCCAGCAGAGGCTAGCAATGTTCTCTAAAAATACGTCAAGAAAATAGTATGAGTGCTGACCGTACCTGGTTTAATAAATAATAATGACTGACATTTATAATAGCAACTGAAGATCATACTGCCTTCTACAACAGACTGGCAGACAATCTGATTCACCTTTTACCTCCTTCCCTCACTAAAATGCACCTACATCCGGAATTAAAGGCATCAGTCATTTTCAAGCTCACAGCAAAACAGCAGTGCATAATAGGATCTGAAGATTTTTTGTAGCCCACCAAACTGCAGGGTGGCAGAATGTAACAACTTGGATTGGCATTGGTCATGATCCCACTTTGACAATCCTCTATTATTTGAATTACGGTAGCACTGAAAGGTCCTTAAGACACAGTAAATACATGCAATGAGAGACCCAAATAATATACAGTCTAAAAAGACAGAACAGTAAAAGGGTGGGAGAATGGAAGTGATATTGTCACCATTTTACAAATGGGGAACCGAGTGGCAGAGATATTGTGACTCACCCAGAGGGACACTGGCAATGTAAGCAACCTGGAAGTTGAACCCAGTTTGCTTCAGTGCCAGTCTAGTGCCTTAGACATGAGACCTTCCTCTCTCACTGTTGAAAAGTGCTGTGTTCAGGAAAGCTCAAAGCCTTAGGCCTGATCTTTGCTGCCACACTAAGTCGACTGGAGATATGAATCTGCGTTAAGCAGAATGTGTATCTCCTTGTCAGCTTACTTACTCCCATTTACCATGATGTTTTCACTAATCTGCATTTACCGGAAATGCTCTCCCTTCATAATAGCATTACTCTTTTTGGAGGGGTGAAGTTACTATGTCAAAGGGAGAGCACTTTAGGGATCAACTGAGCAGGTCTACACTGGCCACTCAATTGATACTGCTGCATGGATCCATGGGGCATTCTGTGAAGTCCTTTTCAATTAATATGCAGTTCAGACAGAGATGGATTAACTGTGGGAGAGTGTAGAATTCCATTGACTGTGTACAATGTTTCAAGAGGAAAGCAGTAAAATGACTGGAACTGTATGACAGAGTGACAGTACTTCGTTTTTGCTGAATGTTTTAAAAAAAGAGAGACCTACAACCCTTGCTTTTTGTCAGTGAGAGTTCCATGCCACCAGATGAAAGAAAGAAAGAAAGAGGGTAATGATAGATTGTGATAAAAGATGCTCATCTAGTTAACTAACTTTGATTAGTCTCTGGGAATATTGTTTGAAGAAATCTCAGAAAACTTAGAAAGCAAGAATGGTTTATCATGAAGTATTACACTGCCTCTTACAGACTCACTGAACAAATGTTACTTCCTGCTTAGAAGCATACTCCTGGACAAGTTACTTCACATTTCTCTTTCTCAGTTTACCCATCTGTAAAACCAGGGGTAATATTACCCACCTCATGAGTGGTTCTTTGTCTTTAATTAATGCTTACAACATGCTATGAGATCCTCAGTTCAATGGTCTTATAGATGTAAAAAGTATTAATACTTTAATAATTTTTGTATGTTCACATGTATCAAGTTTGCTTCTTTTTAAGCGGCAAAGCTGGCTGTTGGTCATGCTCATATTTGATCTTTCTGATCTATTTGATTGTAACAAGCAAATCACTAAGTAAATGTTATACTCACACAGGTTACATAAATTTGTGGTCTATGCTTCTGGTGTGCCAGCCCACTGTTTTTAAATACTATATGAATTTTTTTTTCTGTTTTTGTGTTAATTTGTATCTGTCAAGGAAAAAACATATTTTACGTGCCTATGCTATTAAAAATCTGTGAATATTTCAGAAATTAAGAGATGGAAGTTTAATTCATTTTCTGATATATTCTCTGAGTGCTTGAGCTTTTGTAGGTTTTTTTGTTTTTTTTTTTTAGTGCAGTACAAAGGACACAGCCACCCCCAGATCCTAGTCATGCTCTGTGTAAGTGGTAAGTAACTGCTGCAAAACTTAGAAATTCCACGTTTTGCCAGATAAAATAAGAGACCTTCAACTCTTTGATTAGTAAGAAGCTGAATCCATTTTAAATTCATTCTAGTTAATGTTAAAAAAAAATTAAAAATCTATACTACGTGGAAGCCAGTGCAAAGGTTTGGAAGAGCAGCAGAGATAAGATAAGTTTCTCTTTTGTGAAACTCTTTTACCTTTGTGGAGTTTTGCTTATATCGTGAATTTCCAATGTAAAGGGTAACCACAGCTGATGTAATGTTCTGAATGGGTGAGTGGTTTCCTTCTCCACTCCCATTTCACGTGGCAACTTAATGTGCTCTGCTGGCCCAGTGTGCCAACGATCAGAGAACTACAAATATAAAGTAAAGAAAATAAGTATTATAATCAGGGTGCTGTAGCCAAAGAAAGCCAAAACAGCTTCATGTTCTTACCCTGAAGGCAGAGCCATATCTCCTGTGATTTAGTATTGATCAACTGGCCAGTGCAGAATTGGAGTGTTTTTCATTCTCTGACATGTAGTGTAGGCATCTGCTGGACGAGACAGACCATTGTTTTGTCATGATGTGGAAATACCTATGAGAAGAAATAGCACTAGTGATGAAATAAGGGAAGACATTGGATAAAGTTCCAAATGGGGCAGCCATGTTAGTCTAGCTCAGTAAAACAAACAAGGAGTCCTGTGGCACTTAAAGACTTACAAATTTATTTATTGCACGAGCTTGTGTGGGAGAAAATCCCACTTCATCAGATGACAAAGTGGGATTTTCTCCCACAAAAGCCCATGCAATAAATACATTGGATCAAATAACTAACCTAGCACTTGTGAGTTGGAAGGTATTTTGCTATTTGCTTTTTGGATGAGCTTCCAACAGAAAAGATTAATATTTAATCTTGTCTGTGGTTATTTATCAAGAAAAAATGTTACATCACCAGTATGTTACTTCAGATGCTTAAAAAAGCTCCGCAGTTTGCCCTGAAATCTGAGTGCTGTCCAAATGTTAAAATAGCTCTCTAAAAGCACTGTTAATTCTAGAAAGCCATGAGTTATGGGACAAGAACCAAGGCACCCAGTGCCCTACATTATGACTGTTTGCTGGCTGTTGGTCCTGGGCAAAGGTTTCAGTATCTTTGTTCTGTGGCACCACAGGGGAGCTGAGAATGAGGCAGGTTAATTGGTGAAGTGAAAAGCAAAACAGAGAGTGAAGATAGTGATATGATTATTGAATAACATTTATCAGCCAGTCCAGATGAAGCATGCCCCAAACTTCTGAGGCTAAGAATACAGAGAAGGATCCTTACTGGATAGTGGTGAAGCAAGCATACTCTGCTTTATAGATGAAAGCTGCTGCGTTGCATTAACTTAATGGGTCTCCCAACTCCCCTGTGATTTATTAACCTCATTCTACAGAGGGAAATTGAGGCACAAAGAACTGGAATGACATGTCCAAAGGAACACAGAGTAAGTGGCAGATCTGGGACTAGAACGTGGAAATTCCTGTCAACCAGTTCAGAGCTCAGTGCCCAAAACTGTCTATCTGGCACTATCACTTCCTGCACTGGAAAATGGAAGGAATGATATATAGCTACATGATGGACTTTGTGTGAGGAAGTAGGCAGGAAACACTCCCTTTTATGGTGATGTTTCCATCTCAGTTTGGGTGATTGATTTAATCAACTGATGAGATAGGGCTGTTGTACCATAGAGACACTCCAGGGGGCATGTGCGTACTGATAGCCTGTATGTGGGTACTGATAGACTGCATGTGCAATAGAAAATTTCTTCTAGGTGAAGGCACTGATAAAGGTGCCCTCAAAAAAGCGGAGTATGTTCATGGGATATGTTGTGTGTTTTTATTTTAACCCTTTCAGTTTTTCCTTTTGCTCTGCCAAAGACAGCATCTGGCTAAACCTTTCCAGACTTACTTTCTTAGTAACCATTTTACATTTGATAGACAAATGAAAGTATCAGTTTTTATGCAGGAGAAATGCAGTTGTAGAAATAGAAGTTCTAACAGTGATGCTACGAAACCTGTCTCTTTTCTGTCAGCACATGGGGATTTCTGAATGCAGATTTTATGAAAATTATACCAAATCTAATCCATTTGAGGTAGATCTACAGCACCTGTCCTCATAGAAATTTAATTGTGAACCCAGAATATACTGAATATTTTTCAGCCCAGAAAAGAACCCTCTGTCTTTTCAAACGTAATCTATTGAAGAGAAAATGAATGTCTTTGGAAACAGATGATAAACTAAAAGTTCCTTCTGCTTATGAGAAAGGGACACAGATTCACTTCTGGTTAAAGCACAGGACTAAGTGTTAGTGTCTGGCAGTTTATTCTGGATTACGACACAAACATGCTTTGTGATATAGGACAAATCACTTCTCCATAATTCTGTTTCTCCCTTTGTCAAAGGGGGATAATAATGTTAACTTGCTTCTCAAGAGCAGCTGATATTTGAAATTCAATTATGTTTGAAAAACACTTTTAGGTCCTTGGATGAAAAGTGTTTGAGAAGGATAATATACTATTTTGGTGCTTAGATGGGTGCATCAGAAATCCAGATACTAAGGTGATTGGGCAAAATAAGTACTGCGCTTAGAAATGCACTGATAGACTGATAGTCCAATATCCATAGTGGCTATTGTCCAAGTGAATTTCAGGAGCGCCTGGGGCACTCTGTTGAGTTTTAGATAACTACTGGTGTCCTGGCTAAAGTTCCCCTCTCACTGAGACACTAGTCAGTATCCAAAACTGTGAATTATTGTTAAGCTCATCATGGTTACAGCTTTGTGAGCCTGGCACACTAACTCATGTTGGAAAATGCTTTTAGACAACTTGGAATATAAAAATGAAATTCAAAACCTACTTCTATTCTGCAACCCCTGCTCATGCAGACAAAATTAATGTTGAGAGTTTTCACAGATACTCTAAGCTGTGCTTTGTTATAATGACATTCAGGCTTCTGACCTTAAGGAAGAAAGATTCTGATAATGATTGTGGCCTATTAGAGTCTAAGTGCTTTAGAGCAGGGACCATGTTTTTTACTCTATAGTTGTACAGAACTAATATGAACGAAGACACAGTGACTATAATAAATAATAGAAAGAAACAGGTGGGGAAAGGACAAGGGTAACAAGGATATCATCACAAGCTTTCATAGAATGTGCTTATCTTCATGCTCCCAAATCTAAGTAGCTCATAGTTAGAGTATGCGAGGAACAGTGGTTTTCAAACCACAGGGCAGGAACCACGACTGGGTTCACAGACTCTCAGGTACTGGGTCACAGTGCCTTCAGCTGCCAGTGCTGAGACTGGAATGCATTGTTCAAAGATGTAATTGTGCAATTGCAGGCATAAATGATTTTTTTTAACTGGGTTCCAAGAAAAAAAGTTTGAAAACCTCTGTGCTGGAACATCTGTCTGAAAGACTGGATGGATTAGAGAATTGGCAATGGGCTGAGGGAGTCTTTCTCAACTAGTCTGCCAGTTGGCAATGGTCAAAAGGTAGCACTATCTGATAGCTAGGTTGTGGCCTTTGTGAAATGAGTTGCTGATATCAGTCCAGTTCCTCGTGGACTGGTGTCTGTAGCACAACATGAGTGCCATAGTTTGCACCTTGGCTGGCAGTCCAAGCAGACAGTCCATCAAATTCAAGAAGATAAAAGATTTACCCCACTGGATCAGACCAATGGTCCATCCAATCAAGTATGCTATCTCAGACTATGGCCAGCACCAGAAACTTGAGAAAAAAATGACTTGGAAACCCAAAATAATCAAGCCAAACCCAACAATAACAACCCTATACTGCGAATGGAAGGTTTTTTACTACCTTTCTGAATTAGTGGTTGAGTTACAACCTGAAATGCAAGACTCTATATCTCTTATACAGTGGATAACAAATTTCATAGTTACCTTTTCATCCTAGCTTTCATATAAATTTTGTATCATGGAGACGTTTCTCCCAGGGTGGGGTGGGGCTGAGACATGGGCTGGAATGAACATGGGGAAAGCTTGCATTGCAATTTCCTGTGCTGCATCTGTTTTGTGAATAAAGAATTTCACTTTTGAAGGCTGACACCTTTCCTAGCCCTCAATTTCTAATGGCACCTCCTCATTGGAGATTTTAAACCCGATTAAGTCAAATCAATCCAATTTAAAAATGTTTGCATCCATATAACGCAATCCAGTACAGCACACTAACACCACATTTATCCTGAAGTCTGGAGTCTTCTTCAAAAAATAACTAATAAATTGAGTTAGTTTTGTGTATTGTTCACATGCATGTAACGCTGCCACACTGTCCCACATTGCTTTTCAGGAAATTGTTACTGACCTGTCTGTTTACCTGTGTCTCCTCTGCTCAGGTTGACCAGAAACCTCCCAACACCCATTTAAAAGCTGGTCTGGGGGCAGAGTTTGCCCATTTGCTCACAGATTTAAGTATATTACAATTGCTGCAATATTAATCAAGAAGGTCTACAACATACCTCAAGCACCTGCTTGAAGTAACGATGAGATCGCAGATCTCATTGCCGTCTGAGAAGTGTCAGTGCAGGAAGCTCTTGTTGCCAGCCACTGGAATGAAGCACTTTTTGTGGATGCTGCTAAACAGATATCCATAACAGCTCATGATGGGGATGCAAAGCAAAGTGTGTAGCATACAGTGCAGGATAAAAAGCAAACACTCAGGATGACCTTAATTAAAAGCAGGGATGCCAAGAGAAAAAATTGCAGAGGCTCACGTAACCTGTCCATGTTTTGAAGAGCTGGATGGAATTTTGCATGCTACACAACCACAGAGCTCTAGAAGGCTGTGGATGCTGCTGCCCCATCTCTGTCTACATCCTTACCCTGCAGAATGACCAGCAAAACTCTTCAGAGTCTAATAATGAGGAGGTGAGTCAGGAGATCCCTGCAGAAAACCAGGAACTCTTTAGGAGTCAGGACCTTGACACTATTCAGGTAGAAAGTGAGTCCGATTTCCACCTGGCAGCAACTAACTCAGATTCCCAGGCAGCAAACCCAGGCTGGGACTGAGGAGGAACCTCTCTTATCTTTGCAATTTACGAGTATGTTATACTACTAGGTGGATGGGACCTAGGAGCCTTTCAAAGCCCAAGCCCCTGGCCCACCCCTCTCTTGGCTCCTGTTGTCTATTCCTTTCCCCCTCCATTCACAATTCCAAAATGCGGCTATTCTGGCTGTATTCTGGCTGGAATGGCTTCTGCCTCTCACTAAAACCCTGGCTATTTACTGATTCTAGGCCCATGAAAAAGAGGACAGATGCCCATCTACTTATTTTGCTTTCTGCTTCTTTCAGCTACTCTGTCTAGTGCCAGTGCACCTCCACCCCTAAATGCAAACTGCCAGCTCAAAATGGTGTCCAGCAGTTGTGATTTTTATTCACCCAGCCTCATTCTTCTTCCCTCCCACCCCCCCAGCAGATTTTAAAAATATAAGCATTACTTTGTGAAGAATGCTAAGGCTTATGGAGACAATGATTGTAGGAAAAGACACCAGACTGATATTCTCCCTTTACATGAGGTAGACATGGCGATTGCATACCTGTCAAGTTACAAAGACTACAGCTCCCAGCTGAGGTGTAAAAACCTTATAACATTACAGTACAAAAGCCTTAGTGAAGGGATTGCAAAACTTTTAAAAGCTTTTCAGAGGCTTGCACACAGAAACACAGTGCAACTCTAGCACTGTCATGGCCAAGATGGAGTCTGCTCCACAGTCAGCATTAGCAAAGAAAAGACCTTTGTAGGAATGCAGGAAGGAAGTGCTCTTCCAGCCCAGTGGCCACTGTTTCGCTCCCCCCAGTGTGAACACCCCCCCCCCCGAGTAATATGACAAGTATAGGCAAGAGGAATATTCATTTACCAAGGGATGAACAAAGACAATGAAGGGAAGAGAGAGAGTGGTAAAACAGGGAGTACAACCCCGACGGCTCAGTGGTACCACAATTTGAAAGGGCAGACACAAAGCAATGAGTCTACACTCTGAGTTCACGCTCAGGAAGCCTGGGCAGAGTTCCAGCCTGGCAGTGACTCTTAGGTGCTCCTGGTCATCTTCAGTACCACTGAATTTTCCCCATCAAACCTTCTGCTGTCCTCTTCTACTGCTCTCTGTAAACCCACACAAAAACTTTGCTAGTTATAGCCTCCTTCCTTATTCCCAATGCAAGTTCACAAGCCCCAGTACTAATGGCCCCAAGCAGCTCTGGGCAGAAGTGATACTGGGCTCCAGCTCTGGTTCTTTTACGCCTTGAGTGATAACCACCCCGGAACAATGCACCTCCTGGCTCCTGTCCTAACGTGTCCTTGCTCAGCTGCTCTGTCCCTCCCAGCTTTCAGGCAAGTTTTTGGCTACTTTGCTATGTGCAAGCCTGCTCACTGTAGGCCAGGAGTTGGCAATCCAAAAGATAAGAGAGCCATTTTTTAAAATTCCTTCAGTAACCAAATGTTCTGAGAGTCACAATGGGTGTAGCCTCTTGGTGGGTGACAGGGGGAGCTGGGCCAGGAGGCCTGCCACAGGGATCCCTGGCTGGGGGGCAGAGCCCAGAACCAAGAGTGGGTCTCCTGCAGGATCACCCAGTGTTGGTGGGGAGCCCAAAGCCTGGCATGGGCTGCCCATAGGGTCTCCTGGCAGCAGGGAGTCCCAGAGCTAGGGTGCAGGCCACTTATATGGTCCCCAGTGGCAGGGTCCAGAGCTGCAAGGGGGCAACCAAAGAGCTGCAGGCTGCAGACCCCTGCTGTAGGTCCTCTTCTCTGGAGCTGCAGAAACACATACAGCCTGTCACATTCCTTCTCGCCACACTCCTAGAACAATCAGCACTTCCTTTTTCTGGAACCATCAGCATTTCCTCAACCTCCTGACAAGGTATTAAAAGGTCCGTGCTCTCTAAACACTCAGGGGCTACACTAGTAACAGTGAATGCTTCTGACAGTCACTCTGGAACCCACTCTTGTTTCTCTGCAATGTCACCATGTCTGCAGGGGGAGAAACTAAAATCTAAGACTAAGAAATTGCTTTGGTTTTGTCCAGACATTATGAGCAATTGGTGCATGATCATTCCCACTGTATGGATCAGAACTCTCTTCCACTCCTGCAGCACATCTGAGGGGATCATCTTGTTAAATAATCACAGGACATCTCACTGGTCTGCACTTTGTCTTTTTGAATAAAGGCATTCTGTGCTTCCTAATCTGCTTCAGTGAGGGAGATAGTCAGGAGATCCTGCAGGGAATGTAAAGGAAATTATTATCCAGTTGACTCCCAAATGCTCTCCTACCATTTGGGCTCCTCAAAGGTAGACCAAGATTGCAAAACCATATGTGAACTTAATTTCAAACTTGAGGCCTCCACTGCCACCCTGGTTCCCAAGGCACTGTGATACAGCCAAATGCCATATCAGAAATTCCACGGCACACACCACTTGCCATATCTGAGGTTCTTCGAAGACTGGGAAGAATCTCAGCAAAGCAAAGTCAGAAATTCATATTCAGGGAACGTTACCACAGCCTCTGTAGAATATGAACAATAGCCACTTGTGGTTTTTTTAATACTCCTGTAGCAACAGCACCTGATCTAACCACATCCTCAAGGAGAGGACTGTTACCAAACATGGAACAACAGCTGGCCACCTTGAGGGGAAGGAAATGGAAAACTTGTGATGAAAATGTTCACAGACATCATTGCAGAGTCCGCCCTCAACTCCTGGCCTCAGACTGCACCCCCTGAAAATCAGAGAGGGGTAGAGGCAACATATGAGGACACAGTGAGAAACAGACAAAAAGAATGTGGGCAGCGCTGTAACTATGGATTTCAGGGCATGGTCAACTGAGAATGCAACCCTTACAATGAGCGATGCCTGGAGCAATCTACGTGGAATGTGCCCTTTGATAGATCAGCTAAATGGAGCTGCTCCAGGGCACCTGGGGCAAAGCCCCATTTGTCCCACCCTTGTTATGGCCATGACTGTGGGTATGGAAAGAGTGGTGTGACAGTGGCCAGGAGTATCATCACCATGGCCAAAGACAGGAAGACCGCTGTAGGTAATACAAAGTCAAAATGCTTCACTGCAGTTTATCATGCTGTTAGGATAGCAGGCACTGCAGGTTTGTGAACTGGTACCCAGCCACAGTCTGCAGCCATGGACAATACAGCATACCAGGAACAATAGCGACTTCTCCCTCCTGTACCCCTGCAAAAGTGCTTCTAGAGTCCATTCCCTCCACAGAGCCAAGTTCAGAGTACTGAGAAGATTTGCACCTGGAAGCCCAAATTTCAAAGCTGAATCCAAAACTGAATTCATCCAGTTCTGAGAATTGAAATAAGCCCAAGCAGCCTCTGTAGTGGTTAATGCCAGCATAGTCAGGTCCATGTTGGGTAAAAGCATTTGAAAATGGTGGTAGCCCACCCAAAAAGGAAGTATGTGGCAAAGCCAGATGAAAAAAATTGGGGGGGGGGCGTTGAACTCACCTGGCTTCACTATGCATCCCACAATGCACGGTGAGAAAAATCCCACAATTAGCAATGCTCAAGAGTGAAGCAATGGATCATGGGATATCCTCCAAAAAATGCCATGGCCTTGATACAGAGCAAGCGACTGCTGTTTGTGTGCGCACCGCTGTTTATTGAAAGAAGGCACAGAGTCTTATGAGCATGCTATTAGTATGATCTGCATCCTACGTGTTACCAGACATGCATCAAAAAGCTGTGGAGTAAACTCCCTACATAGACAAGCCCTAAAATGCATATAGCAACTGATGTTGGGGGAAAGTGTTATAAAACAGACCCTAGAAAAATCTTGTAAGGGTTGATCTCACCCATATTATTCTAATTTTATCCTTATTAATAGATTGGGGTGTGGGTCTATAGAGATAATCCCACCCTCTGGCATCACAGTTAAGTGCTGTTGATCTGCTCAAGGTATCTTTATCTTGTAATCACCCTTCAGTTCAGTGCTTCATAAATGCTGTTGGAACACAGCCTTTATTGTTGATAGGAGGAAAGCAATGCTTTTAAAAATGTCAGTGGGAAAACTGGAAGTCCTGCAACTAACTGTGTTACAGTTGTGATGGGAAATAAGAGAAACTCAGTGGAATATTACTTTTCTCCCTCCATTCTCTCTTTTATAAAGATTATGGTCAACTCAGATTATTGTTTGTATGGAAATACCAGTGGGATGGAACTTAAATTTATGTGTCTGTCTACATATTTGTAGGGTTCATATGACTGTGATATTGAATGGATTTCTGAAAAACCCATGGGTTTGAATGAACCTTCACTATCTTTCACAATATTGACCCTCCTCTTATCCCATACCTGTAAGTATTTGAGGGTATCCTTCTTTTCCCTGCCCTCCATATATTACTAACTTTCTTTTGGTCACATGCAAAGATCATTGAAATACATGAGAAAGTTTTAGAAGGCCTTAGATCATGCCTGTAGACTGCAAGCGCCTTCTGTTTAAATCAGAAGCAAGGAGTCCTGTGGCACTTAAAGACTAACAAATTTATTTACCACATGAGCTTTCATGGCAGAAAATCCCACTTCCATGAAAGCTCATGCGATAAATAAATCTGTTGGTCTTTAAGTGCCACAGGACTCCTTGCTTCTTTTGCTGAGCTAGACTAACATGGCTGCCCCTTGGGAACTTTCTGTTTACATGGTATTTCCCAGTGGAGCCCAGTTCTGCAGTGGCCTCTGGATGGTTCCATAAAACTAATATTAAGCAATAGGAATAATTTGCACAGGTCTAGATCAGCTCATAATTCTCTCTGATCTTTGTTGTTTTTTTTTTAAATGGACTCAAACGCACTCATATTGCACTAGCTTTGAAATGACAGTGCTTTATTTTATAGTCAATTAAAAATGTAGCTTTAAGGCAGAGAAGTAAAACACTCAAGTCAGGAATTTCCTATAACTAACTTTCTAGTGTTATCTCAGCTAATCTGCTCATTTTGGGCATAGTTACATGCACACTAAAGCTACTTTACACCAGTTCAGCGGTGTAAGTTGTCTCTAATGTAGAGGGGAGGTTGGTCTATTATATTTACATTCACTTTCAGGCCCCTTTACAGACCTAGAATGCTGTAAGGTGACCTTAATGTAAATGAAAATGATACCTCTTGCTTATTTTATGGTACAAAGCAGGAAGAATATAGTCATGAAACGGTACACAGAACAAGGGAATTTGGAATAAAAAAATAATACAATGCATTACTGTACAGTGAAGCTAACACTGAAGTACAAATCTTTTCATTTGGAATTTCCTGACTTTTTCAGGTAATTTCACAAACATAGGCCCAAATTCTGTAAACACTTATGCATGTACCTAAGTGGAAGCACATGCATAAAGTTAATCATGTGTATAAAAGTTTGCAGGATCAGGGCCTGGATGCTGTATTCACACTTGTTGCAATGAATTTCCCTGGATTTTTGTTTTTAAGAAACAAAGAGAGAGGCAAAAAAAATATGTCAGTGCTTCTAAAATGCACCGTGGGCCTGACCCAGAGCCCACTGCCATCACCACAGGATTCCCTTTGACTTCTGTGTGCTTGGGTCAGAAATTAGTTGTATAGCAACACAGCTGTGGCAGACATTTCTCAAGCCACCTCAGTACTGCTAAATAACTGCAACAGCACATAGTTAAGGAAAACCTACTTAACTGAGGGTGTTTTAACTTGGCTGTCATTAACAAACATGCTAAACTGAGGAGGTCTTCAGGCGAAGAGATTCTTAAACAGTATCACAGGCGGTCTTAACTCAGCTATCTTAATTGTGGGAAAGTACTAAGAAATGCGTCAGACAAAATCTAATGGAGATTCTAAAGCCCATGTTTGAAAAAAATCTCGTATCAGGCATAACTTTAAAAAACTGAACTGTCTTTCTTCAAACTCAGATTGCTTTCCCATCTTCAGTGAGGCTATAAAAGAAGTGTAGTTTAACATTTCTTCCTTCAGGCATTATGGTTTAGTTAGGCATGCACAAAATTTCCTTTGGAACATATGATTTTTTCCCATTCTCACATTTATTATTTATTTATGTGTCGAATGCCAACATTGTGCTCATCATTTTAAAAGATGTGTCCTGGTGCTATTGAAGTCAATGGGAGTTTTGTCACTGACTTTAAAGGGGCCAGGATTTTATCCTTGGGTCCTTGCCTAAAGAACTTAGAATCAAAGTAACTCTCCAAATAGTTTTTACCTATTTTGTTTAAATTAAAACAGAAACAAAAACAATCTCACTCCTCCCTTCCCCATTCACCTCTCTGCTAAAGCCAAGCTTGGGAAATTACAGCCCCAAAGGATTTCTCTGGCAAAGATATGATCTATTGAAGAAGTGGACTGCAATGGAAACCACATCCTAGCTTTTACTAAAGCATTCACAACCAGCAGCAAGCAAAGTGAATCTGATTGCCCAGTACAATTATAGCAAAACAAATAAAGGAGTGTTGTGACATTTATTACAGTAGTTTTGTAGCACTGCCCTGGCTCAATGCTTCCTTAAACTGGGAAGAGCCAGCCCTTGGAAAATCATGCCCTCTTCACAGAAACAGTGGTATTGAGCCATTCATTATAGGCAATTATTGCAGCTGTTGGTGCAGGAAGCATGGCCTGGGCTCTATCACATTTTGGTAACCTCTGATCCTGTCAAAATAGCTCATTGGGTTAATGGTAGCAGGAGTAAAAACAGCCTTCATGTGGCTGTAATATCCTCCAGGGACCGGCGTGATGCCTAAAGATATCTATAGGCATTTGCTGCCATCCCCTTTCCTGAGGTGCCAGAGCCCAGCATCTGAGCCTGTAGGGTATGGCTACACATCACTTAAATACCTGGGGCTGGTGTTTGAGTTTGCAGGAATCGGGCTGCTAGGCTGTAAAATTGTGGTATAGATGTTTGACCTTGAGCTGGTACCCAAGTTTTGGAACACCACAGAGTGGAAGAGTCCAAAACACTATAATTACTCCAAAAGCTTTGACAATTCACTCTCATCTTCTTTTCTCCTTGCACAGGTTTTTATATGGACAGAGTTTGTATTAGAAGTGTGGGACCAAAACCGGGAGTCATATTCCTTCTCTGCAGTGCTCTGCGCCCCATCCCCATCTCCACCCTCACTAGGTTTCTTTAACACTACCCAAGGCTCCACCTACACTTGGAGCAAAAAGGGTGTGGTTCCCATCTTGGACAGACATACTTGCTCTAGGTCTCATCATGCTAGCATGCTAAAAATAGTAGGATAGCCACAGTAGCATGAGCAGTAGTGACAGCAGAGATTAGCTACCCCATGAACAAACTTGCTAGTATCACTTGCTAAAGAGCCTCTACTATTTGTAGCCGGGGGGGGGGGTCTAAGGGTGCTGGAAACCACACCCCCACCTCAAAATAGACCAAAAGAGCCTGCCTTCATCACTCACTGATAGTCAGCCTATTTATGTGTTCTTTGACGTGGTTTAGAGCCGATGGATGAGACATTAGCGACTGAAGTTCAATGTGATTCACTTAGGCCCATTCTGCAGCTAGTCCACCTAGACATGTCTCATGTGCTACATACTGTGGTGTCTAAAAAAACCCATTTTATATCAGAGGAGCATGCTTTCCATTCCTCATAGATCTTAGCAAGATTTTTCTTACTAGCCATTCTGCAATCATTGTCATCGCAAGGTGATGGGTGAACAGCTATGTCTTCCATTATATTTTAAAGGGGGAAAAGATTTGGCCTTATTCTGGTATATGGTGGCAGGGAGTTCCGCAGAATGAACATAAATAGGTGGCTGAGGGCCTAGTTTCAAAAATCCTCGGGTCTCAAGTTTCACTTTTGGTCTCCACCAGTAGCAACATCTCTGTTGATCACTGCTATTGAGGTAAACCACAGATAGCGGTAAGTGGGATTAGATACTGCTAGGACCTAGATGGACCTCTAAATATTAGCACCAAGAGTCTGAGATGGATACAGCTGCAGGGCTTGCGTGGAACAGGGACAGATGTTGTGATACAGTCTCATTGCTTTGTTTTTCATTGCTTTGTAGGTGGGGCTTGCTGAAAATCCCAGTGGGCTTTGTGGGCAAGCCCAGTAATCTCTTTCTATTGTTGTTCAGTGGTAGCACATTATAGCCCTTTATATTAAACCACATTTTATAGGTTAATAAGACAAATTCCCATATTCTGTGCAGACATATCAAGGTACGAAGAGAGAGCAGCATTTCTGTTTTTCAGTTACATTTTCCCCTTTTCCTGCCCTGTATAATGGAGCTTAAAGCACTCTCAAGTAGTTTAAAACTGTCTGGCTCAGAATCCTGTGGAAAAAGTTCCAAAAACATAGTTGCACCTCTTAAATAATGTGCTGGAAATAAAATACTGCTGAAAAGTCTTTAGCTAAGGTTACACTGACCTTGCTCTAACAACAAAGAGAAATGCACCATAATGTTACATATTATGCATGCCAGAAATATTATGATGCAAATTCCTTGATGTAAAGGGAAGCAAGATGCTTGTATTTGTGGGCCACAGTTTTGACATGGGAACTTGGTGTGTGAAGATTCTCACAATATCCTCCAGCATTTGCCTGTGAATTTCTTGACATCACTGAAAACACAGAGCCCATTGAAATACTGTTTGGCTTGGAAAACAGTGGAACTGGGCATGAACTGAGAACTTATTTTAAAATACAGATTTTATATATCTGTGTCTCTGTTACACAGTTTGAGTAAAAAAGAAATAATTACACTTTCAGGCCCCACTGTGGCCTCTCTTCCCTAATTTGTGATGCATCAATGGGATATAAAATTAAAGTATTTTGCTTCATTAAGACCAGACTGGCTGATACAGTTTTCTGCAATTATTTAAAATCCAAGTATCTGGGGAAGGGGGCGGGCACCAGGAGACATGAGGGCTAACTCCATCTCTGCCACAATCTCATTGTGTGACCTTGGGCATGTTTCTTAATTTTAATGTGAGTCAGTAGTCCAGTCGAAAACATTGATAATCATGCCAGACTCACAGGGAGAATGCAAGTAGAATAGGTTAAAAAAATCGATTATTTTTACAGGAAATTTTGTGTAAAAAAAGAAAGCCCCCAAAAAGTATGGTACTTTAAGATCATTTTTTAATAAAATCTTTCAATGTGGAGTAAAAACTTTTTGGTTTTGATAAGTGATTCTTGTTTTAACCAAAACCTAAGCATTTTGGCAGACAAATTTCAGATTTTGGTTTCTGTCAAAAAGGGAAAAAATGTTTTTTAACCTTGCTTAGTGACCATTTTTTGTGAAAATTTATATTTTGTTGGAAGAAAATGTTTCAGTTAAAAAGTTTTAAGCAGCTTTAGTTTGAGGCTCAACTCATTGTTTACCAACTGTGTTGAGAGTCTCAGATGAAAGCTAATTCAGAAATAACACAAAAATCATCTTTTCTCATTTTATTTTACCCTTGTAAATAAGAAGCCTTAACCTTTTCTTCTATATTCTGTTGTTTGAAACTCTCCTGCTTAGTTTTGAAATTGCAGTTTAATAATGACATCAGGGCTGCTGAAAGGTACCAGTCTGGAGACTGAAGACTCACTTTTTTCTGCTGAAAGATTTAGGATAAACCATGGACAGTAGAAGAGCAATGGATCTCAGCCCTGACCGCTCAGCTATGACTGTCTTTTTTTATGGTGGTTTTTATACTTTGGATACATGTCTACAGGGTCCCAGCATGAGACTCACAAACCTATTACGTTCAGACTTCCAAGCAGCCATTGCATAGTTACAACTTTCTGTCAGCTGCAGGCCACATTTAAACTGTCAGTCTGTGAAAGGCGCCATACCTGTTTCCATCTCCTTGAGCCCTTTCCTATTCCTTTTAACTCTCTTTTAACTAGTATTGGTCATTTTTGAGACGTAGGAAAGCTATGCCCTGGTGACACATAAGGGGATCACTGTGCCATCTTATTTCAGCTCATACACATCCTCAGGAATGGAAAGGAATTAACTAAACTACTGTGCAAAACGTCTTTTATTTCTTATGGGCTAAAAGTTCATTGCCCTTGAGGTTGATGTTTTTTTCTTTCTCTTTTTCTTTCTTTTCTTTTTCTTTTTCTGGTAGCGTGTGAGCTGTTGAGCTGCTGTTACAGTGTGTGAGGACAGCAGGCTGCAAATCCTGAATGCTGTGTGGATTTGCAGGCTTGCTCCACTAAACAGGCAACAATGGCTTTACTGTATGCGCGTTAACTAGAACTTGGCAACTGGCTAGCAGAGGAAGGTTGTATGCTTCACTTCCCTCACGCTGCCCTTCCAAAGTGATCTTTTAGTTGTGGAGCTGGTGCCCCACAAGCCATAATCATCAGCCATCTTTTAACTAAATTAATTAATTAAAATTGGTCTAATGGAGCTAAGACTATGCCACAAAAATATGGATCTGTTTTATGCTCATTTAAAAACATATCTTAAAATCCCATTAGAAATGATACCTTGCATAATGAGAACTAAAATCTTTGAGCAGACAGGGCCTTGATATGGCCTTTATTTTTCAAAATATTTGTATTAATATTGCATAAGAAATTATCTCATTAACCCTTT
This sequence comes from Podocnemis expansa, assembly GCA_007922195.1. NCBI lineage: Eukaryota > Metazoa > Chordata > Testudines > Podocnemididae > Podocnemis > Podocnemis expansa. Next base: position 32,949,675 of record ML681963.1, read on the forward strand.
CTAGGTCATTATCAAGGATTATTTTATTAATTACAGGCACATTTATTAATAAAAGACAAATCTGGCATGTTCAAAGACTTTTAGGGCTAAGTGCTGATGTCTCCACATCTTTGTGTCACTTCCGTGGCAGAAAGAGAGCAGGAGGCAGCTGGCTTTCCCAAACAGGGTGTTTTCCTGTGTGTCAGAATCCCCTCTTAGACACAGAAAGAGCATTCCCTGCTCCAAAGTCACTCATTCCTGCAACCTGAAGTGTAGGGGACATGTCACGAGAGGGGAAAGGGCCCATATCCAGCAATACCCAACTGGTAGATGGCCCCTTAGCAACACTAATTAGCTGCTGTAGATTGCTGCAGTCCTGAGGCTGCTCTAATCTATGTCAGAGGTGGCATCAGCAAAGAGCTGGCCTCAGGATAAGGGCAAGGAAGCCATTCAGCTCCTTTGTGGGCCCCACCTGTTGTATCCAGTAAAAGATGGCAGAACAGATACTGAGGCCAGATCTGGACAGATTCTTTTCTGTAACTAGATCCTAGGAAAAGTTCTTCATCCAATATAGAAGTTTATGGATAAAACCTCTAGGCAGCAGGATTTCATCTTTATCTCTGCTAGAGTCCTCTGCCTAAATTCATCATCATAGCATGTGTGTTTTTAGGGGTGGTTCTTTTGGATCAAGTTCGAGGCACCTGAGTGGGCTTCTACTGTCAGGATATACTTTTGCTTTGTATAAATGGCTTTTAGGCCTTCCAAACTAACCTAATAAGTCTTGAATTTTTTCTTTTAGGAGACCTGATGGTGCCATGACACCCATAGTAGCTCCAACCACAGAAAGTTCAGCATATGTTTCCTACGGTTTCTTGGGCTGAATGTATGCCAAAGAGTGAGCCGATTAACTTGCACCTCCCTTGTGGGGTATTAAATGTGGTTAGCTCTGAACTGTCTTTGACCTCTTTTCTCTGCCAGTCCCCAGCTTTGGCATCCAATACACTGCATCAGCCAATTTACTTACTACATCATCAAATGCAGGCATTTGGTAATGTTGATTGCCTTGCCTTGTGGACTTAAAATGAGCTTCAGACTTCGAGTTTATATTCTTTTCACTAGCAGCATGGAGTTTACCTACTTTGTAGGACCATCCACTTTGACGATTACCCCTAAAATTTCTAATCTCAAGATGTCTTTGCCCAGATGGTCTTGGAGCACCAATAGAATTTTATTTTTTTATTTTTCTTTATTTATTGTGGTGGTATATGGTCTACTTAGAATCAAATAGCAAGTATGGTATCTTAATATATACAAAGGGATGATATGGCAAGTGTTATTCATATCCTTGAAAGGAAACAAGGCATGCTGTACACATGAATTGTTAGCAGAAAATTAGAAAGTTTGTGGGGTCTAGTAGGCATAAGGACTTCTGAAATGTCTCTTCAACTGTGTCACTGACTCTGGACACCTCACTTCACCTTCTGTAAGCTTCATTCAATCCTCCTGTGAAATTAGCATAGTGAAACTTATCTGTACCACAAGGATTTTTTGTGGCTAAATTGTACTTTGACTGACATGATAAAGAAGTGCTATGTATTAGAGAAATGAAGGGCAGGGATGGATAGGGCAGGATTAAGGCAAGGTCTTTAGGAGCTACAACCCTGGGCCCTGGCCTAAAGTGGGCACAGTGGCCGCCCAAAAATCCAGCACCACTCAGGCCTGCACAGTACTGGCTGGTCCCCCGCAGTTCAGAGTGGCCTGGCAGGTCTCTCCACCTGGCCCCTAGGGACCGCGGCACAGGAGCCCAACAGTGCCGGCAACCCTGGAAGGTTCATTAGTGGAGGCTGCCACATGTGCCTGCTGCCTAGCTTCTAGAGCACAGCTGCAATGTGCTGGTCCACCCTGCCCCCAGGGGCAGAACAACCAGCCCAGGGTTGGAAGTGCCTCAAACCGCAGCCTCAGTTGCAAAGCCCCTGTCAGCTGGGCCCCCTCCAGCACAATGCACCAACCCTGCACAGCTGGTGGATCTGCCAAGTGGCCCTAGGGCCAGTGTCCCCAAGTGCCACCCCATCCCCAAGCTGGCTGCTCCAGTGGGGGGGGGCAGGATAGGGCCCTGGGCCTGTGAGGGGCATGCCCATGAAAGTTGTCAGCCTAGAGACCATTAATCCAGTCCTGGGGGTGGAGAGGGATTTCACAGGAGGAAGGCCATAACTGAGAATGTGTGGACCTTGATTAAGGATAACTAAATAGCAGTCAGAACCACATTTCTTTTCCTGTCCATGGATGCACAACAAAGCACTGGTCACATTTCCTTCTGGGGAAGAAAATTTCTCCAACTTTTAATCATTCATTGAATGTTTTTGCAGGATGTCTGAATGAACTTCCAGCTATGATACCTGTGGCTTGACCATGGTCTGTTTTCCACAGCCTAATGAAGAGCGTGATTGTCTAATACTTGCTCATTTTTATTTCTGGTTAGGCCAGTAAAAGAGATCACACCTTCAACTTCTAATTTCAAAATTATTTTTTAAAAATTTTTCAGAGATGATGTAATGAGGAAGATTTAAATAAAGATATTTGCCCATAGTTTAAAAACATATTGGATACAGGAATGCTATATGTAAGTTGACTGTCAGTTTCAGGAGCAACTAGAGACTCCCCAGGCAGAGACTAAATGAGAAATAGGCAGTTGATGTGCAAATGTGTACATATACATCCTGATTGTACTTGATTATAAGGTAAGTCATGCACTTTTAGTTCCCATTTTACCACTTCCACACAAATCTGGTGTTATCTAGACTTTAAATACTTGCTGGGAAAACTGAATCTTGAAAAATCATTTTATAGAATTCTTGTACATGTTGTAGAAAGGTGTCCTATATTTGTATGTAGTTAAACATTTTTTAAAAATCCACATGGGACTGAAATTTATTCAGCTCTCGACACAGTAATATTGTGCTAATTGTCTGACTTGTCTGGAGTACTGAGGCTTTTTTTTTTTTTAATATATGTATCTTTAGATGTGTTCAGGTGGGTGGTGGCCACAGCAATGCCATCTCCTTTAATACTCACACTTGAGCTGCAGAAGACAATATTAAAAGACTGGGTGAGCAAACTGAAGGTGGATGATCAGAGGGAGAGAGTTCTGAAGTCCTTGCTAAGGCTCTTCTTAAAGACAAGGAGCCACTGCATTGTAATTTGCAGACTGGAAAAATGGCTTTCAGTGTTTTAGCCTTCTAATGTTAGGTATGGGAGAGCAGCTGCAGGTGGGAGGGTCCTTAGAACACATTAGTTTGTCCTTAGAACATTTCACAGTACTTTGCTGCTCACTAGCACCATCCACCTGTGCATCAAAAAGGGCTTTACAAATATTAATGTTAAGTTTCTATCAGAAAAAGCAAGGAGTCTTGTAGCAGTTAGAGTAACAGATTTATTAATCACATGAGCTTTTGTGAGAGAAAGTCCCACTTCGTCAGACGCTTTGAAGAGGAGGATCTTACAGAATGGGATGAAAATAAATGCAGGGGAGTGTAAGACATGGGTTCAGGTCATACTACAACAGCAAATCAGAGCATTTGTAAGGATTCAAACTCTAGGAAACAGCACATAGAGAGAGGGTGAAGTCAAATTACCTGTTATAATGTGAAAAAAATTCATAGTCATGATTAAGTCCTGCTTTCACAGAACCTAGTTTGCATATTAGTTCAATTTCAGCTGTTTCTCTTTGAAGTCTTGATGTCCCATTGATTTCTTGAAGGCCATCTTTAACAGATCATTAATGGAGTGACTGGGAAGACGGAAGTGCTCAGCAACTGGTTGTGTGTGTGTGTGTGTGTGTGTGTGTGTGTGTGTGTGTGTGTGTGTGT
>ML681963.1:32953529-33080600 GCA_007922195.1 Podocnemis expansa
TGTGTGTGTGTGTGTGTGTGTGTGTGTGTGTGTGTGTGTGTGTGTGTTGTGATTTCTGATGTCAGTTTTGTGCCCATTTATTCTTCTGCGTAGAGACTCCTGTTTGTCCAATGTGTCAGGTGTGGGGGTATTTCCAGCACATGATGGTTAAATCACATTAGTGGATGAGCAGGTGAATGACCCTTTGATGGAGTAGCTGGCTTGATTAGGTCCTATGATGGTGTCTTTTGTGCAAATATGTGGACAAAGTTGGCGGCATGGTTTGTTGCAAGGATATGTGCCTGCTTTAATGTTTTTGTTATTAGGTCTGTAGTTGCTGGTGAGTATCTGTTTAAGGTTCAGGGGTTGTCTGTAGGTGAGCAGATGTCTGCCTCCCAAAGCTAGAGAGAGTGAGGGGTCATCTTTTAAACTAGGCTGTAGGTCCTTTATGATCTGTTGTAGAGGTCTGACTTGAGGGCTATATGTGGTGACCAGTGGCGTTCTATTGTTTCTTTTTTGGGCCTTTCCTGTAGTACTTCTCCAGGTCGGTACTGTAGTTGTAAGAAAGCTTGATAGAGATCCTCAAGATATCTGTCTGTCTGAGGGATCAGAGCAAATGAGGTTATATCTTAGGGCTTGGCTGTTGACAATGGATAGTGTGGTGTGTTTAGGATGGAAGCTCGAGGGATGTAGATAACTCTACTGATCAGTAGGTTTTCAGTATAGAGTGGTATTGATGTGTCCATCCCTAATTTGTACTGTAGTGTCCAGAAAGAGGATATCCTGTATGGAGTATTCCAGGCTCAATTTGATTGTGGAGTGGAAATTGTTAAAATCTCTGTGAAAATCTTCAAGAGCATCCCTGCCATGGGTCCAGATGATGAAGATGTCATCAATCTAGCGTAAGTAGAGGAGAGATGCTTTGGGATGAAACTTGAGGAAATATTCTAAGTCACCCATAAAAATGTTGGCATATTGTGGGGGCATGGGGGTACCCATAGCAGTGCCACAGACTTGGAGATATAAATTATCCTCAAATCTGAAATGGTTGTGGGTGAGCACAAAGTCACAAAGTTCAATCACAAGCTGTGCTGTGGCATCATCTGGGATGGTTCTTCTAATAGTTTATAATCCATCCTTGTGTGGGATGTTGGTGTAAAGAACTTCTACGTCTATAGTGGCCAGGATGGTGTTTTCAGGAAGCTCACTGATGGATTGGATTTTCCTCAGGAAATCCTTAGTATCTGGAAGATAGCTAGGGATGTTGACAACATAGGGTCTGAGGAGGGAGTCCACATATACAGATAAGCTGCTGGAAGAGTGCCAATGCCTGAGATGATGGAGTGTCCAGGGTTTCCTTTTTTTATGGATTTTAGGTAGTAGATAGAATATTTCTGGTTGGGGTTCTAGTGGTGTGTCTGCCTTTATTTGTTCCTGTGCTGCCTTAGGTAGTTTCTATCAATGGCCCCAAGAAATAGCACAGCATGGTTGCCTCTTTGTTGCTGAGACACAGAAAGGTAAATGGCTTGCTAAAGGACATCCATGACACATCCAGAATCTCCTTTAACCAAAAGATCCCTGCTCGTCTTCCCGCTATCACTGCTAATTGTTAAAGGTGTGATGCGAAATCCTTCAAGTCAGTAGGAAGGTGTCAAACAGTCTGGTATCAGGCTCTATACCAGCATCTCCCAACCAGTGTGCTGTCAGGTCTGAGCAGGTGTGCCACAAAGTATTTTGAAAAACTGCTCAAAGAGCTCTGGATTGGCTAATTGGCTCATGAATGTTCATGAGTTCATTTGGAAACTATATGGTGGTGTGCCTCAAATTAATTAAAAGTAGCAAGGAGTTCCACGGCAGAGAAAATGTTGGGAACCACTGCTCTATACTCATGAAGCATAGTGGTATTATTGCAAAAAATGGATTAATGCAAAGCAGATATTCTCTTCCAGCAATAATCTGACAGGAGAGGACTAAGTTTTTTACAATAGTCCAACCTTAATTGCAGTGAGAACTGGAGTAGCTGTGAGTTCCCTCTCTTGTCTGATTTGAGATTCCCAAAAAGCTGACTCCAGCATGACAGAATTATGCTTAGATGTAGGAACACAAGAGACAATGTAGTGTGGGAAGAACTGACTTTGGGCACTGTATGTTTCAGCGTCAAAGTTTAGGAACCAGAATATTGGAAATCATAGGTGAGAAACAGAAACTTCTGGACAAAGGGTTTGTACATAGCCTCCTACGTTCAGTTCCACATGACAAACTTCCTCCATGAGTCTTTGCTGCTGCCTTTTCCTTTTCTTTGAGGAAGGTGAGGAGAACTTCATCACATCATTGATAAAGTTCTTCCATGTACAGAAAGCCACCACAGTTTTAGGGTTTCTCTGAAGTCCTCAAACTAGGGGCTTCAATGGTGAATAAGCCTCATACTGTTTCCCCCCACAGAGCTGAATTTCACCTACTGTAAATGAAATTGATTGGGAAGGAATATTCCCTGTAATATGTTTGTCTTCTCACCAGGAATCAGAATCTACTTATACTTTTCAGCCAGAACAATACCCTTGAAATTTGTGACCACTTCTAATGTCCAGTTTGAACAACAAAATTATTATTTATTATTTATGTTTATATTATGGTAGTGCCATGGGCCAAAATCCCATTGTGCTAGGTATTGTACAAATCCAAAACAAAAAGGCAGTGCATGCCCCAAAGCTGGTTATATAATTAAGACAGTGCTAGGTTTTTGTTATTGACTGAGTCCAAGAAAAATGAACATTTGGATGAAGATAGCTTGTGTGGTTCAGCTGATGTTTTTGAACTCTCTCCTTCCTGATTTTGAATGACGTTAGTTTTTATTGAGAAAATATTGTATTATAAATCCTTCCCATCAGCTGAATTCCCCATTAATGAGAATCTTGCTTAATAGAGCCAAATTCAACACTTTTGTAACTCCAGGGATGAATTTGGCTCATTCTAATATAGGCAATTAGTTTTACATGTACTTTTAATGAGGTTTTTTCTCCTAGTTTTAGTTTTTGCTTGACCTTTCTTCTTGGACTCTGCTTTATTATTCTCTTGTTATAATTTCATGTTCAAATAATCCTTCCAAAACACTGCTCCTGTCTATTCTTTTGGTTTTGACTTTGCAAAACAAGGACTTTATACAGTGAGCTTCTGTCATTCTACTCATAGTTGTTTTACTAATATGTGCTGATTATTTCATTAACTAAACAAAAAAGTCACATTTACTGATTATGTCTGGATAGTCCTAAAATCAAAACAAAAAAACCCATTTCAGTAATAATATGATCCAACAGCTTTCTTTATCCCTGAGGTACACAAAGAAATATAGTTAAAGTTTTGGCCAGAGGCCTTGTCACGGTTTGTAAATTTTGTTGCTCCTTCACCTCACCTGTGTAATGCTATCAAACTTCTGGTTTTAATAGTAATACCTTAATTACCAGTAGCTGTAACAATAATTAATCAATGCAGTATGGTTGCTCCAATTATCCCTTTTCTAAAAAAGTGCTAATTTTTAACCTTGCATATGTGTTTTACCCCCCACCAAAAAAAAAAAAAAAGTTAAACTAATGACGAAAACATAACATATCTCATTGCTGGGATCTCTCTGCAAGGTACTCCTTTCTTTCTGAATAAGATCTTCTACAGAGCCACCAGGGAGGAGAGGGAAGAATCTCTATCTAAAGTCCCTTTCAGAGGATAGCATCTTTAGGTGTACATTATCTTTCCCATTCACCACTTCCGGGGCTTGAACACAATTTCTTGGGACAGATGGGGGTTGTACTCACTTCTGCCAGGACTTAATTTGGTCCTTAACATCGGGCTTGGCCCTTCTTGTGCTACATATAAGCCATCCCAATGTACTATAAGTTGTGTGGTATGTTATGATGTTATGTAGTATAACTCTGTGCTGTCTTTTTTTTTTTTTTTATACACATACTGCACATATACATTTCAAAGAACCCTCCCTGTCTGCCGAGATTATAACCGCCCTGTTCCCACAGTTGCTTCTGACTGTCATGGAATAGATACATACAGTACTCTTTCTTGGACATTTTACTTCTGTAAGATTTTTTGTTGCTTTCCTGATCTGGCACAAAAGTATTCTTTAAAAGTAAATGGTGTAGCTGAGAAAGAACAGTGCCTCATTTTCTATTTGGCACTTCTTGCTCAGTCTGTTTTATGACTCCCATTCCGTCTCCTCACTGCAATGTACAGCATGATCCTCAACCCTGTAATTTGCCATTATGATTTGCAATCTACATATTTTTAACTTTCTGTTTATGGAATGGATGTTTGTACTAACATACAATCTCCACTGAGCAGGGAGAGCTATGGTACAGAAACATTGCACACAGATTTCATCTTCAAATCTACAAATCCCTGGATAAGCACAATCCAAACACAGCTATAAGGATCCTGCAAGTCCTCAGACCAAGCCACCTACTGTTTCCATACCCTGACAGGGAATGGTCAAGAAAGCTCCCACATGTTATTGTATGGGTTTTTGGCTAGCCATTCACAGCTGCTATTTCAGAAAATAAGAAAGCCATGACTAAAGGGTTCATCTAAGCAGAGGCATAAGTGGTCTTAGATTTGGGGCAGGCTAGGCAAGTGACCCAGGCCCTGAGCTGAGGGAGGCACCCCATGTCAGGGCGGGCCCATGCTGTCTGGCTGTTTTAAATCTCCTGGGCCCACCAGCCAGGGCAGAAGCAGGCAGGTCAGGAGCCACAGATGAGTTGGAGGGGCCAAGGCAGTTTGGAAGGGGTTGGGTAAGTGTGTGGGACCAGGGGGCCTGGTGAGGACCAAGGAGGGATGTGGGGAAGCAGGGATGCAGCTGCGCAAACAGCCAACCTTGTTGGGGGGATGATTAGGAGGCAGTGAAGTGGAGGGATGCTGGGGAGGCTGCAGTGGGAAGGCTGGGGGGCAGTGAGGTTGGGGGTAGATGAGGAGCCAGCAGCAAAGATGGGCATGAGTCCAGCAAGAGATGTCGGGAGAGCATGCATGGGCTGGGAGCAGGGGAATGGGGCTGGCAGTGGGGCCCAAGTGGAGGATGTGGGGGGGGGAGGCCCATCCCAGGGCCCCATATTCACTAAGACTGCCCCTGAATAGAGGCAAAGTATTCCTGAAAGCAGAGGCTGGGGTTGCATGTTCAGAAATGTGAAGGCTATCGCCCCTTTCAAAAATTCTAACCTGCCTATTTCTATAGCAGGAACCCCTGCCTTTGCCCACACACAGCAACCACAAGAGAATCAGGAGATACTTTTGAAACAAGGGGTCAGATTCAGAGGTGATATCTATGGCAGCATGAATTAGATTCTCAGATACTCAGCTATACCCCCCCCCAATGTGTCAAAGAGTTTAAATTAGTCATTTAGATGCAGTTAGACAGGAGAAGACACACATTAAAACAGTGCTCTGGTTACTTTGACCTAATATCATCTTACTTCCACCTGCAAGTTGGTTTTCTTGCTGTATTCCTCTCTTTTTGCTTTTTAGGGTATATCTACACTGTAGTTAGACACCAGCGACTGGCCTCAGCCAAATGACCTGAGCTCATGGGACTAAGGAGTCATTTAATTGTGGTATAGACATCCAGATGACAGCTGCACCCCAGACTCAAGGACCATCCCACCTTGCAAGATCCTAGAGCCCAGGCTCCAGCCCAGGCCCAACATCTATGCTGCAATTAAAGTTCCAAAGGGGTCGTTGTGTTAGTCTAGCTCAGCAAGATAAACAAGGAGTCCTGTGGAACTTTTAAAGACTAACAAAGCATCTGACAAAGTGAGCTTTTTTGGGAGAAAATCTCACTTTGTCAGTCACTTTGTTAGTCTTTAAAATGCCACAGGACACCTTGTTTGTTTTACCGCAATTAAACAACCCCTTACCTGGCTGGCCAAGCCAGGTACAGGTTTTTAACTGCAATGTAACCAGACTCTTAGTTAGATTCCCTAACTCTATGTCTGGGAGGAATACATTACAGATCAGTCAGTGAACTGGAGCCTAAGCTGGGATGGTATCTTACTTTATTAAGCATGATGAAGGGGGCAGGAGAAGGCGTAAGTTACTTAGTTCTATATTCTTTCTTGATTTGTTGGAATTGCCTCCTAATCTGGGCCATGGTATTAAACATCTTGGGCAGAATTCTGTTCTCCAGTGTAAATCTAGAGCAACTATTGAAGCCAATAGAATTATTGTGGAGGTACACTTAGTGTAACAGAGGGCAGAGTTTGATCCTTGTGCTTAGAAAGTATCCTAAGAGTGAATCCATACTGTCATTTTTATTTGTCATTTATCATTTTGTCATTGATCATATTTACCATTATTTATTTTATTCCATGTTAGTTCATTTTAGATGCTGCTCTGTAGTTGCCAGGCATAACTTCTCTTAAGTATTTCCTTTAGCGACATCTTTGGCCATTTGTCATTAGTATAATATTCTTAGTACTAATATTGCTTAAGTGTAAATTTATTTCATGGTGATTCATCATGGTGTTTTATTTTTACACTTTATTCCTCTAAGTCTGGAAATAGCTGGGATCACTCTGTGCACTGCATGCCTCTGTTGTTTGACGCACCTAGATAAGCTTGTTTTAATGTGCTTACAAAAGAACATATGCTGAGGTTTTTTTGGGGGGGGGGGGTATTTGTGTACTTTTTCATTGTAGGTCTTAGTTCAAATCACTGTGACCCCTAGATCTCAGGGTCACTGGTTGGATCATACAGTCAAATACTTTTTTATGCAACATTTGCCTTGTGGGTACATGGTCTTGTAATGTTTGCAGCGTGAAAACAAGAGTTGTCAAACACTCTAGCATTTGGTCCCACTTTTATTAAAGCAAATGCGCTCAGGCCCTACTTCCATCTGTACTCGATGAGACCCATATATCAATTACTAATAGAAGACTACAGCATGTATGGTAAGAATAGTCTGCCTTTGGTATGTTTCAATACATGGTGGAGTCTGGGGCAAACTAGGGAGTATTAGGCTAGATGGAGCACACAGGTCACTTGCTGGTGGATTCTTTGTACCCTGAAGTCTTTAAACCATGATTTGAGGACTTCAATAACTCAGTAATGAGTTAGGGGGTCCATCACAGCAGTGGATGGGTGAGGTTCTGTGGCCTGCATTGTGCAGGAGGTCAGACTAGATGATCATATTGGTTCCTTCTGACCATAGAGTCTATGACATAACCTGTGGTGAGCTGCTTGGGGCCAGTGAGGAGGGTGTGGGAGCCTTGAGGGTTTGTTTGGGGGGAATCTTGCAAGAGCATCACCCATTCTCTCTCTCTTTTCTATTACCTCTCCTCCAGCTTCTACACTGAAGCCCTCTTCCCTCCCATCACAGACCCTCCCTCTTTCTCTTCCCCTTATCTCTCTACCAGTAAGTCCCTGAGCAGGGATTTCCCTAACATCTCCCCTACTTCCCCCTGAATTTCCCAACACCCCCCAGTTGTCAGCTTGTAACAGTTATATCAATTTAGTGAGTACCCCAACACCCTCCCCCACAACTCCCCTTAATCCCCCCTAATTTCAAGTCCTGGGGAAGTTGCTATCTCTGCAGCAGCAGGTGCTGCTGTCTCCTCTTTTCTAGAAGCTCCACTCTGGCTAATTACTATCCAGGTAGCATTCAGAGCAGACTAGGTGAGTGTCTTCTGAGCTCAGTGCTGGCATTGCAGCAACCCCCCAAAGGGACCACTGCATGGTTAGTGCAGCCCTGCTGGATGTGTGACAGAGACAAACACAGGAATCCAACAGAAAATCCCATGCGGTCCTGTGCCTTTTCTTAATTCCAAGACTAAATAAAAACAAAGACAAGTTTTCAGCCCCACCCAGACAGTGTACAGGCTCTCACCAGTGGGGCCAGGCCCTGTTCTCCAGAAGGCCTGGCATGAGATATATGTATAGAGCAATGTTTCCTGCAGAGAGTTTTTTTGGCTGGTGACATTTGTCTTCGTCCAAATAAAAATGAAATCTCTTCCTATGCTGTGCAATATCTGGTTAGGTTCAGGCAGTTAGTTCACAATGAGGTGATATTACATATCAACATCTGTTTCTCCAGCCTTGGTTGCCAGAACCTTGTGTATCTTGCTGTGCATGTAACTTTTCCTTTTTCTCTGTACTGCTCCTGCTCCCTTGTCCTCCCCTCTTCTCATCTCTTGTGTTTTTTCCACTCCAACTCCTCCTCTGTCTCTCTCATGCTCCCTCTCTCTCTCTCTCAGTGCTGCCATGAAGTAGAGGTTGTGCTGCGTATGTTAGTTACCTTTCCTGGGATGGGACCTCTGTGATTTTGTGTTGACTTTTTCAGAGTACAAGTGCTGCAGTGGGCTCCAAAGTAAATGAGTTTGAATGTTTGAGCAGAAAATGTAGCTTTAAATGTGTGCCTGGTAGGAATGTGTCAGGGGAGCACTGTTTAGATGCAGTCGGTAAAGATGTTGGCTATGAAAACATTAACTTCACATCGAGAATGAATAAAGCTATAGTAGGAAAAATTAGCAAACCAAATTCAAGTGGGAGACTTATGGATAGAAGAAATCTTTTTTCCTCTATCATCTCTTTTAATCTAACATTTAATTTAATTTCTTATTTCCAATACTCTTCTTCCTAAGAAAATGCTTAGCTTGCAAAGGACTTATCTATATAATGAACTTTAACGTCAGCTATTATTTCATTGCTCTCCTCCAGAGTATACAGTCTCAAAGTTAAATACACCAATCAGATTACTAGCATACAGTACATGATTTTTAACTAACTTTTACAAACTCTCTGTTGCATATTCTGGAACCTGTGCTAGATAACAGCATTTAACTGGGACACTCAGAATATCTTTTCCAGACTTGAAGAGCTCTTTGTGGCTAGAAACTTGTCTCTCTCACCAACAGAAGTTGGTTCAATAAAAGTTATTGCCTCACCCATTTTGTCTCAGCTAGATAATAATGTTTACTGTCACTTACCTTAAGTGATGTTTTAAATATGGGTCTTTTTAAGAGAGAATTTTAAGAGTGGGTGAATGCAGAATGGTTTTCATTTAGCCACAAATTTGTTCACCTATCAAGTATTTTTTATGGTTGACTTTGACATACTGTTGGGTTTTTTTTGCTCATCTTTTTCTTCCTCTTGTAGTGAAGTCATGAACAGCCAGTTTTTGACATCAATTGTTTCTATAGAATCTGTTTGCTCATTCACAAATGTAGATTTGTGACTTCATTTCAGGATGCAGCAGAAGAGATAATTCTTTTATTTGAACAATAGATACCTTCCACAACTGTCGGGGGAAGCAAGATAAAGATGATACACTAGTCCAGGGGCCAGCAACCTTTGCCAGCCCCTGTGCTGGCCACTCCTCCCTGATACTCATCCAGTGATGGCAGGCCCCTCTGCCAAGAAAAGTGGTGACCACCACTGGGGTTGGGGAGGTGCTTCCCAGGCATGCCACTAAAAGAAGCCACTCATGGAAAGAAATTGCTCTGGGTGGCTTCTTTCGGTGGTGTGCCTGGGGATGGTCCCCAGGGATGGTGCACAAAGAATCTACCCACAGCAGCTCCTTGGCAGCAACTTGGGGGCAAGGACCCCCAAGCATGCTGTGAAAAGAAGTCACCTGGAGTCGTTTCCTTCAGCAGCTGAATGCCACAGAAAGGAGCCACTGCAGGTGGTTCTCTCCATAGTGTGACTTGGGACCCCTGCCCCAGCTACCACCAGAAGGAGCCACTCCAGCAGCTTCTTTCCATCGCATGCTTGGGGACCCTCATGCTTCAGCTGCTCCCAAAAGAAGCTGTCTGGAGTGGCTTTCAGTGACAGCAGCAGCAATTTCAATGGCACTGCAGAGGGCAGCACATGGCACTCTGAATGGGCTTGCATTCTACCATTGGGGGTTGTCTACCCCTGCTCTAGTCAATTGATTATAGCCAGTTATCCCTCAAAGACAGAGATTGTCTCTTTAATTGTGTTTTCACAGCACATAGCACAATAAAAACCCAGTTTTTGTGGGGTGGGGGGCCTTCAGGCGCTAGTGTAATACAAATGTTTAATAGTAATCAGTACACTGTAGGACATAATCCTACCTGCACTGATGGTGAGATAAACTGCAAGGAACCTGATATGTTCATTCCAGCTCAGATTCATATGAGTCTAAGGAAAAATGACTTCTTAGGGAAATAGATATACAGTCCCTTACATCAGATAAGTGTACACAGAAAGCACAGGCCAAGGCAAGGAGGGCTGTAAGGTACTGTCTTAAAAGTGGGTTAGAGTGTGCCAGAAAAAACCCACAGTAAAGGTCCATGAGAGCATTGAGCTAAGTGAAGAAATGAGGCTTAAACTTGAGGTTTGGCCTTACATTCAGTTCAGTGACATTTGTCTGTTTGTCTGTCTCTGTGTAACACAATAACTTTTGAATCCTGCATCCAGTTAATTCTTAACTGTCAGGGAATATTCTAGGCTTTAATCTTCAGAACCATATTGATTTTGGGGAGCAGAGGGAGACATTTGGAAAAAACCACAAGGGAGAAAATGGGGGACACTTGAAGCCCTTGTGCAATCCTTAGCATAGCCACAGCCTCCAGCACCTCTCAAATAGTCTTCAGATCAAACAAGTGGCTGATAGCACCCATTAATACTTTCCAATATAACAGCCCTCCATCTCATCTTTACTCATCCTCCCATTAGACTTTAACATAGTGATACTCTGAATGACTTCTCTTTCATGCAGAAAAAAGAATGATGGAGGGAGGCAGAAAAGGGTGAATGGTAGGAAGTGCATGTGCACACAGTGCCTGGCATGGGGAAGGGGGAATAGAGGACCCAGAGAAACCTCGGTATGAGACCAGAGAATGAAGGAACCAGTATTAGAAAGGGGGCCCAAACAGAGCTCTTGGGACAGGGAGGAAAGGGAAAATGTGGGGCAACAAGGCTCCTGTAATGGAGAGGAATAAGGAACATGGGAATGTGTGTACAACCTAAGTCACTGCTATGGAGTAAGAATGGAGAACCCTGATGTGGTAGGGCAAAAAAGAATCGTTGGTGGAGAAAGATTGAGGTGAGTGACTGGAAGGTGCTGAAATAGACGGGGCTGGAAGAGTGGCACAATGGGATATTATTGAAGGGAAACAGAGGGCTGCAAGAAACACCTGTTGTGTGCAATTAACTCGGCTTAAACAGTCTATGATGGGTATGATCACCTAGTAAAGAAGAAAATGATTGTGTATGAGCCCTGAATTCAGTGAGTGACCCACAGTATGGGCCTCTTAGTCAAGTGCTGGTGGCTGCCAAGAGCAATGATATGCAGCCAACAATAACTCTGGCTATGAGATTTACAGAAGCTTAACTCAGCTTTTGCAGCTCAAATTAGGTGAGTGCTCACATTTGGTGTGTGTGTGTGTGTGTGTGTGTGTGTGTGTGTGTGTGTGTGTGTGTGTGAGAGAGAGAGAGAGAGAGTGAAAATCAGGCCCCAGGAAATTAAAGATGGACAAGACTGATTAGTTCATCTTAGTCTCCCCCCCCCCCCCAATGCCCAGGAAGGCAAAGCAGAATTGTCTCTCACAATTTATTCTCCAGGGCTCTATCCGCTCCAGTGGGACAGAATTTATAAAAGTTCTCTGTCTCCCAGTCCAATAATGAGGCAGCTCATGACTTGGGAAAGAACTGGTAGCTGTAGTATTTCTTTGCCTTCCAAGAAGTTAGCTATGGAGTTGAGTAGATGGACCAACTAACAACTCAGCATCATGGTGAGCAAACTTAGTGTTACTTTCAATATACATCTAAATGAAGAGTAGGAGGAAATTGCAGTGATTTTTGGAAATGATAGGAGGAGAAGGCAACAAGGAGCCCAAGGACTACCAGTTCTGAGTTGTTTTTGCTTAGAATTACAGACCTACACTGAGATGATTTATAAGTCCCTTGTGTGAACACCTTGTTAGATAAAAGGCACAGCCAGAAATGTAAGAAAGCCATAAAAATAAAAAGAAGGATTCTAGCCCTTTGCTTTGTGAAGAGCCATGAAATTTAACTGATAGATTGATCCTATGGGAGCACTGAGACGGGATATAAAGCTGAGACAATAAAGAAGAAAATGACTGTTTTGCTTGATGTGACGTTAGTGCATGGGAACTGAACATAGGGAGTGACCGTGAGTACCGGCCCCTTAGTAAAATATTGATGACATACAGGTGCTCAGAATTGCAATC
Organism: Podocnemis expansa; assembly: GCA_007922195.1. Lineage (NCBI taxonomy): Eukaryota > Metazoa > Chordata > Testudines > Podocnemididae > Podocnemis > Podocnemis expansa. The sequence continues at coordinate 32,965,709 of ML681963.1, forward strand.
AACAGCAATCCTTATTTTACAGTACTGGGGAGCAAGGCAGAGGGGTCTGCACCACTCTGAAACTTACCACTTCTTCAAGCTTCACTTCAGTCTTGGGAGCTCTGGGGACCTATTGCTCCCCAAAGCAGAATGAATCTGTGAAATAACCAGAGGCATCGCTGGCACTGGGCACTCCGGGGCACGTGCCCCGAACCCCAGCGCCAGAGTCCTGGATCTCTGGCCCAGTTGGGCCGGAGATCCTGGGCCCAGCCGCTGGCAGCTGTGGCAGCCCTATCCCTGGCCAGGGATGCGGGGCCCGGCTGCCCATGGCCATGGCGGCCCCGTGCCCCACTGGGGATCTGGGGTCTTGCTGCGGCGGCCCTGTCCCCCGCTGGGGATGTAGGGCCTGGCTGCCCGCAGCAGCGCCTGGCCCTGTCCCCGGCCAGGGACCGGGGCCTGTGGGCTGGGGGCGGGGCCTGTGCCTGTGCCCTGGGTCCCTCCCCTAGCCAGCGATGCCCCTGGAAATAACCCTGTTTTTTTACTGGAGACCAAGCAGAAGGGCAGGGGACAGGGCTGTCCAGAGGGAGGGGCGGGGCCCAGGGCCAATTGGTTAGGGGGGCGAGATGGACCTGCCCACAGGCCAGGCTCAGTGCTTCTTTCCCCCTTCCCCTTGCCTTCAGCTTGCCACTGAAGGCAGGGGGGACCAATGCAGTAGCAGGGAGGTAGCGGCACAAGCCAAGTGCCCCCCCCAGGCATGTGTCAGCACAGAGCCCATGGAGTCATGGGGCCCAGGGCGGTTGCCCCACTAGCCCTGCCCCCTACCCCCCAAGGATGGCTCTGGAAGAGTATAGAACCCTATGGCTATGTCTACGCTGGCAAATTAGTTCAAATTTAGGAGCCTTAATTTGAACTAATTTGAATCCTGGCTACCCTAGGCTTTGCCTAGTTTGACGTAAAAAAAATGTAGCTTAGATCAAACCAGTTAATTCAGCTGGTTAGTTCAAACTAACTGCTTAGTTCAAACTAATTTGCATATTTATTTCAAACTAGCACAATGTAGACATGCTAGTTTGAACTAAATAAGTTTGAACTAGCGATTAGTTTGAATTAAGCACTTTTTAAAAGTTTGAACTAACTTTTCGTTCAAACTAACCAGGCTTTTTTAGTTCGAACTAAAAAGTTAGCTTGAACTGAAAAAAGCATGCCTAGTTGTAACTAAAAGTTAGTTTGAACTAAAAAATGCTCTTAGCTCAAACTAACTTTCAAACTACTTAGTTCAGACTAACCAAGGCCAAACTAAGGTTTTAGCTGTAGACGTAGCCTGTGTTATTGGCTTATATCAACTGACTGCTACATGCAATTTTGGGGACTTGACAGATTCCTTGATTTAGGAAAGGGTAGTCTTTGGATTATCACCTTCAGGAGTGACATCTCCAGGAAGCTGATCTCACATTAAAGAAATGCTTAGGCAACATGGGGTATGCAGGAGAAACTGCAAGGAAAAAGGAAAAAAAGCCTAAGGAGGTAGGCACTACAGCCTCCAGAATTAGGTTCAATCAGGCAACAGCAAAGGAGAACAGGTGGCCAGGGGCTCCATATCCATAGCGAGATGCATATGCAGTAGAGGAATTAATAAAGGAAAAATGCCCCCACTAAGATAGCATTGCAAGGAATTTGGCAAATTGAACCATTTATCAGCATGTGCCAGAAGGCCTCAGAGAGATCCAGCCAGACTTTTATAAGAGTGGGAGCACACATCAGACAACAGTGAACACATCATGACTGTCCTTGAGTCAGATAACATTTTAGGTTCAGACTGTAAGGCAAAGAAAAGCAACATGGGACAATGCCAGTCTCTGTGTATGTAGCAATAGTAATGAGAAAATATCCTGTGTCTTTTTAGCTGGAGAGTGGGGCCTACTGCAGTATGATTCCTCAGAGTGAATTGCACTTAGACACATGCACTAAAGAGCAGGTGGAATCTAATAAAGTACAATGAGAGCATAATGCAGTCCATAGAAAAATGCCACATAGAATCATAGAACCATAGGGTTGGAAGGGACCTCATGAGGTCATCTAGTCCAACCCACTTCCAAAAAAAAGCAAGACCACTCCCACTGAATTATCCCCTTTTTTAATCCAGCTGGGCCTTAAACATCTCCAAAGATGGGAGATTCCACCACCTCTTTAGGTAGCCAATTCCAGTGCTTTACCACTCACCTAGTAAGAAAGATTTTCCTAATATCCAGCCTCGACCTCCCCAGCTGCAACTTGAAACCATTGCTCCTTGTTCTATCCTCTGTTACTACTGAGAACAGCCGAGCTCCATCCTCCTTGGAGCATCCCTTCAGGTAGTTGAAGGTTTCTATCAAATCCTCCCTCAGTCATCTCTTCTGCAGGCTAAATAAGCCTAGTTCCTTCAGTCTTTCTTCATAGGGCTTGTGCTCCAGTCCCTTGATCATTTTTGTTGCCCTCCACTGGACTCTTTCTAATTTGTCCACGTCCTTTTTATAGTGGGGAGCCCAAAACTGGACACAGTATTCCAGATGCGGCCTCACCAGTGCCAAATAAAGAGGAATGATCACATCCCTCAATCTGCTGGCCAATCTTCTTCTGATGCACTCCAGTATGCCATTGGCCTTTTTGGCAGCAAGAGCACACTGCTGACTCATATCCAGCTTTCCATCCACCAGGACCCCCAGGTCCTTTTCTACGGTGCTGCTACTTAGCTGATCGCTCCCCAGCCTGTAGCAGTGCATGGGGTTTTTCCATCCCAAGTGCAGGGCTTTGCACTTGTCCTTGTTGAACCTCATGAGATTTCTATTGGCCCACTGCTCCAATTTGTCAAGGTCTTCCTGAATCTTCTCCCTGCCCTCCAGCATGTCTACCATTCCCCCCAGCTTGGTGTCATCTGCAAACTTACTGAGTATGCAGTCAATCCCATCATCCAGATCATTAATGAAAATGTTGAACAGAACTCGCCCTAGGACCGACCACTGGGGCACACCACTCATTACTGGTTGCCAACTAGACATGGGCCCATTGACTCCTACACGTTGAAATCATTGATCTATCCAGTTCTCTATCCACCTTACAGTCCACATATCCAACCCGTACTTCCTTAACTTGCTGACGAGAATGCTGTGGGAAACCATATCAAAAGCCTTGTTAAAGCTGAGGTATATCACATCAACAGCTCTTCCCGCATCCACAAATCCAGGCATCTCATCATAGACAGTGATGAGGTTGGTCAGGCACGATTTACCCTTGGTGAATCCATGCTGACTGTTCCTGATAACTCTATTTTCCTCCAGTAATTAACATGAAAATAGATGGTACCCACTGTGGTGGTGGATGATAAATATCACATGCCCCTCTTGGTAAATTTAACCATGCAAAACTTGGATCTGATCAGGATGTAGCATCAGAATTTTTTACCTCCAGGCAAAAGGGCAAGTCCCATGGAGATAATTTAAAAGCATATAGGGATGTTTTCAAAGGCAATGGAAGTATCAAAGAAAAACTGTGACTAGAAGTAAAAAGTGGAACTTGTGGCAGTACATAATCTTGTATATAAGATGCTCAAATGCCTAAATTGAAGGTGTATTGTAGCATCTCTGCAGTAGCTGTTCTTAACCACAGTGTTTGGACACAAAGATGTGTCGTAGCACAGCAGCAAGAGTGTCATGGTAGCCTGCTGCTGAAAGCCCTCCCTTCTCCCCTCCCTGCCAACTCTGGAGAGCTGCAGCTTTTAAAAGACCAGCAGCAAAAAAAGAGCCCCCCTACGTGCTTTTGGCAGCGGTGCTTTGATGAAGATGCTGCCAGTGAAAGCACTGAGGGGGCCACTTCTTTTGCTGCTAGCTCTTTAAAGCTGCTGCCACTCTGCACCCTGTGGTGGGGCTGGGCAGAGTGGGGGGTGGATCCAGGGCTTTTTTCCTAATGGCCCTTTAAAGCTACCAGCTCTAAAGGGCCAGCAGGAAAAAGGCAGCCCCTCCACATGCTTTCAGCAGTAGTACTTGTCCAAAAGTGCCCCGGGGGGGCGGGGGCACTTTGCTTCTGGCAGCAGAGGAGCATGTAGAGACATAAGGCAAGTCTGGGTGACAGGGTCAGGGAAGCAGCTGGGGGGCTGAGGGAAGTGGCACCAGTGGAGAGGGATGGGGAAGCAGTGGGAGCTACAGGGAGTAGCAGGAGGGGGGAACAGTGGCAGGGATCAGGGGAAGCAAGAAGATGAAGCAGCCAGGGGCTGCAGGAAGAGGCAGTGGGGGTCAGGGGTAGTGGTGGCAGGGATCAGGAGAAAAAGCTGGGGATCAGGGGAAGCAGGAGGTTGAGGAAGGGGGGTGTTGTAGGAAGTGGCAGTGGGGGTCAGGGAAGAGAAATGGTGGCAGGGATTGGGGAAGTGGTGGCAGCAACAGTTAGAGGACAAGGGAAGCAGTGGCAGCAGCAGGGAGCTTGCAGCAGGGGTCAGGGAAACGGCAGCAGGGGCCTTCCAGGATGATCACAGAAAAATACCACCACCAAAATTCCTAGCAGTGGCTTTTTTTTTTTTTTTGAGATAGGGGCTCCCGGTTTCTGTTCTGCCACTGAAAATGCCAACAGCGGTTTTCTTTTTTGGCAGTGTGAAGGGGGATTGCCTATGTTTACAAAAGTGGCCTTGCTGCCAACTGTGTTGCAAAAAAAAAAAAAAAAAAGTTGGGAACACTTGCTCTGGAGGCTAGTTCAGTTTGGAGAGGCAGCATGGTAATGCTAAAGAAGCCAGCAGGCAAATTGCATCCACCTAGACCCAAAGCAACTGAACCAGTCATTGAAAAGATGTTACTTTCCACTGGCCACAATTGATTACATCATTCCAGAACTTTTCAAAGCCAGAATCTTCACAGTCTATGATATAAGGAATGGATTTTGGCACATAAGCCTGCGGAGAGAGTTCAACAAGCTGACAACCTTTGCAACTCCATTTGGTTGTTGTAGCCGACTGTGCATGCCAGAAGACATAAGCCAGCACCAGAGGTGTTCCAGTGAAGATGTGGCCAGGCTCTGGAAGGACTCTATGGGGTGAATATAAACCTCAAAGCTGAAAAAAAAATGACTCAAACAGATAAGGTGATACACACTGGACTTCTGCACACAGCAACGAGAATGAATGCAGACCTCAATAATATCAAGATGTAGCCACTGGATATGAACAGGTTACAGCACATTACGAGAATAATACATTTTCTCTCCACATCTATCAGTGGAATGGAAATCTATACATCAGCTCCCATGTCAAGATGTTGAGAGGAATTCGGCAGATTCCCAATAATGAGCATTTGAATGCTGAAATAAATAGTAAGCTTTGTGCTGAAGAACTACCAACTAGGAGAGCCACTGATACTCCAGTGTGATGCATTAGAGACAGGATTGGAAGTAGCTCTTTTGGAGGAACAGCTAGTTACTTATGAACAAATACAAAAAGAGTCTCTGGCGGTGGCATTTGGAGTAGAGTGAGTCCATCAGTACACATATGTTAATAGTGCAAATCTAATCACAAACCCCTAAAGACAGTAGTGGCAAAGCCCCTTCTTAGTGCCCCAAAGAGATGAAAGGACATGTTGAAGCATCTTCAGCGTACCTGATAGGAATTGTATATTGCCCAGTAAAACAAACAAGGAGTCTTGTGGCACTTAAAGACTAACAAATTTATTTATTGCATGAGCTTTCGTGGGAGGAAAATCTCACTTCGTCAAAGCATCTGATGAGCCTGTTTGTTTTACTGAACTAGACTAACAAGCTGCCCTTTTGGAACTTAGTAGAATGCCCAGGACAATTGCTGGTGCTAGCTGGCACCCTGTTGGCATATATACTCAGCATCAGTGAGTTAGGGAAAGGGATCCGGACATTGCACCCATTAACATGCTGCAATATCACCCATTTTAAATCAAGAAATTGACAGAAATCAGACTATGGAAAAAGAATGGGTCTGTCATGTGATAATTGCCAACAGAAAAGGATTGTTACTGCATGAGCTGACAAGCTACCCATGGAAAAATATGGGAGCTAACTTATTTACCTAAAAAAAAAAAACCAAAAAAACCCTCCAATACTTCCTTAAGGTGTACTGTGTTCAAATTTTTGGAGGTTGACACAAGAAACAAGTCAAACACTGGCAAACTGAATGCCTATTTTGCAAGATATGGTATTCTGGACATTGTATTCATCAACAACAGACCACAGTTTGCCTCAGATGAAATCAAGTTATTTGCTCAAAAAGGGAAATTTGATTACTACTCTTCCCCTACCAGCACCCTGCAGAAGAATGGCAAGGCAGAATCAGCTGTGAATACAACTGAGTGTTACACAAGATTGTGTCTTCTGGATCAGGTCCTTTTGTTAGCATTTTTGGCACAAATGAATATCCCTTCACAGGAATAACAGTCCAATACAGGCACTGATGGGGCACAGGCCCAAACCCTTGCAACCAATGATGAGTAAGTGATCTGTTGCAGCTTGCTTTTTGGAATCATCCAGAGGCCAACTCCATAGAGAATCAGTGTGCTAAAGTCTGCAACAAGTATCAGGGAGACAGATACAGGTGTCTTCCATGTGTGGTTTCCTGTTGAGGAGCCCAAACCACCTCAAAAACTACATAAGCAGCAGAGACTGTAGTAAAGAAAAGACTGTAACTCAGCTATGTGTGGGCAACTTCTGGCCAAAGGGACCCACGGTAGATGCTTGAGCATTAATTATTTATTTTGAATGTTTATATTAAAATGTTTGTAAATTGGGGCAGATGTATAATGATCAGTGGAGCTGAAGTCAGAGGGCTCATGTTCCCTGGAGGACACTGTTATTGAAGGGCCATCAGTGGAACTGGGTATGTAGCAAGTGGAAGCAACTCAGCCACATAGACAGAGTAATGCAAAGGGTTTAATAAAGTTTAGTGTTCATCTTAAATTACACTGAACTTCCAACTTCATAAGTGAAACAAAAATCACCTCACTGACTTTCTCTGTAGGCCTCCAATTACCCCTATACACAGGGCCACCAAGGGGGAACCACAGGGGCAAATTGTCCCAGGCCCCCTCCAAGGACGGGGCCGCCTGCCCTGGCCCCTCTCTCAGCTTCTGACTCTATGCATCCCTGGAAACATTGGCAGCTGGGTAAACCAAGAGGGGCCTGGTAATTGGAAAGGTGGCCAGAGGGAGCTGAGATAGGGGGAGACCTGGGGGTGGGCAGAGGTGGTATAAGTTGTATGTATGGAAGGGTGAGGGTGACCCCTCACATCAAATCTGTCCCAGGTCTCCTAAGTCCTTGGGGGGTGGGAGAGCTGTCTATACAGTGTTGTGAGAATGGTGGGCAGAAATCAGTTGTTTTCTGGGGCAGATCATGCCAAAATGTTTTACAGTCATGCATGGTAGCACAAAGGCTGCTCTGTTTGTGAAAATGTTCATATTCCTCTGAGGTTGGGACTGAGCAAGATGCTACGTGCAAAACTTCTGGGTGGCCATGTATTTGTTTTATTATGTATATTCATTCAGAAAGACCAAATGATAGATTCAATCTCTTCCCCTTCCACTCTGTTGCAGAGGTCTCATCTATCCAAATGGGCACAGAGACAACTTGAGCAATGGTGTTAATGTTTTTCATTTTGGTGCTGCTTTTCTCTGCAATTTGCCACGTGTCTATGCAGATTTAGGGTTGTTAACATTGTATTTCAAAAATAAGGGACTGTTTTCTTAGCACCTACACTCCATCCTGCCTTCTGAAATAATAATAAACATTAAAATGATGATAATTAATAAGAAATACCTACCTACATTTGCCAGGTGCATTTCTTACTGCTTTTTGCAGAATTCAGCACCTTCTGAACTTGTTGTACAGCAATGAAGAAATAAAGGATGCCCCTTGTGATAAGGGATTGTTGGCAAACCTAACTGGAACGTGAGTATCTGTGACTGAGTGACTGGAAGAAGGAATCATTTCTAAATGCTAGTGTGACTGAATGCTGGCGTTGCAGTTCTGCTCTGAGAAGCCTAGTAATGCACAGTCTTGCTATTCAAGAGATTGTAAAAGAAAAACTGCTTAACGTATAAGTGCTGGAGCTGGCAATCTGAGCACTTTTATTAACATTTGTGCAGCTACTGTTGTCTGAAACCATATTATTTTTAAGAAACTGCTTGCAGATGCTGTTTTGAGGCTCTTAAACCTAGGTGTGTGTGTGTGGTTTCTTTTCTTTAAGCAGTGGGAGATTTTAATCATGCTGCAGAATTCACACTTGGTGGAAATCACAAGGCATCCCATTTCAGTCAACTAAATAACTAGGAATGCAGTTTGGTTAAGCTGGCCTAGTTTTGAAGGAGGAATTTCCATCCAATGGAGAAACAGAGGACATGCCGGGATAAAAAAAGCTAATTCAAAATCAGTAGGGGAATGGAACAGATTTTTCAGTCCCACTCATCATTCAAATCATGTTACCACCAGGGCCCTGTACAATAGCAGGGGTCCAAACTTCTGGAGGGATCAGGAAACAAATTGCCTTTACCATCACATTCCTCTTGGTGGGGAAGTACTTTGTTTCATTTCTGTTAAATTTATCTACCACTATTTTCATAACATGATCCCCTATTCTCATACCACAGAACAGTTTAAAAGTCAGCAATTGGTGAGCTTTACCTTTATCCATTGAAGGTTCTATGTCTCTCACATTCATGCTTTCTGTCCATGGACTCTGTGAAATCCAGTCCGTTAACTGAGACAGGATTTCCTATTGGCCTTAGGCAACCATAGAATCTGAACAAGATCTGCTACTTTTAGCTCTGGATAAGTGATGATAAAGAATGTTTGGGATGAACTCATACCATATTTTTGAGATGTTCAGACATGTCTCACACCTAATGCAGCACTTGGGGCATGTTCCCTGGCTATTCTGCTTCTTTATAGGTGCTGGCTGGACTGCACAAGAAACTATGGAGGAAAAAGCAAAATCAGTGTGCAAATAATGGTAAAAATACTATAAAATATTTTCTGACACCAGGACCCAGGGCAACAATGTGTTAAATAAAAACTCTCCCACTTCTCTGTCTCCTCTTTTCATTGCTCTTTTTGCTACTTCCTCCCCTTCTTGGTTTTGCTTGTTCTTCCATGCTATCCTCCCAGACCTGGAACAGTCTCCCATTTCCATGTGACACCAGCCTTCCCTCTTCAAACGTCTTTTCTGAAACTGCCTGTATTGGTGCTTTCCCTCTTGATGTATCCCCTTTTGTGTCTGAACAGGCTTGAAGTGGGTTTAACCATCACAGTTTTTGGGATGATAGCTGGGTCCTTACTGCTGTATTTGCAGATAGTCAAAGGAAAGTGGTGTATAAGGTGGCTGGAGCACTGACTGGGGACTCAGGTGACCCATGATCTAGTCCCAGCTGTGCTGTTGGCTCACTGTGTTTGTTCTTGAATGAGTTACTTTCTCTTCCTATGCCTGATTTTCCTTATTGGTGAAGTGGGGACAATTGATGTTTTCCCATACTTATAAATTGGTTTAAGATGTATGGGGGGATTGTGTCATCCCTGACTTCTGCAATATTTAAGTGAAGCGGTGTTAGGGAAAAGGTGTTTTAAAGGGTCTAATAAAAATGAAGTTTGAGACTAATTCAGAACCATATATTCACCTGGTGTGAACTGGCATGGCTCCACTGATATCTGTACAACTGTAGCAATTAACAACAGCTGAGGATCTGCCACACTATTTATAGAGACCATTTATTCTTCCTTAGATGACAAGGGACTTTCAATGGAGAATAATGCCCACAGCCTCTACCTGTGGGTGTCATATCTTACTGTTAGTCAAGTGTTCAATCCCCTTAAAGCAATAGATTTTCTAGAAGCAGCTCTGGTTCTAGTCACCCAATGACGTACTGCATAGGTCACAAAAACTTGTCTGCAATCAGAAGTCTGTCATCTGAGAAGCTGTATTTTTGCAGAATCTTGAACGTTTTTGTAAGAGTGCTTCAGGACTGGAGGCAATAGCAGATTTAAATGTCTTAATCCTTCTATGTAATTTGTTAAGCAACTCTGTAAGAGATGGGCATTAGGGTTACATTATTGGTTACGCTGAGAATTGTATCATTTGAAGCCAGATGCTGGTTTCCTTAAGATTTGTGTCTGGCCCTGAACAAAGTTCAATGGGTCCATGAAATTTGATCAGGTTGTAGAAAGGGAACCTGCTCTGTATTAAAATACATTAGAACACATCCTAGGCTCCTGTAAACACTTGAAAAAGGTTCCCTGAATGTGACTTTGTCAGCCATGCTACAGCTGACATTATTTTCTCAATATTGCTCTTGATTTTTTCTATGCCATTACTCATCCTATAGACAAATGCTCAACTGATTTGTGTGTGTGGAGAAATGAGAAGGAGTATGCAGCAATATGTAAAGGTTGAGTTGCTCTCCCCCAAACTACTGAATTTTGCAGAAAGATGTCTAAGTTAGAGGAAATGTGATCCTGAAGGAGTAATATTTTTCTCTGAAAAAGTGGAATTATTCAAGGGCAATAAGGTATGTGAAAAGCATTTTTGTTGTTATATATTATTTATTCATTCTTAGTTTGGCATATCCAGAAAAGAAAATATGGATACTCCATAACTGTACATGGTGCTTTACAAAGACAAGGTCTGGTCCTATATTTCTTCAGTTGCATAGCTAGAATGTCCCTTAATTTTCATGGGAGTCTGAAGGTTGCCAAGAAAAGTCATGTGCTCTGCTGCAGAAGGTTCAAATCTTGATAAGACCAAACTTGACACAGGATGACAGTTGATGGGAAAACTGAGTGTAAGTAATCATTATATGCATGAAATATCAGACTCCTGCAAATCCCTGTTTAAAACATTTCTTCTCAGCAGTCTTTCAAGTATGATCTTTAAGAGATCTGTACTGCTTCACATTTGAGCCACCACTATCTACACTGTGCATCTGAACTGTATTGTCTGTTTTAAATGCACTGTCAGTTTCCGAGAAAGGGACAATGTTGCATACTTTGTAGTTAGATAATACAGTCATTACCACATTAATATCCCAGGTAAGATAAATATGGGGGTTTCTGTAACCATCTGCCAGGTGTTAAAGGTAGCTACAAGAGTGAGGTTCAGTCTGCCTAGGGGTGATTTTCTAAAATTAATGAAATTATGGATCAAGTTCACATTCAGAACTGTGTCTCTATTTCCATTTCTGAGAACTTAAAATACACCCTCCCTGATGACCTGTGCTGGTGTTTCTTCCCACTTGCACACACAGAGCAGTCCTTGGGAGTGGAAAAAAACCCACAAGTATCTTTATTTGGGGGGAAGAGGAAAAAAAATGTTGCATTTGTGTGTGTGTGTGTGTGTGTGTATTTATTAGTATTTCTGCATGTTTATATACAGTGACTGCATTTTCTCAGTTTATTGTGCCATATGGCAAATTGTCAGTTCCCACTCATGAGTTTTGCACTTTTGTCTCTTGCTATCAATAGGGTGCCATCAGTTGTCCTGTCTCCCCAATGATAATGAGTCCTCCAATCTGGTCAAATAGGGCCTGAAGAGGGTAGGGACCCAGGCCCACCCACTCCTCTGGGTCCCAGCCCGGGAGCCCTACTAATGGAAACTACTTGTTGCAGGTGCTGTATTTTCAGCTGCACCAACATCCCTTGGGCTAGTCCCCCGCCCCCATCCTTTCAGCTTCTGCTGTCCCAGCTCCCCAGTGCCTGAAATAACTCAGTTTCCAAAGGGATAGCCGTGTTAGTCTAGTCCAGTAAAAAAACAACAAGCAGTTGTGTGGCACTTTAAGACTAGCAGATTTATTTTTTGCATGAGCTTTCGTGGGAGAAGATCCCACTTCCTCAGATGCTTCGAAGCATCTGAGGAAGTGGGATCTTCTCCCACGAAAGCTCATGCAAAAAATAAATCTGCTAGTCTTAAAGTGCCACACAACTGCTTGTTGTTTTTTTACTGAAATAACTCAGTCCATTTACACAAACTTTTCCTCTTTTGGGGTCTCATACCTTCCTGTGTGTTCCTTTTTGCTCAATCCTGCACTTCTCCAATGCAAAAAATCTCCACAGCTCAACACAACACTCATCTCACTTCACCTCCAGCTCGTGCACTGTCTGTTCGTAGCAGGGAGGCTTTTATCAGGCACCTGGCTGGGTCTTAATTGATCTCAGGTGTGCTGATTGCTCTGCGGTAACCCAAGCTAGCCACTAGGGAAACAAGCTCTTAGCCTTCTGCAGCTTACAGACCTCCCTTCCCTTGGCTGAGGGGGGGTCTCTGTGACTGTGGAGCCTATTTCTGGACTCTTGTCTGTTCACGTATCCGGGCAGAGTTCCTCTGGGCAGCGTCTGCTGGCTCCCTCAACATCTTTTGGAAGCAGTGGGAACTGTCCGAGGTTCTCTGCTCGGTGACCCCCTCAGAATCCCTCATTTTGAACCTATAGCCTCACACCTATCTTGGTTTTTTCATTAGTTGTCCCCCAATCTCAGTTGGTCCCAGGTAGTGCTACCTTCCCTTGGGTTGGGGGAGGGGTTTTAGCAGTGGGTGGGCTTGTGCCCTCCTACAGCCCAGTTACCAAAGAGGCTCACTCTCAGCGTGCCTGCTGCTCTTAGTATCTCACACACATATTTGGCCAGCCTCACAGTTCCAATTGTTAATTGTCAGGATTTTGGAAGTCCAGACCAGTTAGTAACAAAGCAATCCCACTGATGGGTCCAGTTAGACTTATTGGTAGTCACCTGTGTTAGGTGGTGGATCTTCTCCAGCTGTCTGCTCCAGTCCAGAGAAGTTCATGCTGTTAGATCCCACTCTGATGTGCAACAACATTCACCAAATCTGTAACATCAGCACCACAACTAGTGCTCTAGTCAGGCCCCATTGTGAAGGTCACCTCTGCACTGCCACCATTTGCTTTGGAACTGTGAAGTCAGTTCTGCACAGCTGCTACTTGGCTGGTTGTATTCCATTCCCCAACCACAGTGTACTCTGTAAACTCAGGATAAGGAGGCATATCTTGCATAGTTCCTATTGTCTTTTATGAGTACTGGCACAGTAACAATTTTCTTATTTATTACTGGTATTATTGTGGCACATAGGACCCTACCCATGCACTATGACCCCATTGTGGTAGGTGCTGTACAAACAAAAAACAAAAAGGCCATTCATTCTTCAGACAACTTACAATGTGAGTATAAGACAAGATAGTATGGATGCAGACAGACAGATAGGCAGTCTAAGGAAACAAACCAAAAGCTCATGGATTAATACATTTGTTAGTCTTTAAAAGTGCCATTGAAGTCCTTGTTTGTTTTGCTGAACTAGACTAAGCTGGCTAGCCCTTTGGAGCTAAGGAAACAAGGAGACAATATTAGTTAGTATGATTGGCAGTGACATTTATACAATCAAAACTGACAAATCTTAGGTAAGGTAACAGAACTCAGTATATGGGACTATAGGTAAGAAACATAATTCATGTAAGTAAGGTTGGACAGAGCTGACTTTTCCTCCTTTCTCCTAAAGGAGATGAAGGATATCATATCTCTCTAAGTCCAGGTTTATACCTAAAAAATTTACCAATATGATTTTTTATACTGAAAAACTTATACCAATAAAAGGCTAACTGTGGACAGAATTATAGCGTATAAAAGTGTATTATATTGGTATAGTTTTTCTGCTTCTCAAGTAGGCTATACTGGCACAGTTAAAGCAGCAAAACTTTCTTGGGTACAGAATGCCTAAGCCCTCTATTTCTGGAGGTATAATTTTCTTATACCTTATTAAAATGATACCTGTTACTCATCTCAGTAAACCAGTTGCAGACCTGGAATTAGAGCTCAGGAGAGCCAGATCCAATGTTTAGTTCTTTAGAATCTGTGACAGGCTGTTCCCCAGATCCAGTTTAGGGTGCCACTGTGATCTCCTCAATCTCCACTCCTGAACTCCAACTTACCTCACCTAGACCACTCACTCCTGAGTAAGTCTACTCTAGTTTCCTGCATGTAGCCTGTCCCAGGCAGTAAGCGTGCTCTCTCCAGTCACATAGGGCACGGGTCTTCAAATTATGGCTTGCCGGCAAGCGGATAGATCAGGGGAGGGGCCTAGGGTATCAGGGAGCTGGTGGGCGGGTTCGGAAAGGGGGCCAGGGAGCCAGTGGGCATGTGGGTCAGGGGCCTGTCCCACTAGTAATTAAGAAAAATTAGATTTGGCTCTCAGGTGAAAAAGTTTGGAGACCCCCAAAGGGGATGGCTCCCCCGTGAGCATCCCCAGCCCCAGTTACAAACATGCAAGCCTTTGTCTTACAGGGATCTGGGCTCTCCCTTAATCACCTTAGACTCAAGTCTGTCCCTTTAACAAAAAAATTGATCATGTCCAGCCTTCTGCATTCGCATCCTCTAAAGTCCACACAGCTTTAGATAAATACTAGTTTATTGATTAGAGTATGATTCTAAGTGAGTATATAGGAAATCAATGCAGAGTCATAATATAAATGAGTCAGAAGCTACCACAAGAAAATAAAAGATAAAACATGCATACTAAACTAATAACACTATTACAAATATACTCATCTCACCCCTTGAGTCTGGGTGCGATGGTTTATAGCCATTCTCTGTCTCTTTCAAGGTAGGGCCCAATTCGTCTTGTAGATGTTGTGACCCAGGCATCCTGGGATAGCCTCTTGAATGTGCAAAAATCAGGGGAAGCTGCAAAACCAGGGGCCAAACTCCCAAACCACCGACAGGTGGTACTTAGACCAGTCTCCCGGTCAGTAACAAAATATGCTTCTGATTCCCCACACCAGTCATCGCAAAGCATAACAAAATAGAAACAGCCCCCTTTATTGCACATCAGCTCCTCCGGTCCCCCGCCAACCACTGGTCTCTTAAAGAAATAGGTTCTCCTGACCCCAAAGGGTCAGCCACATCACCCAGAACAATATAGTCTTGGATCTTCCCAAAATACCATGCTGCCAGCCAATCCTTCAGTAACTACAACTAAAAGTTTAATATAAAAAGAAAAGCAAGAAAATGAGAGATGTTAAAGGGTAAAAGTGAATCACATACATACAAATGACTTAGAGTTCATAGAAAGCAAGTCCTTGAAGAATCTGGAGTTTGCAGGTTAGTCTAATTCCTCTGGTATACACCCAGCACCTGGGTGGGTCTCAGTCCTTTGTTCAGTTTTAGAAGAACAGTTCCAGAAAATGTTGTTGGTTGCAGACTGAAGAGCAAATGGTGTTGCTGATGTTGCCTTTTATTACCTCTGTCCTTCCCATGCTGGTCAGAGTCTTTGCAAATCAAAAGGGAGTTGACACATGGGCAAGTCTTAGTGACTCAGCAGGTTTCTCCCTGGGTTCAGTACACCTGACAGCTTCCCTAATGGGCCATTAAGGAGACACTGGTTGCAGGCATTCATTCTGGAAGTGTCCCACAATCAAATAACGTGGAACACAAATAGAAAAAAAAATATTCCTAACCTCTAATATAGATATAACACTTACATATAAACCATAGAATCATTCCTAGCCAATTACAACCTTTCTGTTGGTACCAAACATGGCATATCGCATATGGATTATTGCACATACAAAATATTATTAATATGAAAAATAATAATAAACGATTCTCTAAAGCCAGACAGTGTCACAGATGTTTCAAGATGGAGTTTTCCAGGCAAAAAGCCCCAGGCCATTCAAAGTGTCTCTCTTTGTTTCCCAACCCCCTCAGTCCTTCCCTTTCTGTGCTGCCATGTGAGTCTCTTTGCTTCTACCTGAGCCAGGGAGGGTATTTGCATTCCATTTGTCATGTAACTCTCCAGTCTCTGTGCTAGAGATTGTCCTGAGGGTCTGTACTACATAACATGCATCACCTCTGTACACATACATGTTGCTGCAAGAAACATGATAATATATTAACCCAGTAGAATAGGTTATGAGCATTCATAAAAAAGCACTTACATGACCTAACTGCATAAAATCACACCATCACAGTGCATTAGTGAACAGAAAAAATCATATAGATCATAGCCCAGGGGTGCACCAATGTGCATCCTGTGGCAGAATCACCCTGCCTTTTTGCATATGTGTACATTGAAAATGGTGGTATGAAGTTTGTGTAGATGGATCAATGCTCACTTTAATCTAGCCAGTTAACTAAAAACAGCAGTGAAAACCTGATAACACAGGCCTCAGTGAGGACTGAAAGCATGAATACGTTGCCAGGGTGAGCTTGTACAGCTTGCCCTGAAACCCATGCTGCAATGTCTTCACTGTTATTTTTAGCAAGTCGGATAGGTTAGAACAAGCTTACCCAAGCTGCAAATCAGACCTTTGACTGCAGTGTAGCCATGCCCTTTGACATGAAGATACTATTGCTGCTGAGAGAGCTGTGCAGAGCTTTGGCAGTCCATGGACCACTGTTTAAGAAGTGCGACTCTGAGGCACCTACTGTATTGAATGCATTGTCTCTGAACTAAATCCTTAAACCTCCTGGCAGTTTTATAACAATGTTTATAGCCACATTGAGCTCAGTCAGATGCATCTGGAGCCAATCAAATACTTCCTTAATGAACTATATAATCGTAACCCAAGAACGAGATTTAAAAATATACACATATTTGGGAAAATTTCTTTGATGGAAGGCCAGAGTCCTGAGGACTGGAAAGTGACAAACGTTACACTATTGTTCTTAAAGTGGCTACGGGACTCAGTAAGCAATTATAAAACATACATCATCAGCTATGTAGGAAATACCAGCAGTGCTGTAGGAGGTTGAGGGGTGGAAGGAAGGGACATTTCAGTAATGCATAATTTAATTAAAGAAGAGAACAAGCTCAATGTATTTTTGACACAGGAAGCCTTGTTCAAATGAATTCCTCAGAATTCTTTGAAGTTACTGGGCCTCATCCTGTTCCCATTGAAGTCAAGGGGAAATTTGCCATTTATCTCAATGGGACCAAGGCTGAATTAATTATTTCTTGCCTCTGGGTAGACAAATAGGCCACAGTAACTGGTATTTCATTAGACTGCAGATGGAAAGGTATGGGTTGTGTTTCTGGTTTCTTGTTTTTTTATTGTCTTTGTGCCAGCCAGTGCAACAGGAAAGGGATGGCATCTGACTCCATCAAAGTCAATGGCTACAGGCTTGTATCACTTACTTTTAGATGCCTATGGCTTATCCATTAACATACTGCCTCAAGATGAAAGATGGCCAGCAAAACTGTTTGACCATTCTTGCACTGCTTCAATGCTGGTCTCTTGCACAGCTTCTGTGTTGTGTTAGGCTGCAATTACATTAACTAAAATTCAGACAGTCCATGGAAAAAACAAACATATTAGATGCAGGTGTCACCATTCTTGGAGGCAACTTTTGCCTCATACCACCAGGAACTCTAAGCAGCAGTGAAGAAGTGCAGTTATACCCATATAAAGGGAAACACCAAACACATGGTAGTGTTAAGAGTAGAACCCCAGCATCTTTAGCTCAAGTCCTGTCTGCTATGCATAGTTTTTCCTATTCATGTTTTTTTCAGTAAATGTAGTTGTACAGATTGTACAGAAGGTGTGTATCCCCAAAACATGTATAGCGTCAGTATGAGTTCTGCTAGATTCCCCCACATAGCCTCTGGCCAGTGGACCCAACTTTGCCCAGGTAGGTCTGTGCTTAGGTATAACAGGATAATTTATATTCCATGACCATCACAGTATTCGAGCTGTTTGTTGACCACCCAAAGTAAGACATTTTGAAGAGGTGTGGTTTTCACTAAAAGCTGAGCAACCAGCCACTGGAAGAGTGGGCACCTTTATATGGGCTTTAAAACACACCATTTTTGAGAATCTTGACCAGAAAGGTAAATTGACTCACATAAAGTAAAACAGCAAGTCAGTGGCAAAATCAGAAGAGCCCAGAACTTCTACTAGGCTTCTTCTATCTCAGCACTACAGAACACTTCTCCCAACATAATTTCATATAGGGGTTTCTTCTTTTGTCTTTTGCTAAAGTACAATCCATACATTAGGTGACTTAAGCTATAGCTAAGGTTAAAATTCTGTGCAAGTATTTTTAGTAAAAATCAGGGACAGGCCATGTACAATAAACATAAATTCACTGAAGCTGCAACCTGTTCCTGACTTTTGCTAAAAATACTCTGGGCAGGAGAGGAAATCATAGCTGCCTGTACTTGCAGCTGCTCCAACCCTGCTACTCCAGTGGGCTGTTTGCAGCACCCAGTGAGCTGTGCAGTGGCAACCTTGTGGCTGACAGCTGCTCCAGCCCTGCCACAAAAGTTCTGGAGGTCTCAGAAAGTCATGGAATCTGTGACCTCTGTGACCAGCTCATATCCTTAACTATAGCATCTAAGATGTTGAGGCGTGGGTCATATCATCATCACTGGAGGTATGAACAATGATAATAGGGTCTTTGGTATGTGAGTATTTAGTATAACCGGCTGAGGTGTTTGAGCTTCCCAATGTCTCTTTACAGGATTCTAAGTCCAGTTCTCACTACTTACTCTGAGGCACCAACAAAAACCTGTGAGTTGTTGGAGGGAAGGAGTGCAAACTTTTAGTGTTTTTCCAAGGGCAGCAGATTGGCTTACTCCAGCCCTGTACCTACTGTTAATGGAGATTCCTCATCGTCACTTAAACCCCAATTACAATGTGGACCTGCCTGTGTGGAACTCATTGCAGGATCATAGGCTAAATCAGTTTACCCATGTCTTGGACAGGAAGATTTGCATGTGACTGTTTCTGTTCAGCAGAGTAAGTACACTGGAATAGCTGTGTCTGTGTAGCTCTGCGGGTGTAATTCTTAGTACAGATGTAACCCATATGCCTAAAAAGGAGTAATCTCTTTGAGGGATCTCTTAAGGCTGGGTTAGGTTGCTGGGCAGATTTTGCCACCCAGAAACCAGAAGTTTCTGGAGTTAAGGTGTTGTAGCATATCACAGGTTTCTATTGTTGTGTTGGAGTTAGATATCTGGGAGAAGCCTGAGTGGAGTATCTGGAAGAGGAGCAATTACAGGGAGCTCCAGAGTCAACATGCTCAGTGATTGAGTCAGAGGAGCTGAGCCACCAGTGGACTGCAGGATGTTTTTTCCCTGCTTTGGACTATTTTGCAGGGGAGTTTTCTGTTGTGAAACTGAGAGCTGGATAACCAGTAACTTGACTGCATAGTGCTGGTTGAAGAGAAGAAAGGAAGGACTGCATGGATTCCAGTTAAAAATTTCTGCAGCCAAAGAAGCTGAGGATTGCTTCTGTTTTTGCATTCAAGCCTCAAAGACTTAAGCGACTGCAACTGAGATAAGGGTGACTCCACCTGAACTTTGGGTGTCTTGGATTTCTTACTGCTTTGTTTAAATTTATTTTGGTTTTCCTAAGATACGGTTTGTTAAGTTAGTTAATAAAGTTTGTTACGTTCATGCTGAGGAGTATTTTGTTGTGGGATGGGGACTCTGAGCAGTCTTTGCTGTGAGTCCTGTACAGACTGGATCCTGGCTCGCCGCTGCTTTCTGCAGGGGTTTAACCTCTGTTAGGCACTGGAGAGGGGCTAAAGAATGAATTTGAGCCCATTCTGGAAGATTACACAGACACAGTCTACGCTGATGGAAGGGGTTTTTCCACCAGGGTAGAAATTCAGCCTCCCCAAACTAAGTGAACTGCATTGCTGGAAGCTCTTTTATTGATACAGTTGCATTTATACCATGTGTTAGCTCAAAATAGCTAGGTCAGTTGCCATGTGGATTTTTCACCCACCCTAACTAATGTAGCTCTGTCAGCCTAGTTTTCAATGGTAAACCAAGCCTGTATGTATGTATATTTTTATAACATGTCTATTATCCTGCGAAGGAATGAAAAAAGTTAGGATGCAGGATAGCTATTTTTGTCTAGTTATCTCTACTTTTGCAAACACTGCACATGATGGATGATTATCAAATGAGCTTTCAGCACTAAGAACAACAGCACTGCCAGCCTCAAGAAATGAAAAATCATGAGTGGCCCCCAAAATCATGAGATTAAAATAAAAAGCTCAATCAAATTATGTTGTTCAGTCTGTTGTTTGATATTTTTAACTCCCCTGAACTTTTCTGTCAATGTATGCTTGATAAGCTCAGGCCGCAGTTGCACATCACCAACTGTACAGGTTGTTTGGGCTGCTGGATGCACATAAACAGGCTCTGTGGCATAGCTGCTTCTGTGGTTCCCACTGCCCGCTTGTCCCCTAGGAAGGCCATACTTGGAAGGGGGGTATTGCCCTGGTCCTCGACCCTGCAGAAGAATTTCTCCCTGAGGCTATGTCCACACATACATCATTATTTCGAAATAAATTATTTTGAAATGAGTTATTTCAAAATAAAGTCCTTATTTCCAAATAAGTTCATTCAAATTAAGAAAATGTTAATTCGAATTAAGGGAAAGCCTGCTATCAAAACAGCTGTTATTTTGAAATGGTTATTTCGAAATAAGGCCGTTTGGACATGTTGTTTTGAAACAGTTGCTTCAAAACAATGGTGTTGTTTCGAAACAACATGTCCAAATGGCATTATTTTGAAATCACCATTTCAAAATAACAACCGTTTTGAAATGAATGGGGTTTAAGCTGTTTTGAAATGACGGTTCTTATTTTGAAATGACAGAGCCCATCATTTCAAAATAAGAAAACATCATGTGGACCTAATCTTTTTTATTTTGAAATAACCAGTGTTATTTTGAAATAAAAGAGACGTGTGGACATACCCTAAGGGTGGTAGTCCTGTATTCCTTTTTTTGTTTTGAATTTTTCATTCAGTGAATGCAGTTTTAACTTCAATCCTTTCCATATCTCACTGCTTGGAAATTGGATGTCAGAGTAAATGATTTTTATAGTAAATTCAAAGCTATTACCTGATATGAGTTCCAGAAAAATGTGCTTTTAAATACTTATTATGAGAGCTGAGGAAATTTTGAGCCACTTAGCTTCAAATCTAGAAGCAATTCTGAGCAGAAATTTCCAAGTGCTTGGAGAATAGCCTAGGAGGGTCCCTGATTCTCAAATACAGATATACCCACTACAGTGGTTTTGTTTTGGAGTGTAAAATCCAGGGCGACAGTCTGAAATTAGGTGTCATACTTGTAGATGTTACCAGAGAGAGGCCCCTTAGGATCTGGAGCCAGTGAAAGACAAAATGCTTCTTGTCTAAGATCTGTGTGGTACAGTTTGTTGTACCAGCCAAGTAGGAATACATTTCTGGTAAACAACTGATGGCACAAAGATTTCCTGAAACACATCTTGATTCTTCAGAGCCTGACTTTGAATTTTTTTATGATCTAGGATGTGATGATAATGTTTGAGGACCCCAGTCAAAATCAGAAGCTCATCAAGCTAAGTCTGTATAAATATATATAAAGACACAAAGGGAAATTGTGGCTCCACTGATGTCTATTCCCATTGACTTCATTAGGATAAAGGTTTTGCCCATAACTCTTGCCCCAAAGAGCTCATAATAGTGAGTAAGCTCCCCTCAGGAGGTTCTCAGCAAATTGCAGAATTAGGTCCTCATTTAGCATGATGAATAATAATGAATAATTTGAATGATGAATAATTTTGTGTCCCAATACATGGCTGAGTAATCCCTATTTTCTTTTCTGACTTAAAAGAATTCTATATGGAATTCTCTGCTTATAATAATAATACTTGGAATTAATATAGATCTGGATTTATTTTGTTAACCTTAGATCTCAGAAAACTTTAGAAAGGGAAGTAGTATCATTGTTGTTAATTTACACAGAAGATAAGTGAGGCACAGAGAGTTTAAGTGAATTCTCTACAGTCATACAGCAAACCTATAGAAAAGATGGGACTAGAGCCTCATCTTCTTATTCACAGTCCTGAGGTGCAGCTTTCCTCATAATGCATCCACCATATATTGTCAGCTTTGGAAGATGTTACCTTACATGGAACTGTATAAAGTCAGAGACTGAAATCCCATCTGGTAATGTTCTGTACATAGAACTATTGTAGTAGAAATCTTCCCATCTATGGGCAATGTGTATGTTACTGAGAGAAATGCAGTAGTGATGGATTTTGAATGGTTTGGAAGTTAAGTTTGGTTTAGATTCATACCGGAAATGACCCCAAAACACAAAGTTCAGTTTTGGATCCTAACATCCTCAGTGTTCAGGGGTATTAGAGGCTTAGGCCCCACCTCAAACATTGCGTGTCACTCCCTTCAGATTTTAGACCCATGATCCCAAGATTCTTAATGTTCAAATGTGAATGGCTTACATTATAATGTTTATAGTATGTGAAGCCCCATGTGTTTTAAGAGGAAGGACACACTTTATAAATATCCAAAATTACTTTGTTTTATCATTGCCCATAGCTCCTGAGTCTCAAAAAACCCGTGAGAACCATCTATTCAATGAGGTTTCCGATGCTTCCTGCCAAAATACCACAAGAGCATCATTTCTCATGATATTTTTTCAATTCTGCTTCCAGACTCGTCTGTAATCCAGAAGTGCAGAGGCAGCATGGAAATGAAAAATAGCTGGAAAAAGCAAGAGTTCACCAAACAGCTCAAACCTTCAGAATGAATTGGTTCAGTTTCAGTTCTTGAAAAACACAAAATTTTGTGGGTTTTGACTTTCTTTCACAAAATTTCCCCTGTCTAAAGTGAACTTCATTAAGTCCTCATGACTGTGAAGACTTCCAATTTGACTTTTTAGAAACTAACTATGTGCTACGAAAGCAAAAATTCTTCCTGTTGGAGGTTCAGCTTAAAGCATGGCCTGGTCTGAAAAAGGACTATATAAATAGCAATGTGGGATCTGACATTCATTGTGTCTCAGTGATGCCAGAGAAAAATGTGTTCACTTGACAAGTAGCAATGTCTCTTCTAACTGCCAGGCTTGCCCCTCTCATCTTGGAATCAAAGAGACAAGCTAAATTCGTTCCTTCTGCATCATCACCAATGATAAAGGTTCAGCAGGCCAAATTCTGTCCTTATTTATACCTGTACATCCTCAGATTATCAGGTTTTGAGTAAATTTAATCTCCTCTGAGAACACATTCCATAAACAAAGTCCTTTCTCCAACAGCTTTTCATTCCCTGCTTTTATATACTTCATTCTGGGCTCTTATTCCAGAGAAGTCCAGCTGTCTGTATTGTCACAGAGATGCTGTCACTGATGTGATTGAGTCTTGACTTGCTGATGACATTGAAAACCAGGATGAACTGACAATGGAGGCAGATTGGAAGTCAGTGAATGGATTGTGATGCATTGACTTACAATAATAGAAGATGCTGGTTTGGAATGCATGGGTCATTGTGATGGGAATCCCTATTTGATAGTAAAGGTTGAAGTTTGCTTTGCAAGGTGAAGATAGAAAGAAGGTTTTTTTTGTTTGTTTGTTTGTTTTTTGCCACTGATACCTACAGAGAATTTAGAATTTGGGTATTTCTTCTCTGGAGTTGGAAGGCGTAACATACAACTCAAGGTACACATGCTATCTATAATATAAATAGCAGCTAAAAATAGAAGTATAGCCATGGAAAGTGGGAGAAGGGACTAGCTATCCCAAATACATACTGATGGTCTTGGAGGTGATCATCCCTCCCATTCCTCATGTCAATCATACTATACTTCTATTCTTAGTGTGCTAGCTTGTTGACAACTAGGATGGATATGTCTACTCAAGCTGGCATGTACCTATTCCATCTCTATTGCAGGCATAATCACAGTGAGAAGCTTAATACAAGCCAAGGCTTTATGCCATTTTGAATGAGGGGCAGATGTTTTCACTGGAAATGGAGATACAGCCTCTGCTAGTTTTTACAAGTATTTCCCCCTTCTAACTAGCATCATTTCAGCCTTATCCAGGTTGACTTTAGCCAACCGTTGTTCATCAGAGTGCCAGGTTCCTGCAGGCATTGTGACAGGCCTGTTATAGTGTTAATTGCATCAGTGGAAAATGAGATAGACACTAGGGAGTCATCAGTGGGTTACTGACAGCAGATGCTGTAGTCTCACCACCTCTTAAATAATCCTCACATAGAAACTGAAGGGTAAGATGAAAGGGTTTCTTCCCGTGGAAATTTGCAATTGAGAACTTGTAGAGAAGAGGAAAATTTGGGTCTTGTTTGAGAAGAGTGATTAGAACCATTGTAATGCTGTGCCTTCTACTTCATGTAGGACATTTGAGAGTGTATAGTTCCCATAATGTGTTAGAAAAATGCTGCACAATCACGAGGAATATTGATTTAGCTGACATATACTGGAAATCTCACACTGCTAGCACTAAACATCTTTGAAAATTTTAAATACTATTGAATACAATTTCCTAACTCAAAATATGTTGCAGGGGAATTCTGTATTAGACCATGTCTTGATAGATAAAGAGGAACTGACCACAGAATTAAAAATGAATGGTAGCTTTGATACAAATGATCATGAGTTGATCACATGTATAACATACAAACAGAATAAAGTCCAGAACAGTGATATACACTTCAACCTTTAAAAGGCTGAATTTCACAAAGCTGAAAACAATTATGAGTCAAATCAGCTGGAAGAAATTAATCAGAAAAATGTAATGATATTTAGGAATTGTGTAAGAATGCTTTACTGGATGCCCCAAAAGTCATAATCAAGTAAGAAGTCCACATTAGATAAAAAAATTGATCTGCTTTAGTGGAAAAGTGACCTAATTTATGAAAATATATATTTTAAGTCAAGGAAAGGGACTAAAATCAGTGTTGATCCTGAGAACAGAAGGGTATGGTGTTCCCTGAGAGCAAAGATATGGGATGTCGATCTGAGGCTGAAGAGGATCTTAATGGGAGCGGGAAAGAATTCTCTGATTGTCCTTCATGTGGGTACTAATGATGTAGGTAGCTTCTCACTGGGATTTATCAAAGGTGATTTTTCCCAGGCTGGGGAGGACTCTCAAAGAAATAGATGCTCAGATGATTTTTCATTGGGATTCTGCCCATCCCTATAGGAGCACAACAAAGGTGTGAGAAGATCCTGGTGATAAACAGATGGCTCAGGGAGTGGTGCTGTAAGGAGGGCTTTGGCATGTAGGATCACTGAGAGGCTTTCATGGATAGAAGTCTGTTCTCCTGAGGTGGACTGCACCTGAGTAGGGAGGCAAACAGACCTCTGGGAGGGAAATTAGCACAACTGATCAAGAGAGCTTTAAACGAGGGAGTCTGGGGGATGGTTGGGAGATGCCTGAATAATCTCCACACCAGGTATTAATGTTGAGAAAAAGGAAAATGAAATAAGAAAGGAAAAAGAAGTAGGGAACAGCGTGGAGGTTGGAAGGAGCGGTAACATAAATGCCAGTCTAATGAGAGATATTGGCCATAGAACGACTGTGCCAAATCAGGTAATGAACATGAGTGAGGCTAAATAGCAAAAACTAAAATGTTTATATACTAAAACGAGAAGCCTGAGTAACAAAATGGAGGAACTGGAGCTACTGGTAGAGGACGTGAGACCAGATATTATAGGTTTAACTGAAATGTGGTGGAATAGTAGTCATGACTGATGTACCGGTATTGAAGGTTATATGCTTTTTATGGAAGATAAATATAAAGGTAAAGGCGGGAGAGTAGCATTGTATATCAGTGAGAACACAGACTGTAAGGAAATTCAAAGTGATGGAATTAACAAAACAGAATCAGTTTTGGTAAAAATCACATTGGAGAGGAAAGCTACTAGAGTTTCTCAAGGGATAGTGCTTGGGGTGTGTTACAAACCACCGGGATCTGATTTAGACCTGGATAGGGACTTTAAGGCCTTTAAGGAAGTAAATACTACTGGGAACTGTGTGAATATGGGAAACTTTAACTTCCCAGATATAGACTGGAGGACATGTGCTAATAGTAATAAGAGGGCCTAGATTTTCCTGGATGTGATAGCTGATGAATTCCTTCTCCAGACTGTTACTGAACCAACAAGAGAGGATGCCATTTTAGATTCAGTACTGGTGAGTAGTGAGGACCTCACAGAGGAACTGTTTGTAGGGGACAACTTAGGTTCAAGTGACCACGAGCTAATTCAGTTCAAAATAATTGGAAGGATAAACAGAAATAAATCTGTGACCAGGATCTTTGACTTTAAAAGGGCTAAGTTTAGAAAATCAAGGGAATTAAATATAGAAGTGAACTGGACTGAAGAACTCAGGAATGTAAAGGTAGAAAAAGCTTGAAATTGCTTCAAATCAAACTTGCAGGAACTATCTGAAGCCCACATTCCAAGGAAGGGGAAAAAATTCATAGACAAGAGCTGTAGACCAAGCTTGATGTGTAAGCATCTCAGACAGATGATTAGGAGGAAACACAGAGGCTACAAGGGGTGGAAAATGGGAGGAATCAGCAAGGAAAGCTACATTTTGGAGGTCAGAATATTTAGAGATAAAGTGAGAAAGGCAAAAAGTCAAGCAGAACTGGACCTTGCGAAGGGAATTACAACCAATAGTAAAAGGTTCTTTAGCCATATAAATAGGAAGAAAACAAAGAAAGAAGAAGAACCATTAAAAACTGAGGATGGGGTGAAGGTCAAGGATAATCTAGGCATAGTGTTTTTAATGATAGTGAAGATGAATTGAGGGATAGTGGTAGGGTAGCTAATGGGAACGAGGTTATGAAAGTAGAAATTACCATACCTGAGGTAGAAGCCAAACTCGAGCTGCTGGATGGGACTAAAATGAGGAGTCTGAATAATTGCCATCTGAGGCTATTAAAGGAACTGGCTCACGAAATTGCAGCTCATCAGCAAAGATTTTTAATGAATCTGTAAATTCGGGGGTTGTACCATATGACTGGAGAATCACTAATATTGTTCCTATTTTCAAGAAAGGGAATAAAAATGATCTGGGGAACAACAGACCTGTTAGTTTGACCTCAGTAGTATGCAAGGTCTTAGAGAAAATTTTGAAGGAGAAAATACTTAAGGCTATTGAAGATAATGGTAACTGTGATAAAATACAACATGTCTTTACAAAAAGTGGATAGTGCCAAACCAACCTGATCTCCTTTTTTGAGAGGATAACAGATTATTTAGATAAAGGGAATGTGGCAGACTTAATTTACTTAGATTTCAGCAAGGCATTTGATATAGTTCCACACAGTGAATTATTAGTTAAGTTACAGAAGATGGGGATTAATATGAATATAGTAAGGTGGCTAAGGAACTGATAAAAGGGGAGGCTACAGAGGGTCATACTGAATGGTGAACTGTCAAGCTAGAGGGAGGTTACCCATGGAGTCCCTCAATGATCAGTCTTGGGACCGATCTCATTTAAACTTTTTGTTACTGACCTTAGCACAAAAAGAGGGAATGTGCTAACAAAGTTTGCAGGTGACACCAAGTTGGGAGGAGGTATTGCCAATACAGAGAAGGATTGGGATACCATACTAAAAGATCAGGATGATCTTGTAAGGTGGAGTATCAGGAAGAGGATGAAATTTAATAATGAGAAGGCAAGTTGATGCATTTAGGGACAAATAACAAGAATTTTCCCTATAAGTTGGGGATGCATCAGTTGAAACAGACTGAGGAGGAGAAAGATCTGGGAGTACTGGTTGATCATAGGATGACTATGAGCTGCTAATGTGATGTGGCTGTGAAAAAAGCTAATGCAGTTCTAGGATGTATCAGAAGTATTTCAAGAGGAAACAGGGAGGTGTTAGTGGTGCTGTACAAGGCACTGCTGAGACCCCCATCTGGAATACAGCATGCAGTTCTGGTCCCCCATGTTTTAAAAGGATGAATTTAAATTAGAACAGTGAAGAGAAGGACTACTATGATGGTCTGGGGAGTGGAAAATCTGCCTTATGAGAGGAGACTCAAGGAGCTTGGCTCATTTAGCCTAACCAAAAGAAGATTGAGGGGTGATATGATTGCTCTCTATAAATACATCAGAGGGGTAAATATCAAGAAGGGAGAGGAATTATTTGAGTACAGCTCCAATGTGGACACTAGAACAAATGGATATAAACTGTCCATCAGGAAATTTTGGCTTGAAATTAGATGGAGGTTCTACCATTAGAGGAGTAAAGTTCTGGAATAGCATTCCAAGGGGAGCAAAACACATAACTGCTTTCAAAACTGAGCTTGATAATTTTATGAAGGGGATGAGAGAGCCTACTTTGGAAAATGTTTGATCTATCGCTACTGGTGGTAGATATGCAAGTGGCCTAAGAAGGGAGGGTAGATGGGGTGGGTTCTGAGTTATTACAGAGAATTATTTCTTGGGTGACTGGCTGTTGAGACTTGCCCATGTCCTCAGGGTTTAACAGATCGCCATTTTTGGGGTTGGGAAAGCATTTTCCCCCGGGGGGGGGGGTGGGGGGGGGGGGGCGGTTCACCTTCCTGTGTAGCATGGGGCATGGCTCATCTACTGATGAATTATCTGTGTCTTAAAGTCCTCAAATCATGATTTGAGGACTTTAATAACTCAGCCATAGGTTAGAGGCTTATTGCTGGAATGAGTGGGTGAGGTTTTGAGGCCTGCATTGTGCGGGAGGCCAGACTAGATGATCATACTGGTCCCTTCTGACCTTAGAGTCTATGGGTATATCCACACACAGGCTTTAATTCGACCTAATGCTCATTAGGTCAAATTAAAAAAATAGCCTGTCTACACAGGTTTCTGCTGAGTCAACCTAAGGCGTCCCTTAGGTCAAATCAACAAGACAACAATTCAAATTTACAAAACCTGCTGTAAATTCAAATCAACAGCTGCTAACTGAGTTAATTCAAACTAATGCTAGTTCAAATTAACTGCGGTTTTCCCTTCTCCTTCCCATGGTGCCCAGCACCAGGAAGAGGAAGTGCCGACCGCAGAACGCCCCCCCCCCACCAGCACAGGCACACTGCCATTGTGAGGGACAGGTGCCAAGTCCCTGAGAAACAATGGCAGAGGGCAGCACTGCCAGGCAGGGTCAGTGGAGGGCTCCCATCTGGGGCCACCAGGAGGTCCTCTGTCTCCTAAGCATTTGGGGGATAGAGGACATCCTACCCGGTTGTGGAGCTGCCACTGCAACCGGGACATATATGCACAAATAGCTGCAGCCCTCACCACCGGGGGCACCCCTAGACAACAGAACAAGTCGAGGTAATAATAAAGACCCTGCGGCAAGAGTACGCACGGGTCAGAGAGGCAAGGCGGCTGCAAGGCTCTGCACGGGATAGCATGTGCCCATTCTTCAGAGAGCTAGACAGGTTCCTGTCCAGCGAGCATAGTGGCCTGCCGTCCACAGCCATGGCCTCTGGGGAGCCCTGCCAGGAATCCAGCACCCTGGAGGGAGGATCCACGGAGGAGGGTGCGCTGCTTGATGTTGAGGCTGGAGAGTCTGAAGGGACACCACCATGGCCAACCACAGCTGCCAGCCCCAAACTCCTCAGCACCCTCGACGAGAGACGAACCACTGCTGGGGAGCAGGAGGAGGAGGAGGACCCCCCCCCGCCACCGAGAAGGCCCCAGAGGAGACGGGAACATCCCGACGGACTTTGGCGGCACCCGTGGGTGAGTGCTCCTTTTCTCCCCCTGTGGCCTGGCCTCTGCTGGTCCGAGGAACTGGCAGGACATGGAGTAAGGGTCTCCAGCTGGGCAAGGCTGAAGGGGCCCTGGGGCCAGAAGCATCGCTGGGGGGGAGGGGAATGGACCCTGGGCATGGGCCCAGCCCCTGCCCCCAGAGGCAGGCCCCGCCCCCTGGGGAGAGGCCCTGCCCACAGGTCAGGGATAGGGCCAGGGGGAGGCCACGCAGCCACCAGTGGCTAGGCCGCGGCGCGGTGCGGCGCTGCCACAAGTGGCAGCGGGCGGCCAGGCCCCTGATCCCCGGCTGGGGACGCGACCGCCGGTGGCCAGGCCCCAGATCCCCAGCGGTGGATGGGGCCACCGTGGGCGCAGGCGTGAGCCTGGCTTCCAGTGGCTGCTTCTGGCTGCGCTGTGGCCGAGCCACTCGCGGTGGTGTGGCCTCCCCCTGGCCCTATCCCTGGCCAGGGGCAGGGCCTGCCAGGCGGCCAGCCAGGCCCCGGATTCCCGGCTGGGGACGGCGCCACCGTGGCCGCGGCTGGCTGGGGATTGGGCCCTGGAGCGTTGGGACCGGGGGCACGTGCTCCGGCATGCCCAACGCTAGCGACGCCACTGCCTGGGGGGGCACAAATCCACAGGGTACAGGGCCTGGGGTCTGTGTGCCAGCAGGGGGAGTGGACCCCTGGGCATTATAGACGCTTAGTTAGGAGTGTTGGGGGAAAGCACTGCAGGTAGCATCGAGGGCACGCAGCCCACACACCAGGCACAAGGCCTTGCTGGATGGGTGGGCCAGGCTCTGGCAGTGCCTCATTGCTGCATGTTCCTGTGGCCACCATGGCCAGGCTGGGCCAGAGGGCATGGCCGTGCATGCCGAGGGGGGCATTCCACATGGCAGGGATCAGGGCAGAGGGACAAGCGGCACGCAGCTGCTCTGTGCTGTTAGACTGCACACAGCACGAGATATGCATGTAGGAGACTAATATGATGTTCCGCACTTCTCTCCAGCAGCTCATCATGACAGGCATCCTCATGCTGCAGCAGGGAGTCCACCCCACAGCACCCGACGGGGGAGAGCAGCACGCCAGACCCGGAATGAGCTACTGGACCAGATCCTGCACCTGGGCAAGGGGGCTGAGGAAGGTGTGCAGGCCTGGCAGTGCCAGGTGGCAGCACACCAGAACTCAGCCCTCCGTCTCCTCGAGCGCTGTGTCGCCATCGAGGAGCAGGGGTCTGCACTCCAGGAGTGCCACACTCAGGTGCTGGAATGGGTGGGCACAGCACTCACCAACATGGCCAGTGCTCTGACTGGCATTGGCACAGCCCTGCAGGGCATGTCAGCCAGCATGGCCAGGCTGGCCAACCATCTGGCTCCCCCAGAGGCAGCCGGACAGGTCCCCCAGAACCCTGGTGTGCCTCGCCCATGGCGCCCCCGGATACGGGCTGGCCATGGGGAAGGCCGATCCCAGCTTCCCCACAGTGCAGGGACAGCCCCCACCATCTGACCCTGCCATCTCCCCGTGCCCCCTGTTGTGCCCCTCAACCCCCCAGTTCTGCCCCCAAGTCCCCTGTTGTGCCCCCAATCCCCCCATTCTGCTGCCAAGTCCCCTGTTGTGCCCTGAACCTCCCTCATGATGATGTGTCTTTAAATAAACACTCTGCCCCAAAAGTTCTGTTGTGTAATGTGTTTTTATTTAGGTACGGACGGTTTGTGCTGGGTCAGGGTGGTGAGGGAATGGGGTGGTGCAGATAGTCCTCACTGTGCCTCCTCAAAGAATAGGTCTGCTAGGGCCTCCCGGATCCTGACAGCCCTGATTGGGGCCTGCTCGGTGTCCCGGGCAGTCTCTGGTTGTGCAAAGTGTCCGGAGGGATGCTCGGCCTCAGTCTCCCAGGTGGCGGGGGCTCTCTTTCCCCCACAGTTTCACATAAATTGTGAAGGATGACACACGCACTAATGACTTCCGGTATGGTGTCCTCAGCAAGGTGTAAGTGTGTCAGCAGGCACCTCCACCTTGTCTTCAGCTGCCTGAAAGCCCTCTCCACAACCTGCTGGCACCTATTCAGTCTTCCATGGAAGATCTCCCAGCATTCATCTAATTGATATCCAGCGAATGGCCTCATTAGCCACGGCAGGAGTGGATAGGCTGCATCCCCCACAAGCAAGAGGGGCACCTGCACATCCCTGATGGTCATCTCATGGTGGGGGGGAGGTGCCTGATTGCATGCCCCTGAAGAGCGCTGAGTTCTGGAGCACCCGTGAGTCATGTGCCTGCTCTGGCCAGCCAAGATAAATGTTAGTAAAAATGCCACGGTGGTCTACCAGGGCCTGGAGTAGGATGGAGTGGTACCCATTCCTGTTGCGATACTCTACTGCGTGATGTGCTGGGGCTCTGCTTGGTATATGTGTGGCATCCAGGATGCCTGCACAGTTTGGGAATCCAAGTTTGGAGGGCCCGTGTATGGTGTCCTTCAGGTTGCCCAGTGTGACAAGGCGGGCCAGCAGGACCACGTTTATGGCCCTTGCAGACCTGCCTCAGCACAACTCCCACAGTGGCCCTCCCGACCCTGAAACGGTGTGCCATGGAGCGATAAGACTCTGGGGTTGCCAGCTTCCACACAGCTATAGCCACGCACCTGTCTACTAGGATTGCAGGTTATATGTGTGTGTCCCTGTGCTGGAGCACTGGGGCGAGTTCTCTGACCAGCTCCATGAATGTCTGCCGGGTCATGCGCAGGTTGCATTGCCACTGCTCCTCATCCCATGTCCTCAGGACCACTCTTTCCCACCAGTTGCCACTGGTTTCCAGTACCCACACACTACGGGGTACAGAGCGTGGCAGGGTGGCAGCGGCCACTTGCACAGCCAGCATGCTGGCAGTGCTGCTGTCCGTCTCAGTGCTGCTGCCGTCCAGGGACAGCACATTCCACCCTTGCAGCGCTGTGAGTGAGGCTGAGTGACTGCTGGGCACTGGGGTGGCAATGCCCTTGCTCTGCTCCTTGCCTGCCTGGGTGTGCAGAGGAGGTGAAATCACTTCCCCCTTTAAAGGCATTGGCTGCGGAAATGGCCCATCCCAGCAGCCATTTTGCCACACTTCCCATGATGGCCCCCCTCCTGGGTCGAATTAGCAATTCCAGTACATGGACATGCTAATTCAACCCTGATTTTGTAGGACAGACTTGTTAATTCGATTCCAGTTAATCTGAATTAAATTTTATTAGGTCGACCTAATTAGTGCAACCTCTGTTAATTCGAATTAACAGGCTATGTGTAGACATACCCTATGAGTCTATAAAGTTTAATATTTTTAAATCAGCAGATATATAGATCTGTCATCTAAAAGATTTTAAAGAGCTGGCTGAGGAGCTTGCTGGACAATTAATGTTGATTGTTTAAATAAGGTCTGATATATTGGAGAAGTTTCAGAAGTTTTGAAGAAAGCTAATTGTGCCAATATTCATAAGTGTAAACAGGATGACCCAGGTTATTACAGGACTATCAGGCTGATATTAATTCCAGGAAAATAACATAATAGCTGATATGCACTTGATTAATAAAGAATTAAAGAATGGGAATATAATTAACACCAGTTATGGATTTATAGAAAAAGATCTTGTCAGACTAGCTTGATGTCATTTTTGATAAGATTACATATTGGGATGATAAAGATAATCATGTTCATGCAATATCCTTAGGCCTCTGTAAGACTTCTGACTTGGTGCCACATGACATTTTGATAATTTTATATCTTTCTGGCTTCATTTAACCTGGTGTATATTCAATGGACTAAAAACTAGCTAATTGATATGTCTCAAAATTTAATTGTGACTAGGGAGCAATCATCAAACTGGTGTGATTCTAGTGGGGTCCTGCAGGGATCAGTTCTTTCTTGTCTGTTGTTATTTAACTCCTGCCTCTGGAGGAATATCCAGATGAGCTCCCACCAAGTGAAGACCCCGAGGAGCTGCTGCAACTGTTGGCCACTGAGTGCCTTGAGGAGCCAGAGAACCTGTGAGTGATAAAGCCCTACAAACGGGTAGGGATAGGGATAGGAAATAGTAGCCCAGGGAAATCAGACATTAGTCTAGTTGTGTTTGCTGAAACTATGGCCAGTATGTTTCAGGAGCATCCCTGCTAACCTAGTAGTGGGATCCCCACCATTGGTAGGGCCCTGGGCTAGGACCTGCTATAATAGGGAGGACATAGGTTTCCTTACCCCCTTACTGCCAAACCACCCATGGAGTGGCAACCTACCCACTTTAGGCACAGTGGCCTTGGTTCGTTTGCTGTCTGGCACACCAAGGGAGCTGAGCCATAGACTATTACCAGTGTTAAGTCTTTGTCAATCATGTCTCAGTTGCTTGGTGACATTGTGATGTGGAGCCACTCCAAGCCATTCCAACACTTAAGGAGTTATTTTGGGGAACTCTATGGCTTCTGTTATTCAGGATATCAGATGTGATGATTACAGAGGTCCCTCCTCACCTTGGAACATATGGAATGGTCTCCAGTCCCTTGTGACTGAATTGTCAAATACAGCATAGAGGTCAAATAGCACCTGGTCAATGGCAGGAGGCAGTCGTCTTTTCGTGCCTCTATGACCACCTATATGCTGTAATCTGGGCTGAAGCATGATTGTAAAGCATCCAAGATGATGGCAGATACCTCACATGGGTGTTTGTCTGTCATTGCTTTCTCAGTGATTTGGCTAGGAATGGGATATTGGAGAGTGCCTGTAATTGGAGAATTGTTCTGCTTCTAGGGAAGACAGGGGAGTAGACTTCTTTGAAGGAGGCGTTGATGAATTCTATTAGCCAGGGACAAAGTTTAGTTGTTCTTCTTTAGCTTCCCCTCACCAAATTGGCAGTGGCAGATTGGGGCTGCAGGGCTCTTGGGCCTCCACCACCCTTGGGCCCAGCTGCCTGGCCCTGCTTCCCTCGCCAGCCTAGGGCCCTGGCACTGGTGGGCCAGTGCTGGTGGAGGGGAGCTGGGGCTAGAGGCTGGCTACCGCCTGGCAGTTCAGCCCCCAGGGGTGGTGGGAACAACTGGTGTGCATGATGCGGCTTCCGATGCGGCCCTGGGGGTGGGCTGGCCAGCCCAGGGGCAGGACAGGAGCATGGAGCCCAGCCTCTGGGCCAGCCCAGCCAGTTGCCCCATGTATTAATCTGCCCCTGAAAATTGGGGAAGTTTCTCTTTGCGTGTGATGGCTCAGAAATGTCTCTGTACTTCTACAGCTGTCAGGCAAAAAGAAAAACCCAGCTATCTATCTACAGTGCAAATGGAATGGAGGTATTGGAATGTCGGTGTACGAGATGGCTCTGCATGCCTTCTTAGAATTGAACTTTATTATGATCAACAAGAATAGTAAGAATGTTACACTGTGAAAATGTAAAATAAGGTGCATTTTAATTTTTGAAGCGAGGCTGCTTAAGTGGGATAGTAACTTAATTTGTCCCATGAAGGTTAACAGGGCATTAGCAACAGCATTGGACAAACTTTAAATTGTTCAGATTCTTCTCCCCATTAAGTTTGGACACCTTTTCAAACTCCTTGAACTGCCTTAAAGTTGAAAAATTAGGCTTTGGTACATGCTCAAAAAATACAAAAAGGAGAGCAATTCTTGTGATATTTTGGTGGTAGGTCTTTGGCTCCACCTGGAATTGAGAAATGCAGAGGAAATGGCAAACATGAGAAGTAATAATAATTTGCATTTATAAAGTGCTTTCAATACTAATATTTCAATGTGCTTTACAAATACTAATGATTGGTGGTTTAAATTAGTAAGGTAAAATGGCTCATTTACATGTTCATTGCTTCAACTCAAGTGGTAAGGAATGGGTAGAGATGTATTAAGTTTATCAGGGCTGGAATAAACAAACTAAAGGTGCAACTGCCTGAAATACTGAAAAGGTCTTTAATTCAATCCAATCTAGTCCAACCCAACCCAACCCTGTGGTATCACTGAACACCAAGTTGTTAAAAGGTGATTTTTCAATTAAACCAGTAGAGTAAACTTCACTTACTTGAAACATCTCAAAGAGCAAAGGATGAGAGAGATTTGTACCGTCCTGTCTCTTTCTCTCCTATCCATCATGGTTGAGGTTTTCAAGGCCAGTGACCATCAAGGGGCTAAATCCCTTATTTAGCTCTGTAAATTTCAACCCATATCTCTAAGATTCCTAAGCTAGAAATTCAAACACAAAAATTCTTATTAGTTTTTTACTGAGTAAAGAAAAATTACCAGTTTTATCACTTACTGATGGCAGGTTGTTCTGGAACTAGTTAGCATGGTTTGTGTTCATTGCTGAAAAATTATTCCACATCAGCAAGTTCATGAAGAACTATCAAATTCTTGCATGCTTATCCAGAACTCATGGAAGAACCCACTGAATCTGCCAGTATATTGGTCCATAGTTACATACTGTGAGACCCAGAATTTAGATAGATTATGTAATGCAAACAAATTAGTTCACTGTCTAAATCCTAGACTCAAGAATAGTGGGTATATACCTGAGTTGGTTCTATGCACAGAACAGAAAATAACTGTGGAACCTTGAAAGTAACTGAGTGGAAATTGTACTTTTATTGTGTTACTCATTACTTCTGTTACAGTAGCATCCAGTGGACCAATTATAATTGAAGCAGTTGCATTAGGCAATGTAAAATACACAGGAGGACACAGTGCATTCCTTGAAAACCTTATAGGCTAAAATGACACATGTAGATGAACGTGGAGACTCTTAGGCTATGTCCACATTTAAGAACACTAGTTTGAACTAAGTTAGTTTGAATTAATTAGTGCAAACTAATTTTGATTAATTCAAACTAACTTAGTTTGAACTAGCATGTCCACAGTAGAAACCTAAATCGAACTCGCATGTCCATGCACAGGATTTGCTTAGTTCAGCTTAGGAGGGGGCACATTGGGAAGTGTGGCAACATGGCACCTGGTAAGGACCATCCCCCCACCCCACCCCCACCCAATGCATACTGGGATGAAGGAGGACGAACTGCGTTTGATTCTGACTAACGGTTAGTTTGAACTAACGCATCTACATTGGGTTAGTTTGAATTAATGAGTTCAAACTAACCATTAGTTTGAATTAAAGGCAAGTTTTACTGTTTCAAAGTAAGCTTTCCTTAGTTTGAACTGATGAAAGCTAGTGTGGACGTGTATTTACTTAGTTTGAATTAATCCTCCTTAATTTGAACTAAATTACCAATGTAGACATAGCCTTAGTGATGGCCACTGTACTTGCATCCCAGTAAAGGTAAGCAATATTCATGGAACACTTGTAAATCTGTAGAACACAAACACAAACTGAACAAATTTCACTCATCACAAAGCACCAGTGGTGCAACACACCCAGTAAAATTTCACAACTTACCAGTTAAACCTGTTATGCAATATACAAAGAATACAAATACCCTAGTGCTGTTGAGTAAAAATTCCTCCAAAACAAACAACATGAATTCTACAGGATATGTGAAAAACAAGCTCCACAATGTGTGAGGACTCAGAACATAGAGTACCTTGATAATTGTTTAAACCTGAAATGACACAAATGTCTCAGCTATTGTATTTGTGTTTGTTTTTTATCAGCTTTCTGTGCCTCAGGGATACATTTATGAGACTGAAATAATGTGAGAGCTGGTTTTTCAAATGGATTATCACATCCGTGACCTGAAATACTACTGAAGGACCAGACCTCACCTTTTATTGGCCTCATAAAGGGCTCCCTGGGGCACTAAAAAGCTTCTGGAAAACAGAAATGCAAATAGAAAGGAATACAACCACTTGAAATGTAAATACAGGTAGTTTATCCTGTGCATTTATGTAATGTGTATAATACAAACTCAGGGCTTTATTACAACTCAGATTCATTACAGGCAGGCAGAATAAATTCTGGAGTGGGAATGAATTCAAAGTTCATCTCCCCCAACACACACGGAATGTAGCAATGAACACCACAAACAGTTTGTAAAGATGTGTGCTCAGCTTTAACTGAGGCTAATATGACACATCTGTGCTTTTGGTGTCCCATGCTAGTGCATAAGGATAGCCCTTTTCTAGCTTCTGCCTCTGTGCACTTCCTTTACTATGGTGCTTTTTGATGGCTTGAAGCTAGGTGAATAACCAGCTGAGTTTCTAGTGCTCCTGCCTGGCTCCTCTATACAAAGATTCTTCATTTTCTTCATACAGGAGAAGAGGAGCAAGATGTCTTCTGATGGGGAAAGGCCTGAGTGGGGTGAAATAGAGAATAAGGAACCCTAAGGAAAGGGAGGTCTATGGGATCTTGAGAAAAAGAAGAAAGAACTGAAGGGAAGGGGGACAAAAAGAAGAGCTAGCTAAGGAACAGAAAAGTTAGGGGCTGTTGATTCTGTAACCATTGATCCATCCCTTGTTGTACACTCCCAGCTTCTGGCAGTCAGAAGCTAGGGAATTTTAGAATAGAGAAAAGAGGAAAAAATAGTGCCAGAGAAAAGTGCAGGAGGTGAAGCTGGGGGAAGACATCACTGGCTGTGTTCACACAGCACTCTTATTTTGAAACAACAGAGGTTGTTTTGAAATAAGAAATACCCTGTTCATGCAACGCACGGTTGTTTCGAAACAAGTTAAACCCCATGCGGGGATGAAACAACTTGTTTCAAAACAACACCGTGCGAACATGTTGTTTTGAAACCACGGTGACTTGTTTCGAAATAACTGTTGCCTGAACCTGCTATTTCACTTTGAGCTTTTTTCCTTAATTCGAATTAACAAACTGTTAATTCAAATTAAGTTATTTCGAAATAAGGTGTTATTTCAATACGGTTGTTTCAAAACAACCGTATCGAAATAACCCCCTGTGTGTGAACACAGCCACTGAGTCCAAGAATTTGGCAAGATTAAAAAAAATAGATATTATCTAATAAAGAGAATGTCCACAACAACATAAAATAGGATAAAAAAGAGAGAAGGGATATAAACCTTCTTGCTTCAAGGAATAAGCCAACCACTAATGGCTTGAGGTTAGGAAGAAGCTTACCCTATGGGCTAGACATAATATTTCTTGCACCTTTCTCAGAAGTGTTTTTCTGGTCACTGATAGGGACAGGATACTAAATCGGGAAGGCCACTGGTTTGATGTGGCCAAGTGATTCCTGTGTTCTTATGACATCTGGACTCTGTGGAGATGAATAATGACACAGAACTGGGAATGGCTGGAAATGATGGAAGGGAGAGAAATACAGGAGTAAAGAAATGAAAGAGCGGAAAGAAAACTACATTGTTAATAGCAAATCTTAAGTGCCTAAGTGCACACATTATTGTGAGCTCCTGCCACACACAAGAGGAACTGAAAAGAAATGCAAGGGCTGGTTGCTTTTTGGGAATGGGTCTTATCTGCAGCTTTGGTGGGGAAAGCTCCAGTTTCTACACTTCCCAATCTGAGCACTTGTCATACATTAAGTCAGCTCCCCTCAGACTGCACATGCAGGGCACAGAGCATGAGACAGATACCAGAAAGCCCCATGGATATGATGCATGCACTTGTACAAGTAGAATTGTGTTAGATTGTATCAGGCCAGTGTGAGTCTACAGCAGCCAGCAGTAAACCCCATTATCCCCACTGTTAGTAACAATATTAGATGACCCCCTGATATTCTCTAGTAATGTGCCAGTTATACATTCTCATTGATTACACAGCTACTGATTATCTCAAACTGTGTGTGACAGCTAATACTACAGAATTGGTTATGGAATCATAGGCTTTGTTCTTCTCCAGTTTTTATCCAGTGTGGTCTTTCTCCAGCAGCCAGTTGAGGATTGTTATCTACAAGTTATAATTCCACTGCTGCTTAATATGGAGACAGTGTTGGTTAGAAAACTTAAGTAGTCAGAAAAGGGGCAAATCTCAGGAAAAGTTTAGTTCACATATGCTATCTAGCGACCTTTACATCTGGAAGAGATCTGACAGGTATACAAGCCAAACCACCGCCTTATGGGCCAACTCCAGAGAAACATCTAAACACATGCCTAATTTTAAGAATGTCTGTATTTCTTTTGAAATAAATGGGACCCTTGTTCTTGGACTTATGCATGTTTTACTTGTGAGATTTCATAATTTCCGGAGGACTATGTCTATACTTAGAAGGTTAGTTCAAATTAACTTAATTTAAACTAATTAATTTGAACTAATAATGATTATTTTGAATTAAGTGAATTCGAATTAACATGGTCACACTAGGAAAACCAATTCAAACTAGCATGTCCATGGACAGGATTTGCTAATTCAAATTAGGAGAATTAGGGCACCATGGGAGGTGTGGCAAGATGGCCCCCAAGAAGGGCCATGCCCGCACCCAATATATAGAAAGAGGAAGGCACCCTGGGAGAAAGAAAGTCAAAAAGCGTTAATTCGAATTAATGGTTAGTTTGAATTAACATATCTACATTGGGTTAATTCAAACTAATAAGTTCGAATTAACCCTTACTTCAAAGTTAAGTGAGGTTTTATAACTTCGAAGTAAGCTTTCATTAATCCCAAATAAGGAATTCCTTAGTTCGAATTAATGAAAGCCAGTGTAGCCATTCATTAATTTAATCCAAATAAATTCTCATTAATTTGAATTAAATTGTAAGTAAAGACATACCTAAGGGAATTGCTTAGTTGTCTAAGCAGCATGATTAAAATAACTAGTCTTGCAGGAAACTCAACTATGAATCCTGGGTAAAGCTGATTTAACCTTCTTCACTCCTCCAATATGAATGACTAAGGCTATGTCTACATCTAAAAGCTTAATTCAGACTTGCTTAGTCCAAACTAAGCAGTTTGACGTTAGTTCAAACTAACTTTGTTTTTTTTTAGTTCGAACTAACTTTTTAGTTCGAACTAGCTACACTTTTTTAAAATTTCAACTAATTTTTTAGTTTGAACTAAAAAAGTGCAGCAAGTTTCAACTAAAAGTTCAAACTACAAAAAACACGGTTAGTTCAAACTAACTACTAGTTTGAATTTATTTAGTTCAAACTAGCATGTCTCCATTGTGGTAGCTCGAACTAAAGTTTGAAATAAATTCAAATTTAAAAAAAAATTTTTAGTTCGAACTAGGCAAAGCCTCGTGTAGACAGGGATCAAATTAGTCTAGATTAAACCTCTTTAATCCAGATTAATTTGCTAGTGGAGACATAGCCGAAAATACATGCAATTTGTAGTATACATTGTACAAAATATTATTTGATAGCAGGAAAACAGAAGCATGGAAAAGAGATGGAAGAAATAAAATAGAGGTTGGAAATTAGCCCAGGAAATTAGGAGAGTGTCACACCTCCTGTTCTTCTTAGGAAACAAGCATGGAGCTCGTGGTATTGTCTGGTTCCTTCATCTCATCTGGCCAGTTTAGAATGTCTTCTA
The DNA here is from genome assembly GCA_007922195.1 of Podocnemis expansa. NCBI lineage: Eukaryota > Metazoa > Chordata > Testudines > Podocnemididae > Podocnemis > Podocnemis expansa. Next base: position 33,006,593 of record ML681963.1, read on the forward strand.
AGATCAAAAAAGTGAGGGGCCAGCAGTATGGAGATAAATCTTGGGTTTCAGCAGGTGGTAATGATCACATTGTAGGTTGTGATTATGGTAAGGATGCTGTTGCATAGATGATCCCTGCCATGCTATTTAAACTGTGAAGTTTAGCTCAAGAATGAAATCTCTAAAGCAGTGGGCAACTTTTTTGATTACCCATGTATGCATGGTTCTTCCTATATAAAAAAGAATCTGGTCTTTTGCTACAACAATTTTGTAACTTCATCAAAAGCTTTGAACAGATCTATCAGCAACTGATTTTGTCACTTGTTTTTTTTGATGCCATTGGGTTATTTCTTTCTACAAGAAGTCACATAAAGGTTAAAATTATCTCCATGCCATCATGCACCTACTTTGCACTATTAAAGATTTCAACTAAGGACACATTCAATGCAACACCTCTAGTTCAGAGGTGACAATTTCTGAATTGATCAAATTATTCCTGACAAATAATATTTCTTACAAATCATACATCTTATTGTTTAGCAAATCATTCAAGAACCTATTGTGATTTTCTTTGAATGCATTCACTGTTCATAAGGGAAAAGCTGGATCATCCCGCCCCATGAGCAGCTGGCAGAGCACCACCTCAGGGCCCTCCTCCGAGGCGGCCCCAGACCGGGGGTAGCCATGGGCAGAGCTGTGGCAGACCCCCCCACCAGGACCCTCACACAGGCCCCCCCTGAGAACTCCCCTCTCCCCAGTCTCCCCCTCCCCAGTCCCATCTCCCAGTTGAAGGCCCTCTCCTGAGTGTCCCCCACCCCAGTCCCATCTCCCAGTTGAAGTTATTTCGAAATAACGGGCTATGTGAGGACATAGCCCTAGTGAAAAAGTTTTCCTAATATTCCCACCTAGACCTTCACCACCGCAATTTGAGACTGTTGCTCCTAGTTCTGTCATCTACTACCACTGAGAACAACCTAGCTTCATTCTCCAGGGAGCCCCCTTTCAAATTGTTAAAGGCTGTTACCAAATACTCCCTCATTCTTCTCTTCTGCAGATGAAACAAGGCTACTTCTCTCAGTCACTCCTAAGTCATGTGCCCCAGCCCCCTAATCATCTTTGTTGCCCTCTGCTGAACTCCCTCCAATTTTTCTCATATCCTTCCTCCAAAACTGGACACAATACTTCAAATGCAGCCTCACCAGTGCTGAATAGAGGGAAATAATCACCTCCCTGGATCTGCTGGCAATGCTCCTAATAATGCAGCCCAATATGCTGTTAGGCTTCATGGTAATAAGGGCACACTGTTGATTCATATCCAGCTTCTTGTCCACTGTATCCTCTAAGTCCTTTTCTGCAGAACTGCTTGCTCCCTGTGCTTTGCACATCCTTAATTTTTGGCTGCTCTGTTTCCTCTGCCCACTCCCAGGTTTGTCTATTCTTTCATGTTGTCCCATGCATTTGGAGCAGCCCAAGCCAGTATGCCAAGTCTTTCTCTGAACAGAGGCAGGCTTTCTTTTACTGTTACAAAGCCATCCTGAAAAACTATCTGTTCACTATAGCATTCCATTTGTAATGACCACGTGCCACTCTGTGTTTGTTCTGCCTGCACTTATTTCTCTGTATTGTACCTGCTCATGCCTCTGGACAGCACACTCTTTGGGTGAGGAATTCCACTGTTTTCTGGCTCTCTGTCTCTATTGTGCAATCCTCTGTATATTTACAGACTTCTATAAATGACAGAAATGCCGGTAAAGATTTAAGATAGAGGAGGAGATCATCCCAGGAAGAGGGTGAATAAAGTTGCTCTTCTCTGAATGTTGATTCAGGCTGAAATGATTAGGTTGTTGGTATGAGGCATGTTAAAAAAATGCCTTGTGAATGCATTTGAGGTACCTCTGCTTGCCAGGGTGAGTGAGTGCACTTGCTGAGACAGGTTGGGTCCAGGATCTTATGGGATTTTTTCTAAGAATTGTGGGCTTGCCTGCTGTGCAGCTTGAAAACTTGCCAGCTACGGTTCAGTGTCATGAAAGTTTAATCTGCCACTCTATACCTCCTTTGCCCTTCCCCCTCACCTCCAACTATTTTTTAAATGTCTCATAACCTAGTATTCGTGGAAGTGCTAGAACAAAGATTACAGATGTCTGAAATTTCAGCCAAGAATAACCTCTGCCAATAAATTTTACCTGGAAAAAATACTTTAGGAAAAAAAAGATAAGGAATAATCTTTGTTTTAATCCAGCATTGCACAAATTAATTGGCTGCTCTGAAGCCTACTTATTTAGTATGACGTATCTATTTAGGAGCTGTCTCCAGGTACAATGCAGAACAGATCAAGCCTTTTCTTGTTTCTGGGAGTTCCCTGTACTTGCCATGGAGTTGTGTTAAGCAGGTAGAATGTAGTGGTTAGTGGCAGGCTTGGTTTAGCCCAGGAGGCGTTGCTACCTATCAAAAAGATTCAGGGCATGGGCACCTTGCCACCTGGAACCACGCCAGCTATTACCTTGCTCCTCAGGGCCACTTCCCCTACCCCATCTGCAGAGGCCTGGACCCACCTCACCAGCCCCCCCATGGCTTCTCTGCCACTTGGGACTGTCCCACCAGCTTTCTAGTTTCTCCACTGCTGCTCTGGGCCCAGGGCTATCCCATCAGCTCTCCAAAGCTTCCCCACTGCTGCTGCTGTGGGGTTGGGGCCATCTCACCAGCACCCCTACAGCTTTCCCACCCAAGCTTCCCCTTCTCTTTCTCCTCACAGCACCACCCAGCTCCCCAGGGCCACAGACCCCAGCTCCTCTTTCCTCCACCCACCCCCACCTGGCCCAGGTATTACTTACCCTATCGCTGTGCTCCGGGACACTGACCTCCCACATCCAGAGATGCCACCACCATCTGGAACACACCTGAGTCATGCTGAGGCAGGATTTAAATTTCTGCAGCCCTTCTCCCACCCTGAGCCATGAAAGAAGTGAGAGAGACAAGAAGATGGACCTGGTCAGAGAGCAGCACCACGTCTTGTAGAAGGACTCAGTGGTTGGTATGAGATAGGAAGGGATTGCCAGGTGGGTGAGAGAGTAGCTATCTGTTTGAGAAGGCATCTGAAATTCTGTTCCCAGGATCAGTTAACTTTGGGATAAGAAGTAGTATTTAGACATGTTTTCATTGCACTGCCATTGTTTTCTACACCAAACAACCGCCTGTACAGTGCCAATGGGACTAATGATTAGAGCAAAGACTGGCAGTCATTCCCAGTTCTACCTCTGATTCTGTGCCATTTTAAGCTTGTCACTCCAGTGCTTTGTGCCTGTTTCTCCATTTGCAATACGGGAAACAGTCATATATTTTTTTTTTTTGGCCGCATTTGTGGACTTCTTTAGTCCTTTGGAAATGCTTTGAGCTTCAAACTATTGTGTAGTCTTTCTGAGTCCCTCCACCCCCAAAAGGGTTGTTTTTGTTAGGAAGAGATGGCGATTCATCCTGTTTGTTTACAAAGAATGTACACAAATTCCTGTTTCCTGATCACAGTAGGAACAAACAAAAACTAGCAGATTCCTTGCTCATAATTTCCAAGCCTGAGTTTCTGGCAAAGCCTGTGCCCCAAGCAGCCACGTCCCTCTTAGTGTCACCATTGCAACTGCTTCCTCATTGTCTGTTGGCCTTCTGGTTTGTTTTCTGATCTCAGACACAGAGCTGCTGCTACCAATAAATCCCTCTTCACCCTACAAATGATTGCAGTCAGTTCTAGAGAAACCTCTCAGCCCATGTCTACATTACAAAATTTGGTTGATGTAAATTACATCACAAACACTTACTAGTTTTTGTGTATTCTTTGTGAACGTGCATGCTTAGCTGCTTGTGTCTGTGTTGCATGTCCTCACTACAAATGGCTGCACTGATGGAAAATGCAGTATCCAAAGGAAAGGTATTCTAGTGTGCACCATCACTGTCCAACACAATGTCCTGTGGGACATTTTTGCAGTGTTTTCTAGGATACCAGCGACTTGCCCAGTAAAGTCTGGAAACAACAGTCAAGTTCCCACAATGGCACTATCTCCAAACAATAATTTTTGTACCATTTTTAAACCACTGCAGTTCTGTGTACCACTTGTAGGTCTCTACTTGTTGGACACTCAGTGGCAGACTTGAAAGTTGCCATACTTTTACAAAGAAACTTCAAAAACAGACTTCAGTGTGAAGCTGCAGAGTTGGAGCTAATCTGCAAGTTCGACATAACCAGACTGGGTCTGAGTAGGGACTTGGAATGGTTAACACATTATAAAAAGTGATTCATCTGTTCACACGTTCTCTCCCTTTGATCAACTGATGTGAATGGACCACATCTGCTCTTTGAACTGACTTTGTTAACACTTGCCCTCCTCCACCCGAGCATGTGTGTATAAATACCTCTCAACTGTAGTTTCCACTTTATGCATCAGATGGAGTGGGCTGAAGCCCATGAAATCTTATGCATGAAGAACTCTGTTAGTCTATACGGTGCCATAGGACTCTGGTTGTTTTTGTAGGTCTGTGCCATCTTTCTGACAGATGCAAGAATGCTGCAGAAATCAGTATAAGTCTGATGATTTTTGCTAATACAAGATGTGTGATTCTACTGTAATTGTGGAATTTCAGTGAGTACAACTGGTTGTGCAAAGAGAGAGAAAATGTTTGATGATATTGACTGGATGCTGGTGGAGAGAGTGAATAAAAATGTCAGGTTGCTATTGGCATTCATGGAGCAGTTCCATATGATGGACTGGTGCTTTTGCATCTGAGAAATGAGCATGGATTGGTGAATTTGCACAATAACGCAGATATGGGATTAGGCGCAGTGGATGCAATACTTTTGGATGTGAAAGGCCACATTCCTATATCTGTGTGACGCCAAGCCCTGTGCTCCTGCCCCACCCCTGAGCCAGCTGCTCCACCCCCCAGCGATGGGGCGGCCCAGAGGCTGGACTTCACTTTCCTGCCGCGCCCCTGACTTTCAGATTACCACTGAAGGCAGCAAGGTGGGGAGAGTGGGCAGCATGGCAGTGGTAGGCCTGTGTAACTGCTGGGGTTGGAGAGTTGCCCCACTCATCCCTGCCCTTCCCAAGGATGGCCCTGTCTGTGTGCCAAGCTCACCTCAGTCTTCCAGCTCAGGGACACCAGAACGGCACAATGAAGAAGCGAATGGCAGTTATATTTTGGAAGCTTGCAAATGCCAGATTGCTATTGGTTAGTGCACAAGCCATTTGGAGATGGAAGTTCAACTGTGGAAGCAGTTGTCATGCAAGTGTGCCAGGCCATTAAGCATATCCTGCTGCAAAGAACTCTGACTCTTAGCAATGTACAGGAAATAGTAGATGGCTCTGAAGCAGTGGGGCTCCTGAACTGTGGTGGGGTAATAGATGAGTCACACGTTTCTAGTTTGGAACCACCCGACCATGCTGGTGAGCACATACACCAAAAGGGATGCTTTCCCACGACTATGCAAATACTAGCGGATCACAGGGATGCTTCACTGACATCTGGTACATGAAGTTCAAACCTTTAAAAGCACATGCCTCTTCAGAAAGCTGAAAGTGAGGTCATTCTTTCCCAAATGGCCGTTTACCATTGGTGAACTTGACATCCCAGTAGTGGTTCTGGGGCTCTCAGCCCAACGTTTACTCTCCTGGTTCATGAAGCTATACACAAGCCACTTTGATAGTACTGAGGGAAGATTCTGATAATAGCTCAGCAGGTGCACAATGAATATTGAGTGTGCTTTTGGTACCTTAAAAGGTTGCTGGCAATGTTTACTGACTAGTCTGGATTTCATTGAGGCAAGCATTCCCACAATAATAGTTGCATCTTATGTACTACATAATATCACTGAGGAGAAAAGGGAAAGGCTTACTGGCAGGGTAGAGGGATGAGGTGGATTGGCCATCTGATGAATTTGAAAAGCCAGACACAAGGCTATTAGGAGAGCCAATTATGGAGGCACTGGGCTGATGGAGGCCTTAAAGAACATTTTAACAGTCAGTCATAGAAGTGTTGTATAATTTTTTTATGAACTAGTGTGTCTTTGTGTGCATAGAGCTTAAGTATGTGTGGATTATTGATGCCCACTATTAATTCTGTAATATTACATTTATGCCTGGTGTAAATAATAAATATACTATGGGTTTAAAAAATAGAGATTTATTGTGTACAAAGGAACAGGAAACAAAGTTAAAGTGCAAGTACATCAGATGCAAAAGTTAAGAACATTTCAGCAGTACTGTAAGCAAGTGACCCAAATTTTTTGAACCAAATAAACAATAACATACATGGCTTTTGTATTAAAATCATTACAGTGTTTTGATTAGATCAGAAAACATGTAGCGTACTGTGCTGTGTCTCTGATTCTATGATTCACAGGTCAAGGAAGGGGTAGCTTGGTCCTCCTTGTTCTCCCCTGTGTATGGTGGTAGGGGTAAGTGCCCATGCCAAGCTTCAACCTGTTATAGTGGGGTGGAGGGGACAGGGAACAGTGACCAGTGAATTTTCTTTGCATTCAAAAGGCTGTTGTGTCCAGGTCTCTGCCCACATGGATCAATGATATTCTGCAACATCCACATTTATTGCATAAGCAAAGCCATAATTTCTGAGTGCCCTTACAGCTGCACCTCTCTGTCCCTTTGCCTGTCCTGTAGTAACTGCTCCTTCCACTCTTTTCCCTAGTGCTGAATATTTCATCCCACCAATACTTCTTTCTTTGCCTGGTCTCAGTACCACTTGCAACAAGCATTGAGGGGGCATGTCTCAAAGTCAGCATGCCAGAGACTGCTGATTAAAATGAACAAACGGGATTGATGGCAATGTTCCCTTTAAGGGGCCAATGCAGCTGAGCAACATATGTTGCTTGCTGCACGCCCCCCCACATGGACCCAGTCCTGTCCCCCTGCTCAAGATCCATTGCCTTCCTGGCAGCAGAGGCGGAGCGGCTAGCCCAGGCTACACCCAGCCGGCCCTGGAGCGGCCTGCTGCCAAAGAGTTTGGGCCACTTTGCCCCTGGCCACCCCAGGTCATGGATCAGGCTCATTCAGGCTGGGGGGGAGGGGGCAAAGCAGCCCAAACTCTTTGGGAGTGGGCCACTCCAGGGCCCCAACCTGTATGCTGGAGCTCAGTGCTGGCCCCTTCCGCCCCCCGTGAAGGCACAGCTGGCTGGGGGTAGGCTGGGCTGGCTGCTCTGCCCTGCTGCAGTGAGGCTGGGCTGACAGGAAGGTGGAGCAGCCTCCAGCCCTGACAGCCCCCACCGGGAGTTGGAAGGGGGGGCAGTTAGCGCCCCCGTACCTGGCCGCAGGATGGCACGCCCTGGCCCCTAGCCGCTCCTCCGGCCAGAGGAGCTCTCACTGAACCTGTGCAGAGAGTCTACACAGTCTCAGCGAAAGCTTACTCTGAATAGGAGTTTTAAAAACTCCCAGCTTAGTCAGTCTCTGCGCAGGGACTGCAGCTGCCGGCTGTGTGCGGCCAGCAGCAGTCCCTGCGCCAGCAGCGCCTGGGCTTTGCGGCCGCGCAGCTGCATAGCTTAGAGGGAACATTGAGACTGGTCCTAATGAAGAAGGAAAGAGAAGCCTCAGAATTTTCTCACTTGAGTCCCATTAAGATCTTTAATGAGAATGCTAACTGTCACTTTAGCTTTGGATCACTTTGTTACAGTAGCGCTCTGTGACTCAAGCCATGGTGAATATGGACTAGCAGAGGTGGGTAGATGGTTGCATGGAAGGTTGAAGCCCTGAGAACTTCTGACTGTAAGTTCAAGGAAAGTGCAGTGTATATCGCCAGTATAGTTTTGCAGGCAATGGTCAATGTAGCTGATGCCTTACTCAGAGCACAAGTGATGTATGGGGGCGGGGGGCTTCTGGGTCATGTGGTCCAGCCAGCAGGGCCAGAACTAGACATTTTGGCACCCAGGGCAAGCAACCCCAAAAGTGCCCTCCCCTGATGCGGGGCCTCATCTGGCCTGGTGCCCAATCCAGTGGTGGCATGGGGCCAGATCCAGCCCTGCTACTGCCAACCAGCAGCGCAGAGCCGAATCCAGCTCCAGCTCCAGTTGCCAGTAGCAGATCAGGGGCCGCAGGGCCCCTGGGTCTTCCCCCACTGGAGGGCCTCCTGTCCTGCCAGTGGGCCAGCACTGAGGAGGGTGCTGCTGGGGCCAAGGTCAGCTGTAGCCTGCCTGGTTGGCCCTGGGAGAAAGCAGCACTGACTGCCATGCGTTGTGTGGCTTTGGGCAGTGCCGGAGCTGTACCACTCACACAGCAGTCAGCTCTGCCAGCACCCCCCGCCCTGCCCCCAGGGGCAGAGTGGCTGGCTGAGGGGTGGTGTGAGGCTGGGAGAGCTGGCCTGTGATTTGGCTCACCCTGCCCCAGGGGGGCAGATCTGGGTGGGAGCTCAGAGGCCAGTTTCCGGGAAGTTGGCTCCCTTCCAGGTCCAGGGCAGGGTGGAGGGGCCCCAACTCTGGTGGTGCCCTCTAAAATGGGGAACTTTGCCCTGGTCACTCCACCCTAGTTACCGTCCCAGCAGTCATACCATGTGGAACAGCTGATCCAAGGAGATACGAAGGGCAGGAGGAACATCTGGAAGTTGCAGGGACAGGCTGCTTCTTTCTGGGAGGGAAGGACCGCCTGCAGAGGTAGAGCATGACTCAAACTGTTCTGGTGTTGTGTCCTGCACCCCCTTATCAGCAGGCATGGGTCATCTTTGACTCTGAGAGTAACAAATATGCAGAACCATAACTGCCTTCAAAACTGAGCTTGATAAGTTTATGGAGGGGATGGTATGATGGGATAGCCTACTTTGGAAACTGACTGATCTTTGATCTTTGACTATTGGTGGTGGATGTGCCAGTGGCCTAAGAAGGAAGGGTAGATGAGGTGGTTTCAGAGTTATTATGGAGAATTCTTTCTTGAGTAATTGTCTGGTTAAACCCACATGCTCAGAGTTTAACTGATTGCCATATTTGGGGTTGGGAAGGAATTTTCCCCCAGGACAGACTGGCTAGGGCTCTGGGGGCCTTTCGCTTTCCTCTGTAGTGTGAGGTATGGCTAACCTGCTGGTGAATTCTCTTTATCTTAACATCTTTAAATCACATTTTGAGGAGCTTAATAACTAAGTCATAGGGTGATGTTTATTTCAGGGGAGGAGGGATGAGGTTCTGTGGACGAGGGATGAGGTTCTGTGGACTGCATTGTGCAGGAGGTCAGACTAGATGATCATATTGGTCCTTTCTGACCTAAGAGTCTATGAAAGAACCCAGCTACTATTGGTGTCCTGATGTAGCCCAGATTTGTATAGTGCTAGTTTATTTACTGCTGTGGTGCAAGAGGAATTCATCCAAGAGACACTATTTGTCTCTATCAAGGGAGGCGAAACAAAGCTGCCATCCCTCGAAATGTCTGGGAGAGGATTGCAAAGTGTCTCCATGAACGGCTTATTGAGATGGGTCAAGAGACTAAAAGGAACATCTCTATAGAGATAAACAAAGTACTCTGCTTGGGGATGACTGTGCACCTAGCTCAGAAAGCCAAACAAAGAAAAAGTGGATGCCACCTCTACCTTCTTCTTTTACTCTGAGCACAGGACAGTGATCTATTGTGAACTGTAATGTGAACTGCTGTACTAATTTTTTAAAAATTATTTTCTGGTATTTTACATGCGAGCAAATGTGAGATGGGATGGGTGTCATTTTTCAATAATGAAAAGAGGAGGGAGGAAGATGAAGTTTGGGGTAACTAAAAGGTAAACAATGATTATCAGGAATAATGAATGTATACACTTACCTGAGTTTCCTTCCCCTTCATCACTGACTCATCTTCACTCACTGGTGGGATTGGCTTGACTCTGGCAGAGTCTTGAACAGCTCCTGGTTGATTTGCCACATGGTTTGAATTTCTCTACTGCTGCCTCCTGGTCACTGTGCAGTCCAGAAGTCTCCACATCAGACTCTTGCAAGTTTATAAAGTCATATTTGGGTGACTGGTGAGGTCCCCACCATGTATGGCATGCAGGTCTGTGGGATGGCCCTGAATTTGTTGTTTCCTCCCTTGCCTTCAGATATGCCTGTCACAGCTCCTTTGCTTTCAGACTGCATTGCTACTCATCCCTGTCATGTCCCAGTTTTAGCATCCTTGGTGTAATCTTCACATAGATGTCTATAAATCTTCTATAGCTCTGTGACGGGGCTGACTCACCCCGCACTGCAGTAACCAAGCCAGCCCTGTGGGCAGCAGAAGCTCTGCCCCTTAAGCCCTGCTGGGCATGCTCAGGCTGCTGCCCCAGTATAAAAGGGAGCAGCACAGCTCAGTTGGGGTGGGCCAGTGGAGGAGAAAGATATCTGCTGGGGGCTCCTGCCCCAGAGCTACACCAGCCCCGATCCAGAGGAGACTCAGTAGTCAGAGCTGCCACCTGGCAAAGAGAGCCTTGGAGTTGACGCCTAAGACCCATGGGAAAGCCAACAACTGCAACCTTAGGAAGGAGGGAACCACAGCCCAGTGACCGACCAAGCCTTCGCTCTGTCCCAGGTAGGAAGTAGCGCAGGGGGCCTGAAGTGTGGTGCTGGGGTGCAGTGGTAGTCTAATCAGCATGTTTTGGTTTGGATCCCCGTTGACTCAGTGCTGTAACCCCTGCACCCATAGGGCCCTGTGCTGGGGCTCAGTGGAGTGGGAGGGCCTGAGCCCCCCTACCTGGCCACTGCACCCCATCGCAGACTCTTTGCTTATAGACTGTCTGCTTATAGACTGTGGCTGCTAGGCTGTGCTGCCCTGACCCAAGGGCTGCTAACAGACATTACATTTGACTCTGGCTACGAGACCTGTTTGCCCTAATCACAGGGCCAAGTGAGTATACAATAACTGTATGTGCGGAAGCTTGCAGGGGCACCCTCCCTGATAACTCTCTCCCTGTTTCCCCATGAAGGGGTGCTAGGGAGGGCTTAACCCATGACAAGCTCTTTAGCTAGTCTTGCTCAGCCTCTCGTCTCTGAGACTGAGGAGATAATGATTTCTGCTCTGGGCTGGAACACATCTAGTGGCTTTTTGTATGCTTAGAGCCATCATGATTGGATGCTTGCAAAGATGAGCTAGCTGATGTGCATGCAACACTGGCAATCAGGAAAAGGCATTTCAAAAACTCAGTAGGGGTTTAAATAATTAGGGTGGGCTTCTAGCGTCAGTGGTCCTTGAGGAGTGGACTTCAAAATTGTGACTGGAGTGACCACTGGCATGGGGATATGGGCATTGTGGGACAGTAGCTGGAGGACTGTTATGATTGACACAAGTACTGCAGTGGCTACGTTTGCACTACATTAACAAACAGAAATCGACCATGGTTCCTTATCATTCGAGAGAGGTGGTGTAATTGTCTCATTGCTACAGATTGCTTACATCAGCAGGAGACAAATTTAGGCATAGATCCATGCAAAACTGTTAAAAACAAGTCTCCATGAATCAACCTAACTTTGTAGTGTAAACCAGGCCTTTGCTTCTGACAAGTCTTACTATAGAATCATACAAACTGTAAGGAACCGTGAGAGGTCATTGAGTTCAGTCCCTTGCATTCATGGCAGGACCAAATTCCCCCTTAAACCATCCCTTAAAGATGCTTGTCTAACCTGCTCTTAAAAACTTAGTGATGGAGATTCCACAACCTGCTGAGGCAACTTATTCCAGTGGTTTATCACCTTGACAGTTAGTTTCTTCCTAATGTCCAACCTAAACCTTCCATGCTGTAATTTGAACCTATTGCTTCTTGTCCTATCATTGGCAGTTAAGGAGAATAATTTTTCTTCCTCCTCCTCGTGACAACCTCTTAGATACATGAAAACTGTTATCATGTTCCCTGTCAGTCTCCCCTTTTCCAGACTAAACAAACTCAGCTCTTTCATAATTCTCTAAGCCAAACGTTCCAGATCTCTAATCACTCATGTTGCTCTTCTCTTGACTTTCTCCACTTTGTCCGAATCTTTCCTGAAATTACAATACTCCAGTTGAGGCCTAATTGGTATGGAGTAGAGCAGAAGAATTACTTCTCATATCTTACTTACAGTACTCCTGTTAAAACATCCCAGAATGCTGTTTGGTTTTTTTTTGCAACAGTGTTACAGTGTTGACTCATATTTAGCTTGTGGTCCACTATGACACCCAAATCCCTTTCCACAGTACTCCTTCCTAGGCAGTCAGTGCCCATTTTGTATGTGTTTAATAGATTGTTCTTTCCTAAGTGGAGTGCTTTGCACTTGTCTTTATTGAATTTCATTCTGTTTACCTCAGACCATTTTACCAGTTTGTCTAAATCATTTTGAATTGCCAGCTTATCCTCCAAAGCACTTTCAAGCCCAACCAGCTTGGTATCATTGGCAAATTTTACAAAAGTACTCTCTATGCCATCATCTAAATCACTGATGAAAATATTGAAGAGAACCAGACCCAGAACCAGTCCCTCTGCTTCTCTGTATGCCCTTCCAGCATGACTGTGAACCACAGATAACTACTCTCTGATAGGAAAACAAAGAAAGTCCTGTGGCACTTTTAAAGACTAATAAATGTATTTGTTGCATGAAATTTTGTGGGAGAAAATCCCACTTTGTCAGATGCTTTGAAGACAGGAACTTACTTTGAGAGGTGTTATCCAAACAGTCTTGTACCCACCTTGTAGTAGCTCCATCCAGGTTGTGGTTCCTTAGTTTGTTAATGAGAAAGTGATGCAACACCGTATCAGTGTGGCCCATTGTCTTATACAGTGGCTAGCTATTGTGTCCAGCTATCCCTACACAGGGCTGTCCCTAGAGGTGAATAGACCCAGCGCCCATAGGCACAGTGGTAAGTGAAAGTTAGCAAGTCAATGGGAAACATGCAGGCTATGTTATGTTGCTTGCATATTACCTGTCAATGGTTGCTGGCAGTGTACACTACATCTCACTTTCTAAAACAGAGCTAGGGATGCAGTTATTTTACACTGACATAGCATCTGTCATCCCAAAGAATCCCAAACCACATCAAAATCTATACACACCAGACCTGATCCAGTGGTTAAACAGTCAAGCAAACACACACAAAATATTTTCACAGGTAACAGCACTGAGTTTAGTTGGCTATGATTCATGGCTATGTTCACACACACAATGCTTGTTTTGAAACAAGTTATTTCGAAATAACAAAACTGTGTCCTCGAAATAAGCAAAAAAACGGGAATCGAAATAGCGTTTCCACAGTATGGACTTGCTATTTCGATCCAGGGGCAGTGCAGCATGGGAGGTGTGGCAACATGGTCATCTCCCTGGGCCACGTCGGCGTCCATGTTGCTAGCCAATCACATAAAAGCCTGCCCTGACCTCACTTCCCTGTCCACTCATGCTAGCAGCATGCTGCAAGCCATGGACAGTGCTCGGCTGCCTAGACAGTGCCGTGCAGCACCCAGCCCCTCGGTGCGCGTGCAGGGTCTCCAGCACTTGTGGGAGACTCTGTTTGCAGACCCCGAGGAGCACTGGCCTCTACCTGAGGAATACATCCAGCTCAGCCGCAGGGCTGAGCTACTGCCCCTGCCCCTCCCCGTGCCCCGCAGCATCTGGGCGCGTGAGACCAGCGCCGACTGGTGGGAGAAAGTTGTTCTGCGCACCTGCGGTGACGACCTCTGGCGCCAGAACTTCTGCATGAGCAGGACCAGCTTCAACCGCCTGGTGGGCGAACTCGCCCCGCACCTGCACCACAGGGACACCCCCATGAGGCCCGCCGTCCCAGTGGACAAACGAGTGGCCATTGCCCTATGGAAGCTGGCCACCCCGGAGTCCCACAGGGCAGTGGCGCACCTGTTTGGCGTCGGGAGGTCCACTACTGGCACCATCCTCCTCGAGGTCACCAGGGCCATCAATCGCGTCCTCCTATGGTGCCTGGTGAGATGTGGGGACCTGCAGGACACCATGCCCGGGATGGCCACCCTTGGCTTTCCAAACTGTGCTGGCATCTTGGACAGCACACACATCCCTGTGCGCGCCCCGGAGCACAGGGCTGCGGTGTACCGCAACCGAAAGGGATACCATTCAGTCATTATGCAGGCCCTTGTGGACCACCGGGGCCTGTTCCACGACTGCTACGTGGGATGGCCAGGGAGGGCCCATGACTCCAGGGTCCTCCGCAACTCCGCCCTGTACCGGGACATGGGGGCGGGCACCCACTTCCCCCCTCACACCATCCACCTTGGGGGAGTAGAGGTGCCCGTCCTCATAGTGGCGGATGCGGCCTACCCCCTGCGGCCCTGGCTAATGCGCCCGTACACTGGGCCACTCGACCCCAGCCAGCAGCTGTTCAATCGCTGCCTGGCCCGCTGTCGACAGGTGGTCGAGCGGGCATTCGGACGCCTCAAGGCCCGGTGGCGGTGCCTGCTAACTCGCCTCCACCTTGCTGAGTGGAGCCTGCCGCAAGTCATCACGGCATGTGCAGTGCTACACAACTTTTGTGAGCAGCAGGGGGAACCCATTCTACTCGCATGGGAGGCTGAGGTCCAAGCATTTGCCAGGGACTATGAACAGCCAAGATCCCGGCCGACTCGGGAGCAGCCATCTGCGCGAGCCCTTGCCGTCCGCAACACCCTCCGGCTCGCCTTCGCCACAGAGGAAGACTGAGGACCAGGCCTGCCCTGCACCAAAACACCATCTCCCCCGTCCACCCACAGCCAGCCCGCACCCATCCACTCACACTGCCAACCCCCCCCCCAATAAAAACACAGACTACCACGAATAACATTCCAGGGGTTTATTAACAATAAGGGAAGGGATGGGGGCAATACGGGATGGGGCAATCTGGGGGGTCGGGGGGAGGGAGCATCAACGTGGGAGGGGACTTGGGGGACTTGGGGGAGGGAGTATCAACTTGGAAGGGGACAGGGGTGAAGAGGTCCTGGGGTGAGGGGGGTTAGGCAAGGCCTGTGGGAGGGTCCGGGGGGGGGGGTGGCATGCCCCGCCTGTGGCCACGGCTGCCCACTGCCCGTTGTCCTCGCTGGGGCGGCGATGCCTCCCGGCGTCGTCGGGTCGCCAGGCCCTCCGTGAGCTGCCGGATGGCTGCGGCCTGCTGTACAATGGCAGCTGGCAGCTCTGTTGCCAGGAGCTCCAGCACCCTCGCTGCCCTGTCCTCGGCGCCCGCAAGGCACTCCAGGGCACGGAGCCCAGCCGCCTGCCGCTGTGCCTGCTCCCGTCTCCAGGCCTGGGTGGGGGCATGCATGTCCTTGCCGAGCTCCTCCAGGCTCTCCAGGAGCTCGCTGCGGGTCCTGGGGGCCCTCCGCCGTCGCCGCGGTGTCCTGGGGCTTGGGCGGTGGGGTCCGGGTGCCGGCCCTCAGGGAGGGGCTCTGCGATGTGCTGCAGGGACGCAAAAAACACAGTTGGCCCCTGCCGCCTGCTGGTCCCGTCTGTGTGCACCTATCTGCAGCACACACCTCTGCCCTGACTGTCAATGGGTCCCAGGATCCTGTGGGACATTGCCCTGGGGTAGGGCTCCTGGCCCCCAAAGCCTCCGAAGGAGGCCGGGATGGTACCCGACGGAGGACATTGGAGGACCCTGGGCAAGACAGTTGTCTGGCCGAGGTAGTCATCAGGGTTTAAGGCATCCTGGGACAGTTTCCCATATAAATCAGTATTCTCTGGCAGTCCAGGATCCTTCAACCCCTTTGGGAAAAAGCCTGACAAACCCCTGTATTTTGAACTGCCTGCCAGACAGAGAATGGGAGGATAAAAAGAAGAACAGAGAAGAGAAAAGGAGCCCATGGTCTCCTTTTGCCAGACATCTGGGAACCGTACCATGGAGGCACACATGCTCGTGGTGCCCACGAGGGTGAACTGGACCCAGCCACGCCTTGCACTTGGAGGTCTCCCCAGGCCACTTGCCAGTGGTGTGCCCTGCCTGCTCTCCACCCCACCCAAGATGCTGCTGCATCTTTCCCAGCCAGTCCCTGGTCACCACCCCCCGGCACACAAGGGCCTTTGACCCCGGTGCCACCTGTGTCTGTGGGACCCATGGCCAGGGGGCCCCTCTGCGCCCACGAACCCTGGGCCCTACCTGCCCCGGTGCCCGGCCCTGGCCTCCACCCGTCCCGGGACCTGCTGGACAGGCCCAGCCCTGTGTGCCTCCATGGGGGGGGGCATACTTACCCACGGGGGCTCTGGAGGTCCGCCAAGATGTCCCGGGGTCCGAGTCAGAGCCTGGGGCAGTGGTGGGCCCCTGCTCCTCGGTGCTGCTCCCCGCCTCCATGGCCATGAACAGCTCCGGGGTCGTGGGGCTGGCCTCCGCTGGTGGTGGTGCAGCTGGAGGTCCCCCAACAGAGACATTGGAGGCGGCTGCCTCCAAGCCTGACGAGGGGCTCTGATGCCCCCCCGGAGGTGTCCACAGCCGCAGCGGGGACACCGCTGGGCTGTGTGCCCAGGAAGGCATCCAGGGCCTCAAAATATGGGCACGTGGCCTGGCTGCCAGGCCCCTGCAGTGCCCGGGCATCCCGGGTGCGGGCATACTCCTGCCGGAGTGTTTTTATTTTGCTCCGCACCTGCTCCTTGCTGCAGGAGTGCCCTCCTTGGGACATCGCATCCGCGATGTCACTATAGATATCGCGGTTCTGGTGGCTGGCCTGGAACCGCTGGAGGATGTCTGGCTGCTGCCAGATGCCAGGAGGCAATGAACGTCCTCCTGGGTCCAGACAGGAGCCCTCCTGCGTCTGGCAGCTGAGGGGGCCTGGCTGCTGGGCCATGCTGCCTGTGTCAACCCTGCCTGGTGCTGTGCACCCTGGGAGGAAGGTCAGCTGGTTATTTCGAAACAACTGTTGTTTCAAAATAACACGGCCATTACAATGGTTGTTTCGAAACAACTCGTTTCGAAACAACCGTTGTTTTGAAACAGCATGTCCCGTTGGCATTGTTTTGAAACAACCGTTTCGAAACAACGCTGTTTTGAAACGCAACGAGGTTTAAGCAGTTTTGAAACAACCACGGCCATTTCAAAACAAGCGGTTTGCTTGTTTCGAAATGGCCGTGCGTCGTGTGGCCATGGCACTTCTTATTTTGAAACAACCTCTGTTGTTTCGAAATAAGGAGTGTGTGTGGCCATACCCCATGAGTTGAACTATTTGTCATTCTCTAAAATTGGCACAAATGGCAGGTATTTGTGAAAGTGCTCACAAACCCTAAAAGTTTAATTAACTTAAGCACAAATATTTGTATCCAAAGACAGGGGAAAATATTTATTTAAGCGTTTTGGTCATCCAATTAGGACACTCCCCATTGATATCAGGCTCAAGCTAGGAAACTTAATGATCCAACAAGCAGACCAAATTCAATGATGAATCCTAGTTACGTGCTAACTGAGACACATTGCACATATGCTAAGAAAAATGCACAATCAAAGTGAACTGCTGTTTGCAAACTACCAATAGGATGAAATTTTCTTCATCCAAATTATTTAGCCAGTGCTTATGAATAGTGAATACATTCAAAGAAAATCAGAGATTCTTGAATGGTTTGTAATTTGTCAGAAATACTTTGATCAATTTAGAAATTCACTCACCTCTGAGCTAGAGGTGTTGCATTGAATGCATCCTTAGTTGAAATCTTTAATAGTGTGAAGTAGGTGCATGATGGCATGGAGATAATTTTAACCTTTTTGTAATTTCTTGTAGAAAAATATAACCCAATGACATTAAAATAACAAGTGACAAAATCAATTGCTGGTAGATGTGTTCACATTCATAAATGTGACTGTAATTGCTTTTTTCCATTTATCCTGAAAGAAGGGTACTTATTACTCCCGTCAGCTTTAACAAGGCCTGTGATTGCCTATAGCAAGGAGCAGCAACCCTTGCTGATCCCTGTGTCAGGCCCTCCACCTGACCCTCAGCCAGTGCCAGTGGCTGCCTAAAAATTTGGTAGTGGCCCCACCTGAAGTTGGGGGGGAGGAGGGCACTTCCCAGGCATTCCACTGAAAGGAGCTGCTTGTGGAAACAAGTCACGCAGAGTTGCTCCACTTGGTGGCATGCCTGGGGACAGGGGCCATGCCCCAGGCATGCCACAGAAACAGGCTCCCTGCAGGGGCTCCTTCTGGGGGGGTCTACAGGCATGCCATGAAGAGAAGCTGCCTGGAATGGCTCCTTTTGTTTGTGGCACACTATGGAGAGGAGTCATGTGAGGCAGCTTCTTTACATGGCATTCCTGGGGCATGAGCTTGGCAAAGATCCCCTGTGCCCCCAGCTGGCCTTGAAAGAAACCACCTGGAGTTTCTTTCAGTGGCAGAAGCAGCAATTTCTGTGGTGCCACAGAGGGTGCCACATGTTGCTCTGGATGGGCTTGAGTGCCACTTTCAGCATGTGTGCTGTGGGTTGCCTACCCCTTGCCTACAGAGCAAAGTCGTGCTTGATGGCAGCCATTTACACAGTCCATTGACATGTGTCACTCACCCTTGTAGAACAGCTGGATTGATAGCCGGACCATGCAAGTCAAGAAGGGAGGGAGGTGACATTACACACATGGAGACAAATAAGGCAGAGTCATGGTCTGATGCCAACAATGACTTTTCATAAGATCAAAAACTGATGTAATTTTCAGTGCAAGGAGTAGACTGTAAAGCAGGTGGCATTGAAGATATTCCAGAGTGGGCTGGATTGATGTGATTTAGCTAATGAACTGGAGTCAGGTTTGACAGTGTGATACAGCTAATGATCTCTGAATCAAATGAAACTGCCTGAGTAAGGGAAAAATAAAACCAGCTTATCATTTGTTAGCTTTTAATGTATGTTAGTGGACTCCAGTGCCCTGGCTAATAGAAACACTCTTAGATTTTCTCATAGAAATATGATACAGTTTATAGCAGAATAATTAAGGCAGGGCTGTGAGTAACAGTGTAAGTGGTATTGTATAGACAAACTACCTTCTTGGGTGGAGTATGTAAAGTACTTTCCTATACCTTAATTGCACAACACTTGAGATCTAGTCTCACTTTTCACTCAGGACGTTAACGGCAGTTTTCTCAGCAAGGCCTGACAATGGGATAAATGAATTACTGAAATGTGAAAGATTATATGAGATATTTAAAACTGGACTGACCTGAATTCTGGAAGGTAAACTGAAAGGAGCAATCCCAGCCTAGATGTGGTCTGATACAACTTTTCTGTCTTCAACTCTGATGATTTCAAGAAAATACAAAATGTGTCCATTCTGTAAGAGGAGCCATAATTAACAATATGTACACAATACAGGTGACAAAGAGGTGGCCCTGAATCACAATGGTCTGCTTGTCATAGAAACTTTCCTTAAAGTTCAGGGATATGTCTGTCTATTTTTCTTTGGACTTAGTCTCCAGCAGTGCAGCATATGAGTGCCTAAAAGACAATAAGAAATCCTTACAACATTCCTGTGGGGTGGGGAAATAGTATTAAAATCATGGAAGATGGGTGAGGTCCCAGAGGACTGGAAAAGGGCAAATATAGTGCCCATCTACAAAAAAAAAAAAAAAAAAAAAAAAGGAAATAAGAGAAATCCAGGGATTTATAGACCAGTCAGTTTAACGTCTATACTGGGAGACCCTGCAAATAGTGTAGTGGCTTGTGCTCCTGTTTTACGTGCAGAAGGTCCTGGGTTCAAACCCCAGGAGGGTTAGACTAGGTGATCTCATGAGGTCCTTTCCAACCCTATGACGCTATTCTATTTATAAAAATAATGGAACAGATAATTAAGGTCTCAATTTGCCAACATCTAGAAGAGACTAAGGTGCTTAGGGCTAGTCAGCATGGATTTGTCAAAAACAAGTCATGTCAAACCAACTTGATAGCTTTCTATGATGTGGTAATGACCCTTGCGGATAGAGGGGCCGCAGCAGATTTGATGCATCTAGACTTTAGTAAGGCATTTGATACAGTCTCTCATCACATTCTTATTAAAAAACTGGGGAGCTACAAATTAGATGGAGCTACTATAAGATGGATGAAAAACTGGTTGAATAACCATGCTCAGAGATTCAAAGGGGCAGCCACATTAGTCTAGTAAAGCAAAAAAAGCAAGGCGTCTTGTGGTACTTAAAGACTGACAGATTTATTTATCTTATGAGCTTTCGTGGGAGAAAATCCCACTTTGTCAGACGCTTTGAAGCGGGAGATCTTACAGAATGGGATGAAAATAAATGCAGGGGACATAAAACATGGGATCAGGTCATACTGTGACAGCAAATCAGAGCATTTATAAGGATTCAAACTCCAGGAGAGAGCATACAGAGGGCGATTGAAGTCAAATTATCTGTTATGTGAAAAGAATCCATAGTCACCCTTAAGTCCTGCTTTCACACGATCTAATTTGCATTGAAGTTTGATTTCAGCTGTTTCTCTTTGAAGTCTTGATGTCACATTGATTTTCATGCTCAGAGGGTAGTTATCATGGTTCACATTCAGGGTAGAAGGGCATAATGAGCAGGATGCTGCAGGGATCTGTCCTGGGTTTGGTTTTGTTCCACATTTTTATCAATGACTTGGATGGTGGTGTAGATAGCAACCTTATAAAGTTTGCAGATGATGCCAACTCGGAGGGGTTGAAACTACTTTGAAGGATAGGGTCACAATTCAAAATGATTTGGACAAACTGGTGAAATGATTGGAGCTAAATAGAATGAAATTCAATAAAGGTAAGTGCCAAGTACTTCACTTAGGGTTGAACAGCCCATTGCACACATACAAAATGGGCAATGACTGCCTGTAGTAACCCTTGGGGAGGAAGGGGTTAACACTCTGGTCAGTGAGTCCCAGGACAGCCAATAGAAACGAAGCACAGGTTTTTGAATTGGAACAACAGCTTTGCCTGTTCCTGTTTAGAGGCAGCAGAGCTCCTGGAAGGATTAGGAGGAGGCCAGAGGGGCCTGGGGAAGAATCCAGCAACATCCTTACCAAAGATAAGTTAAGTTGTTACTGACCAGGCATTGGTAGAACAGGGAATTTTTATTTAGACACGGTCAGGGTATTTTCTTTGTTTTGGGTTTGTTTTTGGATTTCTCTGTGCTGAGAACATGTACCCCCTCCCACTACCCTAAGTTAATTCCCAGAGAAGCAACTCTCTGTGTTTTTTATCTGTTCTTTTTGATTAAAGACTTTGCCTTTTCAGTAAGTTCTGGTTCTGTGTCCTGGAAGGGCAAGAGGTTTGTGTGCATGTGCGTCAGACTGCACAGGCAGCTACTAAAGAGGACTTTGTTCCAGTTCCAGCTCATATTGCAGCTGGAGTTTAGTCACTTTCCTGAGGGAGGAATAAAAGTGATTGAGGATACCTCACAGGAAGGAATTCCTAAGTGCGCCTTCCTGGGTTTCAAGAGGTTTTTTTGCATTTGGGGGGTGGCAGCGATACCACTCCAAGGCTAGGAACTGGAGGCCTTGGAGAGTTTTAAGAGCAGTCTTTAAGGCCAGTGGCTTTTCTGGCCTGTTGTGGGCCCTCAGCTTCTGCGCTCAGAGTGCCAGAGTGGGGAAACAGTCTTGGCATTGCCTAAGAAGGAGTACAGCTAGTCCTCACTTAGTGACCTACTCGTTTAGTGACCCCTCAGAGTTATGACCGGCTCTCTGATGAGTTGGTATTATGGCGATGTACGAGAACTCGCATCAACTCTCTCAGATTACCTATATTTACAGTACACTATGCAAACTAAGTTCAGTACATTAGAGCTTAAAACATTTAAAATATATATGAAAAATGTTATAAATGATGCAAAGGTGACATTAAAACTATCTACCGATGATTGAAAAACCCACTACCAGTAAAGTACATTATGCCTGAAATACCGGTAAGGGCTGCTCCTCGTTTAGTGACCAATTCGTTTATCAACCGGGTTTCAGGAACGGAACCCGGTCACTAAGTGAGGACTACCTGTACAGCAGAAAGGAATTTGGGTGTAATAGTGGATCAGCAGTAAGTTAGCAGGTTAATACCGCTGCAAAAAAAGCAAACTCCATTCTGGGGTGGAAGACATGAGAAGTAATTCTTTCATTCTACTCTGCACTGATTAGGCCTCAACCAGACTACTGTGTCCAGTTTTAGGTGCCTCATTTCCAAAAAGATGTGACGAAACTAGAGAAAGTCCAGAGAAAGGCAACAAAAATTATTAGAGGTCTGGAAAATTTGACCTATGAGGGAAGATTGAGAGAGCTAGGTTTGTTTAGTCTAGAAAAAAGGAGACTGAGAGGGGATATGATAACAATTTTCAAATACCTAAAAGGTTCTTATGAGGAAGAAGGAGAAAAAATTATTCTCTTTAATCACAGATGGTAGGGTAAGAAGCAATGGGCTTAAATTACAGCAAGGGAGCTTCAACTTAGACATTAGAAAAAATTCCTATCAGGGTGATTAAACTCTGGAATAAGTTGTCCCAATAGGTTGTGGAATCTCCTACGTTGGAGATTCTTATGAGCAGGTTAGACAAACACCTGTCAGGGATGGTTTAATAGGAGTACTTTGTCCTGCCATAAGTGCAGGGAACTGGACTTGATGACATGTCATTGGCCCTTCCAGTTTCTATGATTACTTCCACATTTTGTGGAATTGCGATAAAGAAAGATCCAATGAAGTAACTTGCTTATGGTCATACAAAAAGTCAATGACTGAACCAGGAACTGAGCATAAGCCCACTGGGCGAAACCAAAGGCCCATCTAGCCCAGTATGCTGTCCTCTGACAGTGGCTGTTGCCAAGTGCTTCAGGGGGAATTAAAAGAATAGGTAAATATCAAGAGTTCCACCCATGCCCTACCATTCAATCCCAGCTTCTGGTAATCAGAGGAAAGGGGCACTTCCAAGCGTCGTTTTGCAACCCTTCTCATTCTGGATAGTAGCTAAATGGCCCTATCCTCCATAAACTTTTATCTAGTTATTTTCTGAACCCTGGTTTAGTCTTCACCTTCACAACATTCTTGGGCAAGAAGTTCTATGAGTTGACTGTGGATTGTGTGATGAAATTCTTTCTTTTGTTCAATTTAAACCTGCTGCCTATTAATTTCATTTGGTGACCTCTAGTTCTTGTGTTTATAAGCATTATAAATAACACTACTTTTCCTTTCTCTACACCAGTCATTATTTTATAGAGTTCTATATTTAGAATAGAATAGGTGTCTCTTTTCTGAACTGAAAAGTCCCAGTCTTATTAATTTCTCCTCATCTGGAAGCTGTTCCATACTTCTAGTAATTTTTGCTGCAATTTTCTATACCTTTTCCAGTTCTAAAATATCATTTTTGAGACAGGGTGTTTCCAGAATCTCAGGCCATTGCCTAAATCATTTCTTTTTTCTACATACATGCGATATACAATAAGGTGGAGATGTGGAGTAAAGATTTTAGAAGAATGAGTCTCAGATGCTTGAAGAAACCATGAATGAGTATATGAAATTACATAGCACTTTAGGAGCATTCCTGGACAAGCATACACAAACCTGTTTTTCCTTGGAGATGCAGTATACTGATGCATCTAGAGGTTAGAGATGGGAGTAGGTAGCAGCTCTGGAGTCAAGAAGACAACTCCAACAGTTCCTTTCTCAACAAGAAATTGTGATGTCTGAAGCTGTGTGTGTTTACTGTAAGCCCAGTGCACACTTCTGTTATATATGAATCTTGTCTGACTATCAAACATTGCCCAGCAATGTCTTTGACTGCTAACTATTATTATTAGCGACACAAAGTGGGTTAAGTAATATTTTTTTTACTGTACTAACTTCTGTTAGTGAGAGAAACAATCTTTTAAGTTTACATAGATCTCTTCTTTGGATTTGGAAAACATTCTCAGAGTATCACAACTAAACATAAGTTGAAATTGACTTTCACATAAATAGTTAACACATTTTTCATAACACATAGCTGCCACCTACCACTCCACTATACTGGAACCTATATGTGGTATCATCAAACAAACTCACTTGACAGTATCCTCAGTCTGAAAGAAATCTTTCCTGAACTCCCACTTCTGGCCTTCAAACCACCTCCCAAACTCTCCAAGCTCATGATCAGAAGCAAGCCACCCACAGACCAGATCTCACCAGCTCAAG
Source organism: Podocnemis expansa (assembly GCA_007922195.1). Taxonomy (NCBI): domain Eukaryota; kingdom Metazoa; phylum Chordata; order Testudines; family Podocnemididae; genus Podocnemis; species Podocnemis expansa. The sequence goes on from ML681963.1 coordinate 33,030,597, forward strand.
GCAGTATAAGACCCTGCTACAATGGCAGATGCAAACCTGCCTTGCCATTGCTTCATTGATCAACCCCCCCTCACAACACACCATTCAAGATCCATCCGTTCTACACATGCCTATCACAACATGTGATGTACGTATCTCATCCAGTGCACCAATCACAACTGAGGGAGAAACAGAAAATCTCTACATTCTTGAATGAACTCACACAGGAAAATGAAAAAACAACCCATTAACAATTCCCCCACCCCTTCACTCCCTCCCTTCCTGCTGCCCTTCCTTTCCCCTCTATGACTGGAGTAGTGTTAACGGGCCACTTGACCTTAAATAGTGCCTTGAAATACGCATTAACTACTTATGCTAAACTATCTGGTCATTAAAACAAACAGAGTCCTGTGGCACTTAAAGACTAACAAATTTATTTATTGCATGAGCTTTAGCTGTGACAGGCTGAGTACTTTTCCCAGGCCTGAAACAGAAATCAGTGTAAGCTTGCAAGCTTCCCTCTCTCTCTCTCTCTCTGTTTCTCACACCCACCTTATCTCTAATATCCTGGGACTGACATGGCTATAGTAATAATACACAGTGTTATTATTATTATTATTTATTAACTAGCACAGTTTTTCTACAATGAAAACAAATATATCAAACCATGTATTTGTCACACTGTCTATAGCAGGGGTCTCAAGCTCAAATCAACCCAAGGGCTCATGAGAGCTAGTATGTTAGCCTGAGAGCCACACCACTGAAACCCTTCTCATACAATGATATTGCAAATATCGATAATGATAGTGTCATTGTAAGCCACAGGGAATAACTTTAGGGGCCACATGCTGCCCATGGGCCATGAGTTTGAGGCTCCCTGCTCTATAGGGACATAAACAAGCAGTCCTGTGGCACTTAAAGCCTGACAAATTTATTTATTGCATGAGCTTTCGTGGGAGAAAATCCCACTTTGTTAGATACTTTGAAGGGAAATAATTGGTCAGTGACTGACAGGCATGCCCAGCAGATCTAATCTTATAAGATTCCAACAGCATTAGTGGATTCTTCCATCTCTGGCTCATGGCATTCTCTGATGTATTTGGCCATACCAGCTATAGCACACACTGTTGCGTCAATGAGACCTCTTGAAAATGACCCTTTTCTGTGAAGGCGTCAGATGAATTCAAAGTTCTCTCCTTCTCTTCCATGTCATTGCTGGATGTATTTGCGTAGCAACAGGAATTTTGCTCCTTAGGCATTCATCAGCTCCTGGCACTGGAAGTCAAATTCCTTTCCCTATCACATCACACTTAGTTGCTGTGGATACCATTGTGCTGCCACAAACAGAGGATTAGAACTCACAATAGCCCTTCCTCTCCTTGGACAAGAAGTTCTGCTTCTGAAAGTTTCATCAGTAGGAGAGGCAAGTGGACTACTAGGTGTAGAGCAACACTAGTTATAGTGTTGGTTGATGGATATGAAATTAGTCCATTTCAGGCTCCTTCCACCCATCCAGCAGAGATGTGAATATCTTATTCAAAAGGTATTGCATAAGAAACACAGAACATAGAGTTTCTTGAGAGTGAAGGAATAGCCTACCCACAAGATCTAGGTCTTTGAATAGGTTCCCCTCTTCTTATTTCATCCTGCTGAACTATAGTGCAAAAGCAGTCTTCCTTATTATTAAAGCACTTTGGCCTTTTTTCCTGTCTGGAAGCTAGAATAGCTAAGAATTGCAGGGAGAGAGCAAAGCGCTTGCTGAAGATCTCAAAACCCTGAACAAGACCAGAGTTCCTTCTAATCAGAAAAGAAGAAGATTTAGGATCTAGGAAAAAGAATTCTTTATTCCAAGATGTATTGCTCACCCTGGGTATGTTTAGTTGACTTAAGGAGGCTTAAGTTGATTTAAGCAAAGCCCTGGCCACATTTGGCATTTATTAAGTCAACTTAAGGGCTTCCTTAAGTCAACTTAATAATGCTCACACTTGAAGTCGACTTAGGTGTTAACTCAACTTAATGAAATGTGGCCACCTAAGTTGGCTTGGGAACCCTATCTAATAACGTGTGCCTGCTTAAGTCGACTTACTTAATAAATTTGACTTAAGCAACATGTTTTTATTAGGACTCTTTCTCTTAAGTCAATTTAACCAACTTTGTTAAGTTGACTTAAGAGAAATGTGTACTCACTAAGGTGACTTAATAAAGTTGACTTAAAGTAGACTTTATTAAGTTGACTTAATAGAGCCCTCTAGTGTAGACATAGCCTCTACGTCCTATGATCAAACCCATCTAACTGCAGTAAATCACTGAGGATTACTACACTGCACAGTTAACTCAGACTCTTGACATTTTAACACTATCCATAGAGAAAAACCTCTAGCCTGGGTTTGTAGGTGCTTTAAGCCCAGGTCAGCTTATCTGGATGGAGTTGTGGTTTAGCCATTGGGCTACGCTTTAACTCAGGTTGGAACGCCCTCATGTTGCAGTGAGTTCACAAACTAAATTAGTTGAGGGCCGATAGTCCTCCAATTCCCTTACCACAATTCCTCTTGAAGGATAAGACAAGTTCTCCCACAACTGATAGAAGAATAATCCTAAAGCACCATAGGATATACCCCCAACTAAGACAAATGCAGAAACAATGAGAACACAGTAAAATACGTATGGCTCTCACTGGGGATGTTCATACCTGTGCTAAGCTAATTCAGATACTCCAACATGAGTGTCAAGGTTAGACCCAGGTTAACTGTTCAGAGTGAACATGGCCACAGACAGATAGATGTGTTGGAACTTTATCACCTGATCCAAGCCTTTTTGCATTTTGGGGAAGTTCAGACAAAGAGACTTTCTCAGTCTTCACAACTATGCCAAACTGAAAAACAGATGTAAGCGTCTCTCAGATTTCGGAGATATTCTAATCTGGAACTGGGTGTAATCTCTGGAATTGTCTACACTTGCAGTGGAATGTAGGGTACAGGTAGCTACATGCTGCAGTGCAAAGCAGGCTGTGTTGTGTAGCTACATACACGTGGCAATGAAAGGCTCTGGAAGGGGTGGGGAAGTGGGGAAAAGCTTCAGCAATACCACTGCCAGAACCTTTCCCTGCTGCCTCCCCATGCCAAAGGCTTTTCCTGATGTTGGAGTCACTGAGATGGGGAGAGACTCTGGCAGCGAAGAGACTGTACTATACTGCTACGATAGCAATGTAGACATGGGAGGCAGTGCCTGGGCATCTGAAGAGCCGTGTAGGGTGTATACTCTAGGGCAGTGGTTCTCAACCACTGTCAGGACACAGTACTGTGTTGCCACACAACAATAAGTGTGTCATGGAGCACTGGGAAGATGGCTAGATTTGGCCTTGGTGAGGGGGTAGACTGGTATGTCCTGTAGAATCGCAGTATGCCATCAAATGTGTTGCAACCTGCAAAAGGTTGAGAATCACTGCCCTAGGGAAGTACCTCTTCACACAGCACATAGTCAGCCTGTGGATCTTATTGCCAGGAGATGCTGTGAAGGCCAAATCTGTAATTGGATTCAAATAGGCCATGTTCACACTAGCACTTATGTTTTGCTATTGCAAGCGCTTGGGTCCACAGCACTGTGTTGCCAGGTGACACTCTCCCGTGAGAATACCTACTGTTGCTTGTTGATCTGTTTATTATATTAGCAGAAGAGCTGTCTCCCCTTGGCATAAGATGGCTACGTGAGCTCTCTTACAGTGGCATAGCTATATCGGTAAAACTATGCCACTCTAAGCTTGCTAGTACAGACAGGGCTTTAGATAAGTTCCTGGAGGCTGGGTCTTTCGAAGACTATTAGCAAAGATGGTCAGTGATTCAACCATGTACTCTGGTGTCCCTAGCCCAGGGATCAGCAAACTTTATAAAGGGCTGTGCCCAAATCTCTTCCCTGCCCTTCTCCCAGAGCCAGCGGCAGTGTTGGAAGCAGGGAGAGGGCCATTCTTGTGGTGTGTAGGTGGCAGGAGGTGGGTCTGCAGCCCCTTCCTAGCCATGTCATCAATAGGTCCACAGCCCTGTTCCAGTGGTACAGCAGGGTGGGTCTGCAACACCCTATCCAGCAGCATATCTGGGGGGGGGTGGAGCCCCCCACTGTTGGCAGGAGGGACGGCAGTCTTGGCAGCAAGGACTGGGTGTTGCATGTGCTCAAAATGGGCTTGTTGGCATACATGCCACAGGTTGCTGACCCCTACACTCAGATGCAGATTAAGGGAACTTGGAGCCTGGGTCCCAGTCTTGTATTACACCCCTCAACCTGAGGCCCCACTCCCCCACAGGTGGCATCCCTCCAAGGCCCCCTACCCCCACTCCAGCTGGTCTGCTCCTGGGAGCAGTGGGGCTGACTGGTGCACAATGCAGTTTCTGGTGTGGAGATCATTCACAGCATGCCAGCCACTCCACCCCCAGGGCAAACCAACCATGTGCTGGTGTGCCCTGCCCCCAGGGGCAGAGCGGCCAGCCCAAGGGCACGGCAGGAACACGGAGCCCCGCCTCTGGCCAAGGGTAGCTCTGGGCCCCTCAGGCGCTGGCAGAGTGGAGGGCCCCCACAATGTGGTGTCCCATGGGCACAGGCCCATGTGATAATCCACCCCTGCTACCTCTAACTACTAAAAGCTGTGACTGGACAACAGGGGATAGACCACTCAATGATTGCCTGCTCTCTTCATCCCCGCAGAAGTACCTGGCATTGGTCACTGTTGGAAAACAGCATATTGGGCTAAATGGACCATTGGACCCAATATGGTGGTTCTTTTGTTCTGGCATGTCTCGAGTCTCCTCATCATCTACTGCTACTTGTATCTGTGCTAGCTGCGTGCATAGTAGTAATGTGAAGTGTCTGTACTTTACACACTGCCACCAGAAGTGTTGATTCACTCTTCTGTGTATCAGTTTACTTTCTAATAACAGCTCTAGGCACAATAACATTTAAAACACAGAAAGTGGAAAATCTCTGCAGCTCTTTTCCTTGTCCCTTAAGGTTTTGCTTATGAGCACTAAAGAAACCTATACGTTGGTATCTGATCACATTAAAAAGGAAAAATTAAAAATAAAACCTATTTCCTAAGTGACAGTGGAAACCACTTTTGTTTTTGGGTAAAATAATATTGGGAATTATGGAAATCTTTAAATTCAATTCAGCTTTTGAACCCCAGTAAATTTTAGTTAATTCCATTCATATGCTGATGAATTTAATATCAATGTGATTCATTTTCATGCTGGAAATAAAAATAACTTCTAGAATATTTGGCTCAGTATGTTGACACTGTGCATGTTTCACTATATTTCTCTCTGATGGATTAAAAAAACTAGAGGGATGCAGAAATCTAGTCTTTTTTATCTGAGATGCATTTTACTCTTTTGAAGAAAAGTAAATATAGTAAAGATTTTGTTTCTTCTTATGTGCTCATAAATGATTATGTTCATATTATACATACATTCATATGGATAACCAGATGAACATTCCACAGCACACACATGTATATGTTCATTTCCTCCTTCTTTTGGGATAATTAAATACATGCAGCTGAACAATGGAAAGACAATTGAAACTACACTACTGTAGGTATAGGAGTGACAGGTGGGTGGGTAAAGTTCACAGGGTAGGAAGGTTTGTTCAACAAATAGGGTATTGACTATGGACTTAAGAGACCTGGTCTGTGGCTTCCCAGAGGTGCCAAGGGTTATGAGGCACCTTGCTACAACATGCCCTTAGCACAAAGAATCCTTGTCTGTGCTTACCTTGCCAACTCCCTGAATCCATTGCATATAAGCAACACACACACACCTGTGTAGTCTTAGCAGTTGCTGTACAAGTTAGTGAGTGGCCTACCCCAATCCTTGAGCCCTATAAGGGTTTCCTAGAATCTTCAGCCTTAATTCACTGGATTGTCATACTATTTGAAAATTCATTACTGCCAAAGAAACAGTACACCCTCAGTTTACAATTTTCATATCAGAGATTACCACTATGCTTGACATAGAGCACTTAAGTTATGTTTATAGTGAAATCAAGTATAAGTTTATTTAACAAAGCATAGAGATTCAAGTAGTAGGAAATAAAAGTACAGGAAGGAAATGATTACATAGAAATGAACTAACAACTTGCATTCTAGAGCCTAGGTTTAATTAACTAAATTCTTTTATGTCTTCTAAAGTAGTCCTCATGAATTTTTTTCCTGTGGTTACCAGCAAGATTGGCTGTGACCCTCCCTTTCCCAGTAGGTGAAAGATTGTGTGTGTCTTTGTCCCTCAAAATATACTAGTCCCTTTCTTTGTCTTTATTTAGAAACAGCACACCTTTTATTGTTTGTTCAGTCCTATAGATGTCCTTTCTTGTAGGTTTGCAATCCCTTATTTCACCTGTGGCTCATTATGCAAATATGCTTAGATAGGGACCCATACAATTCACAAATGACCAGACAGGGAAATAAGAATCTGTTACCTCCTGCCTGGAACTAATATATCAGAGGTATGTTATCTTCTGGTGGCCTGTCTTAATAGCAAGGCCTTAAGAACATAATTATGTGTATAGATATGTAACTCCTTACAGAATATCTTCATAGATACTTCACAATGACTACAGAATAATAGAAACTGGAAGGGAACATGAGAAGTCATCAAGTTCAGTCCCCTGCACTCATGGTAGGACCAAGTATGCTCTTAAACAATCCTTGATCAGTGCTTGTCTAACCTGCTCTTAAAAACTTCCAATGATGGAGACTCCACAACCTGCTGAGGCAATTTATTCCAGTGGTTAATCACCCGGACAGTTAAGGTTTTTTTTCTAATGTTCAGCCTAAACCTCACTTGCTGTAATTTAAGCCCATTGTTTCTTGTCCTAGCATCAGCAGAGAAGGAGAACAATTTTTCTTCCTCTTCCTCTTAGGTACTTAAAACTGTTATCATGTCCCCTCTCAGTCTCCTCTTTTCCAGCAAAAAATAACAAGGAGTCATGTGGCACTTAAAGACTAACAGATTTATTTTTCGCATGAGCTTTCGTGGGAGAAAATCCCACTTCATCAGACGCTTTGAAGATGGGGGAACTTACAGAATGGAATGAAAATAAATGCAAGGGGTGTAAAATATAGGATCAGGTCATACAGTATCAGCAAGTCTGAGCAGTTGTTGGGTTCAAACAACTGGGAAGCCTGAAGTCAAATTACCTTTTGTAATGGGAAAAGAACCCATAGTCTTGATTCAATCCTGCTTTCACAGAATTTAATTTGCATATTAATTTCAGTTCAGCTGTTTCTCTTTGAAGTCTTGATGTCCCAGTCACATCTCTGATGACAGGTGTTAAAAAATCATTTACTGAGTGATTTAGAAAGATGGAAGTGCTCAGCAACTGGTTTCTTTGTTTTGTGATTTCTGATATCAGTTCTATTTCATTTATTCTTTTGCACAGGGGTCCTCCTGTTTGTCCAATATATAAGGTGTTGCGGCATTTCTGGCACACGATGACATAGATCACATTAGTAGATGAGCAGGTAAATGAGCCTTTGATGGAGTAGCAGGCTTGATTAGGACCTATGATGGTATCTATTGTGCAGATATGTGGGCAGACTTGGCAGCGTGGTTTGTTGCAGGGGTGTTTGCCTGTTTTAATGTTTCTGTTGTTAGATCTGTAGTTGCTGGTGAGTATCTGTTTAAGATTGGGTGGCTGTCTAGGCAAGCAGAGGTCTGTCTCCCAAGGCTTGAGAGAGTGAGAGATCTCAACTAGTAAGACCTCACATGCCATTCCATGGTGAGCTATTACACACATAGCTGACTCAGGCACTCCCTGTGAAACTCTATGCATTCCCTCTGCCTGTTGACACCAGTGTGATCCTTGGGTTCAATTCCTCAGCCACACATTTTTTGTGTGACCCATTAGCAGTCACTTAATCTACCTGTGTCTCAGTTCCCCATATGCAAAATGGGAATAATGTATTTTCTTACCTCACTGGGTTTTCCAAGGATAAAAATTCATTAGTGACTGTGAAATGTTCACACTTAATATAGTGCAAATGAGCCATGTAAATACATAGATGGACAGAAAAGAAACCTGAATTAGTTAAATGCATGTGAGGACACTAATATTGATATTCTGGCTGAAAAAAGCAATTGCAAATATGTTTAGGCATCTCAGCTTTTCTTCAGCAGATTGTGTTCCTTGCCCTTTACACAGTGAGATCATGCACTGTTCATAACAGTTAAAGTATGTGTGTGTAAGTCTTTGCAGTATGGGTGCCTAAGGTTGCAAATACTTCAGGGCAGGCAATGTATTCATGTATGTGTTTGTAGTGCACCTTGCACAAGTGTGGCTGACTGGGGCTTCTGGATGCTATTGTAAGATATTAAGTAATAATAAAATCCCATCTCAGTAATATTGTTCTTGTATACAGGGCTGTTTTGGAGCTGTTGCATTGCTTCCCCCACACAGTTATTGCTCTGATGGTACCTAAAACCACCATAGTGCTAAATCCTTGGAGGAAAGATGGTCTTTGGGAGTCAGGAGAGCCAGATTTTATTCCTGACTGTGTCACAGACTTCTTGAGTGGCCACAGACAAGTCATTGGGGGCCAGATCTTCCAAAAGCAGGTTTGCATGAGGTAGATCTGAGTGTGTGTGAGATGGTTGCCATCTTGGCCAACTTAAGGGGGCTCCAAGAGTTAAAAGTATGAGCTGTTACAGTTGGAGCTAAACACCCATGGTTCTGTAAGAATGCCCATCCTTTGTAGATTGTCCCAGAATGGAACTTGTACCATACTCGCTAGTGGGTTACATATATGCTACTGAATGTACACTTGCAAAGTCAGGAACTGATGACTGAAAGCCAGGTTTTTTACCTCTCTATACTGTTTGTCTCTCTGCCTTCAGACCCGAAACTTGTGATGATTCTTATACAGTAAGGTTAAAATACATTAATGTTTGTAAAGCTTTTTGAGAACCCCAGATGGAAAAACCTCATGTAGACATGAAAAGAAGTCTGAGTGAAATGTTGAGAGTGGAAGGTAGTTGCCATTTTACCCTTACCTTGCAATAGCTCTGATCAGTGGTGTCGCTGGCATTGGGCATGCCGGGGCACGTGCCCCAAGTCCCAATGCCAGTGCCCCAGATCTCCGCCCAATCGGGCTGGGGATCCGGGGCCTGGCTGGCCATCTGGCAGGCCCCGCCCCTGGCCAGGGATAGGGCCAGGGGGAGGCCATGCTGCTGCGGGCAGCTAGGCTGAGGCGGGGCCGGGCCAGAAGCGGCCGCTGGAGGCCAGGCCCCCAATCCCCGGCTGCGGACGGGGCCACCGCGGCCAGAGGTGGCCAGGCCCCAGACCCCCAGCTGGGGATCCGGGGTCCGGCCAGCTGGCCGCCCACGGCGGCACCGTCCCCTGCTGGGGATTGGGGGCCTGGCCACTGGTGGCTGCAGCCGTGGCAGCCCCGTCCCCGGCCAGGGATCCGGGGTTGCGTACGCGGGCCCGGTCTCCAGCAGTCGCTTCTGGCCGGGCCGGGCCAGGCCGCGCTGTGGCCTAGCTGCCTGCGGAGGCGCAGCATCCCCCTGGCCCTATCCCTGGCCAGAGGCGTGGCCGTCCAGCTGGGGGGGTGGCCTTCTGGCTGGGGGCAGGGACTGGGCCCATGCCCCCCGGTCCCTCCCTGCCCCAGTGATGCCCCTGGCTCTGATTAAATTAATTTGCTGAAACAATGAACAGAAGTATCCTCTTACATCAAAGGGGAGTGTTTTGGTGAGAGGTGTTATTTTTAAACTCATGACATTTGAATGGTAAGGGAATAAATCCAGTAGATATTTGTCTATGGTGACTGTTCTTAAAGCCAACAACATGATCAACATTCTAACTGTGCTCTCTTCTCTGCACCTTTAAATTTCTACAGCTTTGTTTCTCAGCAGAAGGCAACTGTCATTTTGTGCCTTATTTCTGGTTCAGAAATAAACCTCTTGCTCAAAGTGACTTTGTTATTTCTTTAATTTCAAATCAGAATGTTTTATAGGAAAAACATAGTATGTCTCCAGTATTGACAGCCATGAATCCTCCTCTCCATCTTCAAATAAATCTGAACTAAAACTTTTGGAGATGCAGAAAAGTTGCCCTACTCTCATGGGGCCTGAATGTAACTCCCTACTCCAACTGGTGAACACTTCCTCACAATTATTGTGCAAGTAACTGCTCCCCAAAGAAAGTAAAGGGTGTTCATTTTGGCCAAAGGTATTTTTGGCCTGAACAGAAACAAAACAAACCCAGAAATTTCATGGGAGTGTTTATTATTATTATTATCATTATAGTCAAAGGTGTGCATCTTGTGGTACCATCCAAAAGACTTAGTCAAGATTGGGGTCTGGTTGTATTAAATGTTACACACAGAAACATTGTCTCTAGCCTGAAGAGCTTAAATAATGCTTTACCCTTTGAGTAGCCCTGCTGCAGTTCACATGACCAATTATGCAGTATAAGATGTTAGTGTGAAATAAGACTATCAGAATCTGGGCCTACGAAAACAAAGGCAGCTAGGCAGTTATAGGTAACAGCTAAGTAAAATATTCAAGTACCCTTTGAGGTTTTTTTTAATTTCAGCCTGTTTCTTTTTTCTTTTTTTTGGTCAGCTTTCTTGACTTAGGGCAAAACTGAGAGCCAGTTACTCACACGAGTAGGCTTATTGACTTCAAAGGGCACGCTCACATGAGTAACATTCTGGCCCTAATTTTGCCGACTTAAAGAAGCATGGAAATTTCCTAGAAGCCTCCAAACTTCTGGGTACTAATTTAAACTAAACCCAAAGTCTGAAACTTTGGAGGCTTTTCTGTCCCAAGAAAAACCACAGGCTTCTCAGATTACAAATGTCACTGGAATCTGCAAGCACAAGTTACAGTAAAATATGCTTCCACTGTTACCAAAGATTAGTTTGGACATGTGGTCATTATTTGTATGGGATTTTTTAATCATAACCAGTGTCCTTTTTGTGGAAGCATATCTAATTATACACTGCAATAAATGAAAGAAACTGTATGCCCTGGTGGGGCACACTCCTAACATACTAAATGAAATATTTGGAGCAAGAGATGCATTTCTGAAATGGCTTTTCCATACTCTCAATCATTCAGTCCAGAAGTGTTCAGGACATACTGTCAACTATCAGGCTAAACAGAGAAAGGAGAGCATTATGCCATTCCTGAAATATTTCAGTGCCCACACATCTTCAGTTCTCATGACTCTCCTTTTGTTCAGCGATTTGTGTCAAGGATGTTAGCTATTCATTAGAATATTAGGCAATACTATAGAATTTTAAATTCTGTAATGCCTTTCATTCAAAGTGTATCCCAAACAAACACTTGTCAGAGTAAAATAATAAAACTACACAGTTCAAATATTGTAGGGAGGAAGAAATTCGAAGAGGCAAGGGGAAAAAAAAAAAACCACTAGTGTTCTTGTACAAGATTGGAAAAGTAATGGTGAGTTTATGAGGTGGAGGGATACTGGGAAGTTATTCCAGAACACAGAGCTGGAAGGTTCTTATAATCCTAATTTCTGAATTTATATGAAGTAGAGATTGACCCAACTGGAACCTCCAAGACTAAACTTTATATAGTTTCAGGGAGAAAGGGTGAAATTTGGATTTCAGTTCCCAGATAGAACCCTACTCCTATAAACTTTAGTTCTGGGATGGATCTAAAACTGGAAGAGAACCTGTTTTCCAGATCTTGGACAGAACTCAGGCTGTTACCCAGAATTTAAAATTTTCAGCTGTTCAGGCAGCTTTTTGCTTGCCTAAAGCTATCTACTCTGGGATAAAATAGGGTCTGCTTGCCTAAATGGGTAAAACACCCTAATGGAAAATACAGCTACAGCCTGCCAATCACAGACTTAAAGCAATGAATTCTTCGAAAACAAGTGTTAACATTTATTTAAGGATCACAAAAATTACAATGAGATCCAAGAACTGAAAATAGACATTTTAACAATCAATAATTACATGTCACAGTGAGTATTTTGCAAGGTGACAATTAAAGAGAATGCCGCTCTACTGGGTTACAAGGCTTAAAGTTGCATGGACATAATTACAGATTCAACGATAAACTTATTACTCTAACACAAATACATCACAAAAATCCTAACAGATACCTACACATTTAATAAAACTGTAGCATTCAGCAAATGGTGATCAGTCACTTGCTGAAAGGGTGAAGATAGGCTTTTCCCAGTCACACCGCACTCTCCCAGCTTTATTGACAGGCAGGCCACAAACACTCTTACTTACAGCACCTTCAAATCCCTCTGAATCATCATCCCTGGTCTGTTCTGTCAGAGACAGAGGTTTATCTCAGAATCTGGGCACATAAGTCAGGACTCAGTTAGCCGAATTGCCCAGATCCTTCAGCAAAACCAGTTCTTTTCTTGGGGTACTGCAGGCTGGTCCAGTTGCAGTTCAGCTACAAACAGCTTGCTTCTCTGATCAAGTGGCCTCCACTGCTTCTCCGGTCTGCACTGTGCTGGGCCTGCTCAGCTGCTTCTTTGGGTGGTGTGTTGCTCTTACTTTCTAGGATAGATTGGCTATACGCCTATAACCCCTTAGTTTCTTACCAAAATGGCAGATCAGAAGATCTTTTCTCTCAGCGTGAGGTCTCCTGCTGTCCTTGTTAGCAGCTGCAGATCCGCCAGAGCTCGCAGCCACAGGGCTCCAGCAGGGTCCTGTTGCTTTGAGTGCAGCCTTGGTGCAGCCCAATGGAGTGCCAATGCTTCACAAATTTGTTCCAGCCAAGTCTCCCTTTTATACTCTCCTAAAGGCCAGGCTGTGACCTTCTGCCCCTATTTGGATAATGACTCATGCTGATGACACTAAACTGGATGGGGTGAGCGAGATGAGTCAGGATTTATGAGGGGGTGGAGGGGGATACCTACTTCAACCAAGGAGTGGGAGGGGGAGGGATGCCCATATGTGGTTATAAGAGTACATTGAGGTATGGGCATGATCTTGGGGAGCAGAATGAGGTATGGGCACAATCCTGGTCACTGATTACTAACCTCGGCTGAATGCTACATTTGTTATTCTTATTACTGCCTAAAATATCCTCACTTACAATTACTACTTTATAACTAGGTGAACACTTCTATATCTTACTACCTAAAGATTATTCTACGGTTTTTTAAAAGGGCTTCCTTCCCTATCGGATCATCCTTCGCTACTGTTGCTCATAGTTTTTTAAATAGTTATATGACAAAAATCCTTAGCTACAAGGTGATATAAATTGATGTAACTCGTTAATTTTATGGAGTTGATTTACTTCAGCTGGTGATCTAGCCCTGAATTAGATGTGGCTAAAGACAGTAGGAATTTTGGGAGACCAGTTGTTCTTGTGAGATTACTATAATTTTGGGCTGAAATATTCAAAGAACACTTTAGGAGATTTTAGTGCTGTTAAATCTGAACCTCAGCTCAATTACTGGTTTAGGTTCCCCCTCAAAGTCTGAACTTTAGCCTCACCCTAATCCACATTGGGACTCCACTTCCTTAATGCATCACTCTCTTTCTAAAGGATAAAGAAAATTTAAAAATATTTGATCAGCAAGCTATTATTTTTGAATGTTTGACAAAATAGAAGCATATATGAAAGGAAATATGAGATAAAAATATATGATAACTGCATAAAATCGAAGTCCTTGGCAAATTTCAGATGAATACCGTCATTAAAAAGACAGGTAGAATAAAAATCAAATCGTTCTGGCATATAGTTCACTGACAAGGAAATAAGACCAATACTGTCACCAATTTACAAAATTTTCATCATCAAGCGTCTTATTGCTCATTTATATTTGAAGTTCATATTAAAAAGTAAATTATCTACAATCTCAAAATATGTATATTTATTGGCTTTGATAACATCATGGAACTCAGTTGGAAAAAGTTCTGGGGCAGAACAACCAACAATCCCCAGTGTGTGCTCAGAGGGTTTTCCTATTAGCTGTTCACAGAATTCACAAAATTTAATATTGGACACAGCCTCAACACCTGCCAAAAACTGACATCATAAGTTCTAAAAAGTCATCCACAAGCAGGAGCTGGGGAATGGGAAGCCACTCAGTACAGGACATCCTCCTCTGGCAATCCACAAAATGAGCCTTTTCCCACTGTACATGGATGGACATCTCCGTTAGCTGCGCAGCTGCACAACGATAAAACATTCAAGAGTGATTTAATAATACGGTCAAAGGAATGTCTTCCTCATAGCATGTGAGCGTTTGAATCTAGCAATCCAATGTCCTTCTGGTATTCTGCTCTGTTACGTATCCTGCCGTAACAGCTGATATCCTACAACTGATCTTCTGTTGATGCTATGCACATCCCCTGAAGCTTAGTTTGCTATTAAGAGAACAATAAAGTGCAGCTTTTCTGCCCAGTTTCTACCTCTTGCCACATTACTGACATTATTTTGCTGCAGAAATTGTAGACCTGCTTGCAACTTGTTTCCTCTTGATAATTGCTCTCTTACAGAAAAAGTTAGACCCCAGTGCCTTACACTGTAGTCTGTGGACACTGTACTGTCTCATAAAGTAAAAGCAGACACATGCGCCCAGGGACTGCTTGGTTACTCCTATATTGACAGATCTTCAGCACCCTTGTACAAAATTAAATTACAAGCTGTGTTTAGGAGCCCAGGTTACAACAGTATGGTGGATTGAAAGAAACACATCACAGCCATACACCGCAAAAAGTTTGGATTTAGCAGCAAACGGTCACTATTGCCAACAACAAACATTTCAAAAGCAAGTTGAACATAAAAATCATGCATTTAGCTTAAAAATAATGAGATGTAAGTCTGTAAAAAATAAAGACATTTTGAGTATTTTTTTTTTTTATTTTCTTCTTCATTTTGAGTCTTTAGGATTCACTTGGGTCACATTTTCAAGTTTCTTTGCAGCCACAAAGGCTAGAAACTTACATTTTCTTTTAAGTGAAAGCTGATATTCTCACATATTTATCTGTTTGAGTAAGCTCGGACATAAGCCACACTAAATATCATGAGAAATGCCACTACGTCATTGTTTGAGAGTCAAAAAATTTCAGTTAAACTTTCACCTCCACTGGAACATTTCTTGTTCATTTAGCTTCAGCACTTCCAAACTGAAGAAATATTTTGCCCTAGCAGTAGGTACTTATGGAAATTTCATTGGAGATTTTCTATTTTCTTTTAGATTTCCTGCTGACTTTTGCTTACCTGTGACAACTGGAGGCTTTACTTAAGGTTTAGGGAAGCAGATTCACCACCTTTGGGTGAGCGCTTCTGACGGGAAGCACACTATTTATTTACTGCTACTTTGTTCCTTGGTAAGTGATGGATATGAGCTTAGTGCTGTGAAAGATGGCAACAAGACACAGTACCTGCCCCAAATCGACAAAGATCAGGCAGAGGCGTAGAGGGAGACTCAGAAGACAATGATACCACTGATTATATGTTATAAAATGGGTGATGATGGCACTGTACTGAGAGGTATTAGCTTTTGTGGTTTAGTGGAAGAAGTGATCTATTACAAAGCATTTCAAGGGATGAGGGTTCAAGAGGCATTCAGGTATGTGGGTGCCTTGTGCACTGTGAGCAGGAGGCCATATCATGCATGGAGGTAGCTCAAAAGAAGGCCAGAGACAGAAGTGAGGAAAGGATTTGAAGGGAGCGGTGAGGCTGGTACTGTTAGAATGAAGAGTGTGGAGTCAGACTGGATAAGACACAATAGCAGAGAAAATGAGGAACTAAGCCTGTTTAGTGACTGAAATGACATTTTCTACAGCAAATGTCATTATTCAGTGGGCCCAGTAGAGCAGAGTCAGTGACAAGACAACTATTTTTAAGGAGGCAAAGTGGTCTGAATTAAACTTCTGGAATGTCTAATGGATGCCAGGTGCCTGATCACCTGTGTTCTTTGTGAAATTGGAGATGGACAGGAGTCCATAAGTTACCACCCCCTTCCTGCTAGGGTGGCTCTGTTCCCGCCAGACTATAAATGGTTCTCTCTGCACTGATTAGGGTAACAGAAAAACATTAGGCGTGTATGTTGGCAGGGGAGGAGGCAGAATCACTGAGGTGGGGGGCAGTCTTAATATTATACTTTTTTCATAAGCTAGCCAGAAAACAAATCTACTGACTTGTGCTAGATAGTGGAAGTGGAAATAAAATATTCAGGGTAGCTTTTGTTTTACAGTGGCTTAGGTTCAAATCCAGAACTGTCCCAGCAGCTTTGTATAAAGGAGGTTGGTATAAAATACGTTCATATTATAAAATCTGAAATGACTGCAGACAGCCTGCACTAACCACAAGAGTTCCGGAGCAGGCTGGCAGAGTTATAGGAAAACATTGTATCCTTGCTCTGCCAAGCTCTACTCTTCCGCGTCTGGCATTGGCTTCAGCAGTGGAAGATGTCACGTTGAGCAGGTACAGTCATACACACAGTCTTCACCTCAGCTTTCCAGTGGTTCATTAGCAGAATCCTGTGAAATGGTTAAGTGACCCCAGTGAGGAAGGGAGGAAACCTGGGGTGGCTGTGAAATCACATCTCTGCAGACAAAAAATATTTTCAATGGTGCAGAAATGAGGCTTGGAGCTGCAGTAAAACTGGGCAGGGCTTGAAGTAGGGCTGGCAAATCCAGCTCACATTTCTGAGGTAGATCTGAGTGTATATGGGGGGGCAGGGTTGTCCAGTGGGATGATGCAGCAAAGTCTGGAGCAGTATTATTGGACCTGCTCACTGTGTGTCCCTCCAGTGCCAAATGCACATGCAAGGCACAAGGACGCTTGCATTGGGATTGGGTTTTGTTTGCATTTCAGGCTAGAAATAGATCTCATGAGTTTATTTTGCCTTGTCCTTGGATTTGGCAATATTGTCTGTTGCCAAGCAAGGGGCATCTTTTCAGAGCTGCTGCTTCGCTTCACTGGTCCATCCCTAGTAAAACTCTGTGAGGGCTGATGCAATCACACAGGCCCATTTCATTTAGCTTTCACTGTGCTTCTGTGGTCTAGTATTAATGCCATTTCTTGCCACCTACTAAGAAAAAAGTAATATAAAAATGGATGTTGTGACTATACTGCAAACTAGTGGAATTCCCTCACAGGCTGGTGAGAGGACTGTCCCTAAGACACACTTAAGCTGTAGTGTGGTTAAGTTTGCAACGAAACCTTGAGATCTTCAGATTTTGCATTTTTAATTTGTTTTAAATGATCTCCACATTTTTACAAGTTTCGTTGAAAAGCAGGACCACTTTTTAATATACATGGGGACCCATTACCACAGGAGCATTGTTGTTTTCAAGGGAAAGTCTCAGCATTTTTTAAATGTAGGTTTTAAAAAAAATGTGTGCGTGATCAGTTTTTTTCATGGAAACATGCAAAAATAGAATTTTCACATGTTGTGATTTAAGAAATCTCTACTTCATGGAATTTTGTGGGAACAGTTAATATTTGCAGATGTGAAACTTCCTGAAATAAAGTAATGAACATCTTCATGAAAAAAATTCCTGAAACATTTTTCACAATTTCCTTCAGCTGTAATATAAACAGACTGTCTTGCATCCAGAAAACAACCATCTGCTGTCAGTTATTTATTTATATATTTATTTGGGTAACGTACGCTATGAAGATGAGGTGGTCTCGATTTTTAGCTTGCTATAAAGACAGCAGAAATACCTGCAACATAATAAAATATC
This sequence comes from Podocnemis expansa, assembly GCA_007922195.1. NCBI lineage: Eukaryota > Metazoa > Chordata > Testudines > Podocnemididae > Podocnemis > Podocnemis expansa. Next base: position 33,048,265 of record ML681963.1, read on the forward strand.
AAATAATATAGAAATACAAGAGAATTACAAACAGATCCTATTTCTTTGTACAAAAATCACAAACATGTACTCATCTAGGCCTCATCTTGTAAACATGATTCTACATGGACTTAACTATAAACAAATGATTCCATTAGCATCAGAGGAACTGTTCACATGCTTAAAGTTAAGCTTGTGCATATGTTAAGCAAATCCTGCAAAGTCTTCCTAATAGAATGGTGTTTATTTTTGGGAACATTCCATGGAACTATTTACGTGCGTAAGGACCCCCTCATATGCAGAACCACTTCAGACAATGCTGCTTGGCACCGGTCCATAGGGACAGGCTGAGATGTCACGTCACTTCTTGCTCAAGCTCCGAAACTATATGGTATGCATTATAAACAGCTTCATATTGGCTAAAATTATTATGGTGATAGCTAGCTCCTCTTAGGGCTTGCTGTTTATCATGGCCTGGCTTGGATACTGTAGATATTCTTTTCCTCCTCTATGGGGCAGATGTGATGGACACCCTGGAAAACATGTTTTATATTGGCTACTGAAAACAGGTAGCAACTTTTAATTATTACTGACTGATTTGGGAGAGACAACACTGAACAAATGCCCTGGGGAGTATAAATCCATTAGCAGTCCCTGGGCCTACCCAGTCTTCATCTTCCCATTTTCTATTGTGCTCCTTTCTAATGCCTGGTCTTCTCTTTCTGTCTGCAGTACAAAAACTGTCATTTCATTTCAAATGTTGAAATGCACCTTCCACTTCCTTTATGTTCTCAAAAATGCATGGCCACCTTCCTCCAGAACTCTAAAATGGAAGCTGCTAAAATCATCCTTGCCTATTTTGGGGGATCATGTCACCCCTTCTTTGACTTCATTAACTGACTTTCCTTGTCCAGCTATTTCATATTGAAAAGTCCTGTCTTCCCTCTCAAGGCCCTTCACAGTTTTGCCTCTCTCTACTGTGTGGAGTAGCTGTAGCTCTTATGTCAGGGTGTGGGAAGGTGGCCAGAGTTCAAAGAAGGGACACACTTACTCATCCACTTCTTGTATCGTATCATGTTGTCACCTTCTTCCTTCCGTTTGGTCACTCACTTGTGTACTTCTCCCACAACTGTCTCTGTGCCAATTTCTATGCTGTCATGACATACATTGGAGCTGAGACCTTTCTCACAGAGAGTGGTGAGAGGAGGGAGAAGAAAGAGCCCAGCAATTAAGGGTGCTTCTCTCTCCCCATCCTTTCGCTCCTCTGAACAACAAGATGGCTGGTCCATTCATCACAGTCTGCACCTCTTCCCACCAACCCTCAGGCCATGGAAGGTGCAGAAAGGGATGAAAAGCCCCCGAGATTCCCTTTGCCCAGCAAAGAAGAGGGGGAGAAGAGAACCCTGCTGCAGCCCTCCCAATCTGAGGGCTCCCCAAAGGAGCCGACGTGAGGCTAGAGGGGCAGAACTAATGTGGGGGGTAGGTTTAATGAGGATGTAGGGGGCAGAATTAATTGCTGGGCAGGAATGGGCAAATGTGTGGTGAGAACTCCTGCAGCAGGAGCCAAAATCATTCTGATAAGTTTGAGAGCATTGACAACACTCACATCTGTGCAGCCTAGGCAGAGAATTCAAAACAAAAAGACTCAAAACACAAAACAAGTTGGTTTGATTTTTTTAATCTCAAGAAAGTTAGGACCCATCTCAGGATTTCTGCATCTGACTTGATTTTTGAAACTTTGGGGTGAACAGTGCTGGGTGTCCTCCTGGGCTCCAACCACAGCTGGAGGCTGGCGTGTGATTTCTAGTCCCAGAGACATGCACTAATTCCCTAAGGGTTGCCGCGATAACACAGGTAGTGGCAGTGGCGGGATGGGTTAGCTACACTGAGCATAAACCCACCTGACCCCCCTGTATATCTATGGAGGATACCTAATCCATGCCACTGCCACTTGTGTTACTATGGCACTACTTCTATTAATGCCGTCCTATATTGATGAGAGCTAGGGCAAAGGTGTCTATGTGACCTGGCAATCACAACACTGCTGCACAGAGTAGCTATACCCTTAGAATGTAAACTTTTCAAAACAGAGTGAGTGTCCTCCTCTGTGTGGATAATATGTAGAATAACATAGGTGTTCCTACCCAAAGCAACTAAATGAATATGAATTAGAGAGACAAGAGAATGAATTCACACAGCTTTGGTCTCTTGCTGAATAAATTATAGTAATATTGAGCCTCTTTATAATGGTACAAAACAAAAAAAGGAGGTGCTAATGGGTGAAGAAAATTAAGCAGTTTGTTCTCTTTGTTGGCAAGGTGAGGGACTGAGGTGTGGGGCTGAGAACCAGGAGTAATTCTTACGTTCTGATTCCTGCTTGGTTGTTGAGTTATTGCATGGCTTTGGACAAGTTGTTTCAATTTCTTTGTGTCTGTTTTCTACTTCATGCTGGTGGTAATGAAGATAGATTGATTAGTCATTGTTTGTACAGTAATTTTTGAAGCGCTAATAAAGAATAACTATGTTATCTTATGTTTGGGTAAAAAAAAGCTTTGCAGGGTGTTTCAGTGCGTTTAATAGTTTCCTATTTAGTTTTGGCAGTAAAGTAAAGGTGGGGTGTGTGTGTGTGTGTGTGTGTGTGTGTGTGTGTGTGTGTGTGTGTGTGTGTGTGTGTGTGTATTCTGTAGCAGTTTGTTAGGGAGGAAATGGTGTGTGAGATTTCCCTGAGTAACTGTTGGAACCATTGCCCAGATGTTCAAAAAAAAAAAAAAAAAACCCACCAAAACTGGTTTGATCAGTGAGAGCAGAGCACACAATCCTTTTTAAATAGCATGACCTGTTCTTAGGTGGCAGGTCACGCTGTATCACTCTGACCCACAAGTGGGAGGGAGGGCGAGGAGAAGGCTCTTTCAATTTTATTGTCATCCATTCTGGGCTGCAGGAACCAGATTTATTTTCTTAAAACAATAAAATTTATTAAATTAAAAGGCGAGTGTGCCCTGCAAACCTTTTTTGAAGGATGAAGTCTGTCACAGGATGAACATCTGTGCACAGGGCTGGATTAACTAGCCTGGGGGGTCCAAGCTGTCCCCAGTGCAGCCCCCCCACCACAACCTGAGCCTCTACCCCCCAGCCTGGCGGCCTGCCTCTGGGGGGCGCCTGGGGCCAAAAAGCGATCTCACCCTAGCCCAGCTCCAGCCAGTCTGGTCAGGGGGAATGAATGGGGCTGACTGGTACACAGTGCGGCCCCCTGGTACAGCCCTCCAGGGCCATGGGCCCTGGAAGGCCATGCTGAAGCAGCTGAGGCCACGCTGAGAGTCTGCAGGCCCTGGCCCCCCAGGCAGAGTGAATAAGGACTGGCCCATCCCACTCTGCCCCTGGGGCCAGCCCAGCCAGCCCAGAAGTTCGGGGTGGGAGTACAGAGCACAGCCTCTGCCTCCATCCCCCACCCGCCCCCTAATGGCTGCAGGGCAGGACTGCTCTCAGTGCTTCAGCCCTGCAGGCCTGAAGGGGGCAAGGGGGAGCTGGTGTTTTAGGGGCTGGAGCCTGGGGCCCCCATTTTGGCCTCAGCCCCTAAAGCTCCTGCCATAATCTGGCTCTGTCTGTGCACCTCTGTGCTATGATCTATATGATTTTTCTGTTGTTGTATGATTTCTGCACCAGTTAGGCTGTGCAAGGTTTCTTTATGAATGCTCATAACCTATTCTACAGGATTAATATACTATCATGTTTCTTGCAGTGACATATATGTGTACAGAGGCGAAGCATGTTACATAGCGGAGATACTGAAAGCTAAGTCTAGCACAGAGGCTGGACAATTACATGGCAAAGAGAATGCAAATGCCATACCTGGCTCAGGTGGAAGTAAAGAGAACCATGCAGCAGGACAGAAGGGGAGGAGTCAAGGGGGTCTGGAAACAAAGAGAGACACTTTGAAATGGCGTGGGGGTTTTTCCATGGGAAACTCCATCTTGAAACATCCTCAAGATGAAGTAGGCCCTGCCTTGAAAGAGGCAGAGAATGGCTATAAACCATCACAGCCAGACTTGAGAAGTGAGATGAGCATATTTGTAATAGTGTTATTAGTTTAGTATGTGTGTTTTATCTTTTATTTTCTCATGATAGCTTCTGACTCAATTTATATTATGATTCTGCATTGATTTGCTCTAGTCTCACTTAAAATTGTACTCTAAACTAGTATTTGTTTTATCTAAAGCTGTGTGGACTTTAGAGTGAATGCAGAAGGCTGGGCACGATCCATTTCAGTGTTAAATGAATGGACTTGAGTCTATGGCAACTGTGGGGAGAGCCCAATTCCCTGTAAGAGAGAGGCTTCCACAATGATGTCCAGGCTGGGGTGCTTACTGGGGGACCATCCGCTACGTGACTGGAGAGCGCACACTCACTCCCTGGGACTGGCTACATGCAGGAGACTAGAGTAGACTAATTCAGGAGTGAGCTGTCACCTAGCTAGGTGGGGTAAATTGGGGTTCAGAAGTGGATATTGGGGGGGGGGTCAAAGTGGCACACCAGACCAGATCTGGGGGGTCAGTCTGTCACAAGGTCACTAAGATTGTGTACTGAATCCCCCAAACAGCATGTTGAGATTCTTCAAATAACTGGCTGTAAACATATCTTATCTCTATTTCAGGTGCACCCACCCAATACCTCAGAAGCTGGGATGCCTCAGAATGTAGCATGCTCTGAAATCAAACATATCCCACATTTCTTTGCAGTGTGCAGCATGTTTTTAAGGGTGCAGGTAAAGGGGATTTAAAAAAAAACAAACATTGGATTGGATTTAATGAATTATACAAACCAAATCCTGTTTCTTTTTCTGTTCCCAAAGTATAAAGGCCCATGCCTTCAAGTGGTTGTAAGACTCCCTTATGGACCCTGAATTTTATTCAACACTAGAATCTTGTCTTTCACTTCAAAGTCAAGGAAGAATTTTTGATCTCTGAAGGACTAATTACCATGCAGTACACCACTATATTGACTTACAGAGATATGAAGTGGGGACAAAAAGAAGGCAAACCCATACTACAGCAATCCTTTATTATAAACCCAAGTTTACTTGTGTATGATACTGTAGTGCATGTAGTAAACATGCTGTTTTCTGTGTATGTAAGAAAGTGCCTGCTCTCTGGTATTTGGTCTAGGTACCACTGTGGCACCCTCACCTTAGTTAATCAGGGCCTCAAACAACTGCTGAAACCCCTAACATACTGGTTTGATAAGGAAATACTATTATCACTGTTCTGGAGTAGGGAACTAAAGCACAGGGTAAGTGGATGGCTTTGTGGCTAAGGTCACAAAGGCTAGGTCTACACTGTGGCCTTAAGTCAACTTAAGGGCCCTTGAGTCAACTTAAATAAAGCCCAGTCCACATATATAAATCATTAAGTCTACTTAAGCAAGTGCTTAAGTTGATTTAATAACTCCTGTGCCGTAAATCAGCTTAAGCTTTTAAGCTGGCTTTACAGGGCAGGCCCCACCCCCTTCCATGCCCCTGGGCATGATCAGGCTCAGGTCTGATCCGGCCAGGGGGCCCGATCTGGCTCTAGCCCTGTGCTGAGGAGCTGAGGCTGGATTGGCTCCCAGCCCCTTACTGTGGGGGCAGGCACTGGCAGCCAGTTTGTGCAGCCTGCAGAGAGGGGTTAGGAGACGGATGGGGCTCTCAGCCCCTCTCTGGAAGCTGCAGGGGCTATGAGTCCGCAGGGAGCCCATCTGACTCCCAGAGGCTTGCTGCAGGGGCCCCAGCAGCTCGGAGCCTGGTCAATTTCACAGACTCCAAGCCTGTGACATTGACCATTGCAGCCTACAGAGAGGGGCTGAGATCCCCATCTAGCTCCTAGTCCCTTTCTGCGGTTGGCCAGGGCTGGCAGCTCACTCCTGCCCTGGCCGCTTGCAAGCGGCTAGGGGCGGGGAGAACCAACATCTCCGCCAGGGGTGCAAGGAACAGCATCTCCCCCAGGGATGCGGAGATCGGCATCTCACCCATGGGCAGGGGGAAATGGCATCTCCCCTGGACACTTGCAAGTGGCCAGGGGAGATACCGGTTCCCCCTACCCCTGGCCACTTGCAGGCGGCCAAGGGTGATGCATGGCAGGGGATGCTTGCAAATGGGCCAGGGGAGATGCTGGTTCCCCCCTCCCCTGGCTGCTGAGAGGGGCTTGGAGTCAGGTTGGGCTCCTACTCCCTCTCTGGCCCTGCCACCTGTGGAGATGTCCTGGGGAGTGCCTGGCTCCTGCAAGTGATCACAAATGGCCTGGGGCCAAATTTGGCCCTGACTCACTTGTCACTGCTGGCAGGAGGCTTGGCTGCCTGGTCAATATCACAGTAGTGAAATTGACTGGGCTGCTGAGCCTCCTGCCACAGTGACATGTCACCCAGCGCCCAATTCAGCCCCAGGTCACTTGTGATTACGGGCAGGAGCCAGCTCCAAGGCCCCACTGCTGGTGGAAAGGGGGTGGGAGCAAGATTGGGCTCCTAGCCCCTCTTTGCCTGCCCCACTGCTGGCAAAGAGGAGCTGGGAGCCGAACCCAGAGGGCAGGAGCCGGATCAGGCCCTGATGCAGGTTGGCTGCTGGAGCTAACTGGGCTCAGGGTACCGAATCCGGACTGGAGGTGGGGTAGGAGGAGGGGAGCCCTGCGGAAATCTGCTCCCTGTCCATGCAGACATACCCCACAGTCAACTTAACACGGTCGACTTAAAGTCGACCGTGTTAAGGTGACTGCCAGGCCCCCCCTCAGCGTAGACATAGCCAAAGTGTGTGTGTAGCAGAGGCCTGAATTATACTCAGATCCCATGAGCTCCAGTCCAATCAGTTCCTGTAACCAAAAGACCATCATCTACTCTATCAGAGATGGAGGGTACAGATTTGTCTCTTGTGGGCTGTATCTGCACTAGAGGGCTCAGTTAAGTTGACTTAATAAGAACCTTATTAAGTCGACTTAGAGAGTCTCCATTTGTTCAAGTTGACTTTATTAAGTCGACTTAAGCCAGGGGACCCATTTAAAGTCAACTTAATAAAGTCAACATGAAGTGGCTCCCCTGCCTTAAATCAACTTTATAAAGTTGACTTAAATGGCTCTACTGCCTTAAGTTGACTTTAGTAAGTCAACTTTTATGGCCACATTTTGTTAAGTTGACTTAATAAAGTCGACTTAAATCTTAAAGTCGACTTTAAGGGTGAGAGTTATTAAGCTGAGTTAAGGAACTCCAAATGTGGCCTTGAAGTTGCTTAAGTTGACTTAAGCCTGGTTAAATCAACTTAAGCCTCCAGTGTAGACAGAGCCATGGAGACTTAATATGCTTGATAGTGGAAAATGCTTTTTTTTTAATCTTTGTATCTGGGCACAAAATAAACATACACGCACACACACATGCAGAGTTCTGGACAGATCCTCAGCTGGTATAAATTGTCATAGCTCCACTGAAATCATATGGTTCTATAATAGTTTACTCAAGTGAAGAATATGCCCTGTAGGGTCTTTTCATGTTTGTTTGCATAAATAATTAGCCTTGGGTCTATGTATAGAAAGATTGATGAAACAGACCTTGTAGGAAAACTTATTTATGTTAAAAATGAATTCTGTGTCATCTTTAGCTTTCTGGATGTATTGATTCGTTATGTTCTTTGTATGGCTCTCACTGACATATAGTTCCTACTGTACCTTAGTACTACCTCTCTTCTCTGTATGTTTACTTCTGTGTAACCTTGTGATTCAAGGCACTTATCTGGAATATGGGACATCTGGGTTTATTTTCTGGTTCTGTCACAGACTTCTTTTTATGACCTTGAGACAATAACCTATGTTTCCTAGGCCAAATTATGATTCCATTGCACTCAATGGCAATTTTGTGTGCATAACCAGGGTTGGCCCTCTCTGCCTACTTTTCCCCATTTGTAATATGGTAATAATGATATTTCTTTACCTCACAGAAGTGCTGAGAGGATACATTTATTGACATCTGTGAGGTTCCAATACTACAGGGACATGAACCCCCCCCCCCAAACCTATAAATAATACTATAAAATATGCAATATCTCACCCTTACTTGTGTCACATCTTGGGCACTTGAAAGACTAGGTCCTCATCATAATTGTTTACAATTTGGGACTTGAAAGGCTGTGTTTGTATAATCACAAAAAGTCAGCATGAAGCTCCTATGCAGGGAAGGAAGAGATGATGCCCTGAAGCATGTTATTTCTTTTGGGGTATTTTTCTGTCCCTCTTCACTCCTTTGCAAAAACTGTCTTAACCTTCCTGCCACCGATCAGTACGCATGCAAGTGATTTAATTAAAATGGCTTTTATCTATTATGCTGAAAACAAGGAATTGACAATATCCATTAAAATTACTGTTATTGTTCACATCAAATAGATTTCAGCAGCAGACAAAAAGTGCATAGAGGGGAGCTACAGAGCCTGAAGAACATGGCGTATAAAATTAACAACAACAAAAATTTCAAAATGCTTTTAATCTCACAATGTAATTATTTTACCTGCCAGTCAAGTTATCTTTTAAGCCCTCTCTCCGTTCAGCCAAATGAATTAAATTCAATTAAAATGCAGAGAATTCAAGAGGTGGAAATGATAGTTAACTCACAGAGTTCTGTTGTGATAGTTATTTCATGTATGGCTAATTATGTGCATTGCAGTAGCACACAAGGTCCCCCCATTCAGAACCAGGGCTCCATAGTGCTGTGTGCTGTACAAACACTGGTGTTAGCAATGATAGAAAATTTCCATACAGTAGGAAAGGGCTCCTGGGCCTACAGTGGTATGTAGATATGGATGCAAGAATTTCCTTAACACAGTGGGGCGAAATATGTCAACACCCCAGTAAGGTGTATATTATTTCTGCCATTTTACAGTTGGAGAAACTGAGATATAAAGAATCTGAATAACTTGTCAGAGGCAATACAGGGAGTAAAGATCAAGGCTGTAGTTAGAACTCAAGTCTTCTCACTCCTGTTACTTATTGTAGCTATACTGTGCTGCTTCCCTTATAGCTAGTAAATGAACTTTATAATTGTCCCTTCTCATTCATCTCTACCCTCCTCCAATGCATGGAGAATTCAAAATCAATTAAACAAAATATGCAGATAATTGGGCCTCCCTGTATACGAAACTCCACAGTTTTGAACCCAACTTAGTGTCATCCTATGAACATGTTCCTATACGTTCTTTTTCTTTTCTTTGTTTTTAAGTGGTAAAAATACATTGAATACCTCTAACCTTTAGGATTTTCAGCATCTGGCTGGGCAGCACACTGTGTATTCACAGTAAACCCAGCATTCCTGCACAGTGCAAGAAAACAGACGGTACCTATTGACAGCAATTACTGCAAATGTTTTCTATCAGCCTCTGCGTGCCCATTCTTTCTGAGCAGATGGCGTCAGCTTCACATTATTTCACTGTGATGCCTTTTTAAAAATTCAGTTTATTCTTGGTGCCTCATTCACTTTTGCCAAAGAGGCTTTTTAATTTTTCATTCCTCACAATGGGATATGGAATAGTGTTGAAAGGTATTGTGGCTGGCATAGCCTCCAGGCTTCGTGATGCTGAGTAAAATACTTCTGCTCTTTTTTTTTTGCTGCTTCATCTTGGCTTATTAAAAACTGAGTAGGAAAAAACAAAAAAGCTCAACCCATGCAAAGAGGTTAGGTGCAAGGAAGACACCTGGTTGGATTGGAAATGCTGAGCCCCAGCATGGACAGACTTACTTTTTAATGGCCAGGTCAGTATTTTGAGCTTTCATCTTCATGTGTCTATGTAAAACTGAAACAAAAGTACAAACAGTTTTGCTTTTAATTGCTCATTCTCAAGATTGCTAGATGATGACAGGTGTGAACAAATGTTTTATAATCCAACTGAAAGGTTGAACTTCTCCTAACCTTTTCATCAACATACTCCGCAAGCTTAATTTTCCTTACATTTTCAACAGGGTTTCAGATTTCTATCTATTGTCTGTCACAGCTGAATTATGACCTTGAAGAGCAGGACAGGAATTGCTTCTGACCAATTAGGGGTGGAAGCTCTGGCCATATGGTTTCTTATTAATTGTTATTCCCTGTCTGAGAATGAGTGTCCTGAGTACTGCACAGAACACGGTGTATACAAAGTTCCTGTGTGATCTTGCAGTGTGATCTTTTATCATGAATCCTTGCTTACACCTCTACAGAGATGTTTTAATGTCAGTGGCACACCAAGAGTATATAAGGTCTATACTAGTGGTATGCAATGCAGGATCAAGGATCAACCACTTAGATTGTAAACTCCTGTCACCTGCAGAGAAGACATTTTTATCTCAAGCAAATGAAATGTTTTTCCTTCTTTGGTAGGAGATGTGTACGCACACTGCTACACTGCTGCTGCTCCATCCCCTGCCCCTAGTTTACATAGTTCATTAGGTCTAGCAAAAATGTGAAGTCTCATACACTCAAAGAGGCATCATTTTGATCATCCTGTAATCTCACCTACTGCACAGTGCAAGCCAAGAAGCCTCACCCACCCACTCTTGTATCTTCTGGTTTGAGTTATTGAAATTAAGTCCTTCCCTTGAGAAGTTCTTTTGACATTAGTGGCAGCCCAGATTCATCCTTGGAGTCTCACTATTGAATTCATTCGAATTATAATTTGGGATTAATTTGGCCTAATTCCTTGCCTGAGAAAGGATCAAATGGGGATAGAACAGTCACAGATATGTGAATAGTGTTAGGATGATGAAGGGGAATTATTTAGGATGGAGTATGAGGATGTAAGAAATGTCCATGGGTTGAAATTAGGAAAAGAAAGCATCTAAACTGACACCTTGTAACAGTGAGATCTGTGGACCCATTTCCCCAAGAGAAGTGACAGAAGACCCATTTCGTGGAACTTTTACTAGTCTAGAGATAAACCATGAGAAAAACCTATAGGGAACAGTCCTGCATCGGCATAGAGATGGACTGAATGATTTACTAGATCTTTGTCAGTGCAAGCAAATTTCTGTGAATCAGACATTGTAACCCCAAGTGACACACTTGCTGCTAAATCATGTTATTCACATGTTTGTATCTTGCATGACATTTGTTCAAAATTATTTATTTAAATTTTCCATTAATTTTTTAATTTAAAAACCCATCACTCATTTTGTCCTCACTCTTTACTGTTGTTAGTGGGAGAAGTTCAAGTCACTATCTAGCATTTTAGGTACTCTGATGGATATATGTGGCAGCGCCTCTCTGAAGTACATAAACAAAGGGAAATGGATTTTATGAAGCAATAGTTAATTCGATTGTGCCCATGAGCAAACTGAATTCCTTTATAAAGTAAATGAATAAACCTGTTCAATCAAGATATCAAATCTTTAAGAGAATCACTGTGCAGAATTCACCTAAAATATCTGAACATCAGTTCCTCTTTTTTGCTTATCAGCTGATACCTGAGTTAAGGGTTCTGTGTTTCCCTTGCTAGTTTTTAGTCTCATGGACACCTGAAGATTGGAAGAGAGAAGGACCAGCACTATTCACAAGATATTTATTGTAAGTGCTTCCAGCAATGGCTGCAGGAAAAAGGACAAGGGGACTCTGAACTCAGGTCTTAATGGGAAGGAGTGTTTCAGTTCACCAACATGGTGAATAAATAGTCATCTTCCATTGTGAAGCTGCCCATTATTTTTCATGAGTGACTAATCAGCTTGCCAGTTCAGACTACTCAAGTTAATGAAAGTGATAATGTATAACACAGCAATAGCCTCTGATTTTGTACTTATTAATATACTTGAGTAGAGCCAACTTTACTGCACACCTGTCCTTGTGGTTTAATGTGACCTGTGAAAACCTGTGCTGTATAATCATTTCTCAGAAGTTGCATTCACACTAGAGTCTTGCTATTTCTTGTTGGCGGCTGACAAGGACACATGTGATTTTAGCACTGGCAAACATGCTGTATTAAATGCCTCAGAAATCTTAGGCACTGTGAGTGAGCTACTGCTAAGCAGAGCTCAATATAGCTTGGGATGAGTTGTGCTGAGACAGCTGTAAGTTATCCAGGACCCAGTTTATCTATCTACTTCTATAACATTTGAGTGCTTCAATAAATATGAATAAATTTATTCCCTCAATACCTTACGAAGTAAGTCATTGTTGTCATCCTCATTTTAGTGATGATGAGCAGAGGCAGAATTCAGTGCAGTACACCACTGCAAGCAGGACTTGCATAGGCTATGAGATTGCCCTCGGCACAGGTGTCAGCTTTATCCGCAAAGATGTGTTCTTTTGTTTTGCTCAAGGTCACACTGGGAAGTCTGTGCAGAGACAGAACCTGAACCAGCTCTTGTGATCCCAGCCTTGATCACAAGACCACTTTAGGAAGTAGCTGTTGAACCCATATCACACTTGACCTTGGTCAAAAGGCCAAGAATAAGTGTTTGTATACAGGATAATGTAAATTACATACAAAAACATATGGTAGACATAGCTGACAATTTTTTTAAGCAGCTCTTCGAGAGACCTATTTGCACGTGAGCACGTGAAGTGGGCAAGCTACGTCTGATTTAGCCCATCTTTCCCTAGCATCTGATAATAACAAATTAATGCTAATACTTACATTTTAGCATCTTAAAGTGCTTTCACGTACCTGTAATGTGGGTCGGTAGGCACAGAGCTCTGTGTGGATACAAAATTTGTATCCTCCTCTAAGCTACAATCTGCAAACACAGAATGTGGGTATCTGCAGATTTGCAGGGCTCTAAGGCTACATCTACATTTGCTTTTTTAGTTTGGGCATGCTAGTCCAAACTAAAAAAGCCTGAGGTTACGCCAAACTAGCCTTGGACTAACTGCAGCTTTTTAGTTTGAACTAGCTGTGCATCCTAGTTTGAAATAACTTTTTAGTTCGAATTGGTAAGTGCAGCTAGTTCAAACTTTTTTAGTTCAAACTAAGCCTTAGTCTGTCTCTACATCTCACTTAGTTCAAACTCTAAGTTCAAACTAAGTGCTTAGACCAGCCTAACCAGTTGAACTTATTAGTTTGGACTAAGCTTTGATTAGTCTGAACTAAGAAATTTCTGAGTTCAAACTAGGCAAAGCCTAGTGTAGACACGGACTAAATTATTCTAGACTAAGCTTGCTTTGTCTGAACTAATTGGTTAGTGTAGACATAGCCTAAAGATCATCACTGTTTCTAATTTATGGATGGGAAACTGAGGCACATAGAATTTGAGTAAAGGCAGCCAGCCAATGAGTAGCAAAGGTTGGAATGAAATCCAGGCATCTTGATTTCTGCCTTGCATATCGGATGTAGGAACTGCTCATCTTCCCTCCATTTGTCCCTACAGTGTTTTCCTTGCTACCTTGTCCTCTCTTAAATCCTAATCTCCCTCCCATCTCTTACTGATTCACCCTTCAAAGGGATAGCCATGTTTGTCTAGTTCAGCAAAACAAGCAAGGAGTCCTGTGGCACTTAAAGACTAACAACTTCATTCATCGCATGAACTTTTGTGGGAGAAAATCCCATTTCATCAGATGCTTTGAAGATGGGGGAACTCACAGAATGGGAGAAAAATAAATGCAGGTCACAGTGACCTCCCATTCTGTAAGTTTCCCCCATCTTCAAGGCGTCTGATGAAGTGGGATTTTCTCCCACAAAATCTCATGTGATGAATGAATTTGTTAGTCTTTAAGTGTCACAGGACTCCTTGCTTGATTCACCCTTGTCTCTTTCTTTGACTTCCTCCTGAACTTTATCCTGCTCCATTTCTACACCTGCTCAGTCTCACCCTCCTCATTTCTTTCCTTCACTCTTTTCTCTCAGACTTTCTCTGTATTCTCTCTGCTTCTGTCTCTTTCCCTCACACCACAGAGTGGGCTCAGTCAGAGCAAGGAAATAGTAGTAGTGGATACCTGTTCTACTACAAGTCCTGCCCTGAGAGTTACAGTGGGGAAGAGGGAATCAGCAGATGAGACAGAGTAAAAGGGTATGTGGAGATAGAGGAAAAGACCTTTGGCTGCCTTCTCAGAAACCCAAGGAGTAGCCTCTCCTAGTGAGGAGGAACTTAAGTGGAAATCTTGCTCATTGCCTCAAGCTCTGACTGAAGCCAGGTCTACACGGGCCATGAATTTTGGTGGCAGTCAAAGGTAAACACTCAAGCTATATAAAATAACTCACATATCTCCCTTTGACTCCCAAATGCAGTGGTTTTCAAACTATGGGTCAGGACCCAGTACTGGGTCACAGACCCTCAGGTATTGGGTTCCAGCGCCCTCTGTTGCTGTCACCGAAAGACTGAAATGCATTTCTCAGAGATGTAATAGTTGAGTCGTGGGCATAAATTATTTTGTTTTAATGAGGTCCTGATGAAGCAAATTTGAAAACTACTTCCCTAATGCCTACCTACCACAGCAGCTCCACTGTGTTGAGTTAAAGGGAAATGCTGACCCTTCAACTCAGTGCTGCTCTTCTTAAGGGAGTGGATTTACTGCATCGAATTCCAGATTGACTGAATGGGTCTTCATTGACCACTCAATCAAACCTGAAAGGTTGAATTTATGGCACCAGATTTGCTGTCACCAGTGTAGATTAGGCATGAGAGCATGCAACAATGATAGCAAATGTGTGTCATTCCAAATGAGTGACACTTAAAAGATATGCATGGCCCATTAAATGCTGAAGATAAACTCCTTGCTCAGCAGAGTGTAAGTAAAGCCTTAACAAGGGACCATATAGAACAAGAGTAGGTCAAAGCACACTAGCGAACTTCTGGTGCATGATAACAGGATCAATGCATTTAGTGCACAACATGCTAGTGCACTGTAGGAAAAACTTCTGAACTGTCAGGATAGTTAAGCACTGGAACAAATTGCCTAGGGAGATGGTATCATCATCACTGGAGATTTTTAAGAATAGGTTAGACACACATCTGTTAGGAATGATCTATTCATTACGCAGTCCTGCCTTGAGTTCAAGGGGCTGGACTAGATGACCTCTCTTGAGGTTTCTTCCACTCCTACACCTCTGATTTACATTGCAGCTTACCCCACTTTAATTTGCCGTCTAGATAAGCCGTTAGTTTCTTCTGTACCAGGCTTCAATAACTTGGAAACAAAATGCTACTGTCACTGTAGACAAGTAGCGTTATCAGAAATATAAAGGTGCAGAAGAACACATCCCAGTTTCATAGCTACAGGCACCACAACTAACATCTAAAATTGAACTGCTGAAATCAGTGGAAATTTTTGCCATTTCCTTGAGTAGCTACAGAATGGGCACAGGATGACTTAAAGGGATCAGTACTGAAGGATGAATAATTGAATGAAAAGGAAAAAAGGTGCAATGATAGGGCCTTATTTACAACTCCTACTTATATAGGTAACTCCATTGACTTTATAAGTGTTACACACAGTCTTAAGACCTATTTTGCTTAGTCTAGGATACAGGATTGGGTCCTTACCGTTTTCTAAATATTAACATTTTTAGGGCCAAGTCCTGCTCCATTAAAGCTCACACTAACTTCAAGGGATCTTTAATTTCTTCAAGGTGTCCTTAATTAAGACAGTAGTCTGAAACATGCAGCCCCTAAAGCTGTTTCCTGTGGCCCGCACTGACACTATCATTACCGATATTTACAATATCTTTGTATGAAAAGGTTTCACTGGTGCGGCCCTCGGGCTAACATACTGGTCCTCATATGGCCCTGTACTAGTCCTAATACAGCCCTTGTGATGATTTGAGTTTGAGACCCTGAATTAGGCTCTGTTATGTAGTGTTTACAGAGCTTTGAAGGAAATGTACAGAGATATAAGTGCTAAGGTTTTATTATTAATTATTATTTAGCGTTACTATTAAATTCAGTTTTATTTTTTGCTTGTCATAAAGTTGGATATGACATAATATTGAGCACTTAGGTACTTGAACAAAGGAAGAAAGAAGACGACTATCTTAGGCTATGTCTACACTATAGAGCTATATTAAGCCATCTTAATAAGGTCTACTTTAAGCCAGCTTAAAGTAGACCTTATAAAGTTGGCTTAGAGCATCCACACTCAAAATGCCACGAGACTGCCCCCATCCACACTGGCAGCTGCTAGCTCACCCTAGGAGTGGTGCATTGCGGGTATCTGGCCCACAATGCACCACAGCAGAGGTGACTCTCTCTCCTGGCCACTCCTTTACTACAGGAAGTGAGCATCCACACCACCCTCCATACTGTGTGTGGCAGCAGGGAGGTCAGGGAGCCTGATGTGGCCCAGCAATCTGCCAGCACAGCACTCCACACCCTCCCTGCATTGCCCTGACTCCTCCTGCTCTGGACCAGGTGCCGCAGGGCAACTGACAGCGCTGGGGCAGGGTGAAGAAGTTGTCAAGACACAAACACTGGGAAACAGCACATAGAGGAAGGTGATGTCAAATCACCTGTTGTAATGGGAAAAATATCCATAGTCATGATTTAATCCTACTTTCTCAAAATCTAGTCTGAAAGAACTAGCAGCTTTCTTTCTTTCTTTCTGTGTGCTGTTTCCCAGTGTTTGAATCTTAACAACTGCTTTGATTTGCTGTTACAGTGTGACCTGATCCTAAGTCTTACACTCCCCTGCATTTATTTCCTACCATTCTGTAAGTTCCCCCATCTTCAAACCATCTGACAGTGCTATTTTTCCCATGAAAGCTCATGAAATAAATACATTTGTTAGTCTTAAACAGTGACTCACAACTCCTTTTTTTACAACAATAGCAGGGGGGTCAGGCTGAGAAAGGGAGACACTCTGGGTTGGGCTGGATAATGGGAGAGACACACAGGGTCGGTCTGAGAAGGGCAAGGGGGGAGACAC
This sequence comes from Podocnemis expansa, assembly GCA_007922195.1. Classification (NCBI taxonomy): domain Eukaryota; kingdom Metazoa; phylum Chordata; order Testudines; family Podocnemididae; genus Podocnemis; species Podocnemis expansa. Next base: position 33,065,065 of record ML681963.1, read on the forward strand.
AAGGGTTTGGGCAGAGAAGGGGAGACACATAGGGTTAGGCTGAGAAGGGGAGACACACGGGGTTGGGCTGCAGAAGGCAAGGAGAGACACACAGGGGGTTGCTTTGGGGAAGGAAGAGAGACACAGGGTTGGGCTGGAGAATGAGAGAGATGAGGGGGTCTGGCTGAGAAGGGGGAAGAACGCTGGATCAGGCTGACAGAAGGAGAGGGATGCCAGGTCGGGCTGAGAAGTGGGGAGATGCTGGTCGGGCTGAGGATGGGGGAAGATGAGGAGTCTGGCTGAGAAATGGGGAGATGCCAGGTCCAGCTGAGAAGCGGGGAGATGCTAGGTTGGGCTGAGAAGTAGAGAGAGGTGTGGGGTCGGGCTGAGAAGCAGGGAGAGATGCCAGTTGGGCTTAGAAGTGGGGAGAGATGCCTAGTTGGGCCAAGAAGTGGGAAGATGCCAGGTCGGGCTGAGAAGGCAGAAAAATGTTAGAGGGATCCTGTGTGGTTTTCATTTGGAGAAGATACCATTCTGATGTGAAAACCATAATTTTCTAAATTTTACTGTGAGAAAAATTTGGAAGCCACAAAATGTGATGAAATGTTGAATATTTTCAGGGAAAATTTTATATTGTGAAGATAAATGCTCTCTCCCCAGACAGCTAAAACATTGTCAGACCATTATTAATTCTATCTTGATAATTAGAAGAGGAACTTTGTATGGCAACATGTTACACAGTAACCGGGCTGGCACTACACTAAAATACTGAAGTTTTGGGCATTGGGGAGAAGGTTTGTTTTTAATAAGGGATATACAACAACAGATTACATACAACTTTAAAAAAAAATTCTTTGAACGAACTCAGTGTGTTAATCCACATATTGCCAGTTTCCAAAGGGGCAGCCATGTTAGTCTAGTCCAGCAAAAAAAAAAAAGAGTCATTGTCACTTAAAGACTAACAGATTTATTTTTTGCATGAGCTTTCATGGGAGAAAATTCCACTTCGTCAGATGCTTTGAAGATGGGAGAATATACTGAATGGAATGAAAATGGTGGTGGTTGTAGTGGTTGGGGACTCACTTCTGAGGGGAACGGAGGCACCCATCTGTCGCCCTGACAAGGTCTCTCGAGAGGTATGCTGCCTGCCAGGTGCCCGCATCCGAGACGTTACAGAGGGATTGTTGAGAATCATCCGCCCCTCTGACTACTACCCCATGCTTCTCATCCATGTAGGAACCAATGATACTGCAAGAGGTGATCCTTAGCAGATCAAAGGTGACTTCAGGGCTCTGGGAGCGCGGGTGAAGGAGTTTGGAGCACAGGTGGTGTTCTCCTCGATTCTTCCGGTCAAGGGTAGAGGCCTGAGCAGAGACAGATGCATCCTGGAGATGAATGCTTGGCTGCGAAGATGGTGTCGTCAGGAGGGCTTTGGCTTCCTTGACCATGGGTTGCTGTTTCAGGAAGAAAGACTGCTAGGCAGAGATGGACTCCATCTTTCGAGGAAGGGGAAGAGCGGATTTGGACGCAGACTGGCTGACCTAGTGAGGAGGGCTTTAAACTAGGTCTGACGGGGGAAGGGGACCAAACCCCACAGGTAAGTGACTATGTGGGAGACCAGGGGGATGGGATGGAACTTGGGGGGTGCCGGGACTGTAACTCCAGGGATAGAAGAGAGGATAGTTGGAACATGCGGGGGGAATCAAATAACCTTCTTAGATGCTCTAATGAAGCCCTAATGCCTGAGGCAGGTGGGGGAGGTCAACACCAAAAGAAAATGCAGGGAGGTATATACAATAGAATTGAAAATCAAAATGGGAAAGTAGGGCAATCAGCCGGGTATCTTAGGTGCCTATACACAAATGCAAGGAGCCTGGGAAACAAGCAGGAGGAATTGGTAGTACTGGCGCAGACAAAGAACTATGACATGATTGGGATAACGGAGACGTGGTGGGATAATTTGCATGACTGGAGCTCTGCAATAGATGGGTATAAACTGTTCAGGAAGGACAGGCAGGGAAGGAAAGGGGGAGGAGTAGCACTACATGTAAAGGAGCTCTATGACTGCTCAGAGCTTCATTATGAAAGTGGAAACAAGCCAGTTGAAAGTCTGTGGGTTAAGTTTAGAGGGGAGAGCAACAAGGGGGATGTTGTGGTAGGTGTCTGCTACAGACCACCAGATCAGAAGGAGGAGGTGGATGAGGTGTTCTATGGACAACTGACAGAAGTTTCTAGAGCACAGGCCCTGGTTCTCATGGGGGACTTCAATTACCCTGACATCTGCTGGAAGGCCAATACAGCAGTGCACAGGCAATCCAGGAAGTTTCTGGAGAGTGTTGAGGACAACTTCCTGGTACAAATGCTGGAGCAACCAACTAGGGGCCTTGCACCTCTCGATCTGCTGCTCACAAATAGAGAAGAATTTATCAGGGAAGTAGAAGTGAATGGCAACTTGGGTAGCAGTGACCATGAAATGATTGAGTTCAAGTTGATGATTAAAGGAAAGAAGGAAAGAAGCAAAACGCAGACCCTGGACTTCAAAAAAGTAGATTTTGTCTCCCTCAGGGAACTGATGGGCAGGATCCCTTGGGAGGCTGATCTGAAGGGGAAAGGTGTCCAAGAGAGTTGGGTGCATTTTAAAGAAACCCTGCTAAGGGCACAGGAAGATACAATTCCGATAAGGAGAAAGCACAGCAAATGTGGAAGGCGCCCACTGTGGCTTAACAGAGAGCTCTGCACTGAGCTGAAGCATAAAAAGGATGCTTACAGGAAGTGGAAGCTAGGACAGATGACTAAGGAGGCATATAAAGACATTGCTCGGGACTGCAGGGATAAAATCAGAAAGGCCAAAGGACAAATGGAGTTGCGACTAGCAAAGGATGTGAAGGATAACAGGAAGGGGTTCTACAAGTATATCAATAACAAGAAGTGGATCAGGGATGGTGTAGGTCCCTTACTGAATGGGGCAGGCATCCTCGTGACAGAGGATGAGGAAAAAGCTAAAGTGCTCAATGCTTTTTTTTACTTCAGTTTTCACAAGCAGAGTCAGCTCCCAGCCCACTACACTAGGTACGGTAGACTGGGGAGAAGAAGAGAGGCCCTTGGTGACAGAAGGTCAGGTTAGGGACTACTTAAAGAAACTAGATGTGCACAAGTCCATGGGGCCAGATGAACTGCATCCGAGGGTGCTGAGGGAGCTGGCTGATGAGATAGCAGTACCGTTGGCCATTATCTTTGAAAACTCATGGCGAACAGGGGAGGTGCCAGAGGACTGGAAAAAAGCAAATATAGTACCTATCTTCAAGAAAGGCAAAAAGGAGGATCCAGGGAATTACAGACCTGTCAGCCTCACCTCAAAATCATGGAGCAGCTTCTCAAAGAATCCGTCCTGAAACACTTGGAGGAAAATAGAGTAATCAGGAACAGTCAGCATGGATTCACCAAGGGTAAATCATGCCTGACCAACCTCATCGCCTTCTATGATGAGATGACTGGATTTGTGGATGCAGGAAGAGCCGTTGATGTGATGTACCTTGACTTTAGCAAGGCTTTTGATACAGTTTCCCACAGCATTCTCATTGGCAAATTAAGGAAGTATGGGTTAGATGCGTGGACTGTAAGGTGGATAGAAAACTGGCTAGATCAATGGTTTCAGCGTGTAGGAATCAATGGCTCCATGTCAAGTTGGCAAGCAGTAACAAGTGGTGTGCCCCAGGGGTCAGTCCTGGGGCCAGTTCTGTTCAATGTTTTCATTAATGATCTGGATGATGGGATAGATTGCACACTTAGTAAGTTTGCGGATGATACCAAACTGGGGGGAACGGTAGACACCCTGGAGGGCAGGGACAGGATTCAGGGAGACCTAGACAAATTGGAGCAGTGGGCCAAGAGGAATCTTATGAGGTTCAACAAGGACAAGTGTAAAATCCTGCACTTGGGACGAAAAAACCCCATGTACTGCTACAGGCTGGGGAGTGATCAGCTAAATAGCAGCACTGGAGAAAAGGACCTGGGAGTCATGGTGGATGGGAAGCTGGATATGAGTCAACAGTGTGCGCTTGCAGCCAGAAAGGAGAATGGCATACTGGGCTGCATCAGAAGTAGTATTGCCAGCAGATCGAGGGATGTGATCATTCCCCTCTATTCTGCGCTAGTGAGGCCACATCTGGAATACTGTGTCCAGTTTTGGGCTCCCCACTACAAAAAGGACATGGACAAATTAGAGAGAGTCCAGAGGAGGGCAACAAAAATGATCAAAGGGCTGGAGCACAAGCCCTATGAAGAAAGACTGAAGGAACTAGGCTTATTTAGCCTGCAGAAGAGAAGATTGAGGGGGGATTTGATAGCAACCTTCAACTACTTGAAGGGTTGCTCCAAGGAGGATGGAGCTCCACTGTTCTGGGTAGTAACAGAGGGCAGAACGAGAAGCAATGGTTTCAAGTTACAGCTGGGGCGGTCCAGGCTGGATATTAGGAGAAACTTCCTTACTAGGCGAGTGGTGAAGCATTGGAATAAGCTGCCTAGGGAGGTGGTGGAATCTCCATCTCTGGAGGTGTTCAAGGCCCAGCTGGACAAAACCCTGACTGGGATGATCTAATGGGAGTGGTCCTGCTTTTTTTGGCAGGGGGTTGGACTAGATGACCTCGTGGGGTCCCTTCCAACCCTATGATTCTATGAAAATAAACGCCTCTGACAAAGCAGGATTTTCTCCCATGACAATTCATGCAAAAAATAAATCTGTTAGTCTCCAAGTGCCACACAACTCCTTGGTTTTTGGGTTTTTTTTTTTTTTTTGTTTTAAATCCACATACTAACCTTACGCATAGTAGGAACAAGGTGGAGGGGGGAATTGGGGTTTTTTTTTGCTTGTCATGAGACTGCATAAACCAAATCTCACAAAATCTTGGCAAAGTTTGTAGTATCTTGAACACTGGAAAATAATGGCTTACTGCTTAATTAGCTCACCCTAAATAGCACAAGATATTCCATAATTAAATTTTATAACTAGAATGGCATTAATTTGTATCACTGCTGTATTATTACTATAATATAAGTAGTACTTGTTTCTTAATTAGTGTCTTCCAACATCTCAGTAAGATCTATACAACTAAATATTGTTATGGCCAGGAAGCTGAGATGCAGAGTTCAAATGCGCTTGCTCAAGTCACAGTGAATCAATGGCAAAGCTAGGAAAAGAACCCAGGAGATCAAACCTTCTGGCTCCAGCTCTAGTCATTCAAACATACTGATTCCCATCACTTTGATGAGCTCCTTTATGATCAGGAAATGATACGCCTGTTGCTGAACAGCTGCTTGCTTTTGAGAAAGATCATAAAGCAAGCTGGACAGAGAGATTTAAAGTGAATGTGAAAATCGAAATGAATAGTCACAGGGCCCTGCTCCTTGCAGTTATTGATAGGACCTGCCAAACAGAAGCTCTAAACAAGCTGTTTTCATTGTCTGTTGTGACTTTACTTTTCCCAGAAGGAGGCTGTGTGCTTGGATGTGTTCTGTGTCATAAAGTCAGGACAGTGCCATGACAAGTCCCTTTATAGAGATTCATGCAACTTTAAACTTCTGAGCATGAAATTAAAAAAAAAAAAAACACGTAAACCCTGAACCTGTTGTTTTAAATTTCACTCCAACACAAGATATTCCAGTGCTTTTTCATCATGGTTGATTAGTTAGTTTAGCATGTCTTTCATGCAGTGCCTATATTTACCATTCCTTCCCCAAGTCCCAATCCCACACAGATCCTTAAACCCATCCTCCATTTTACTGTAGTCTTTACTCAGCCAAAGTACCTGATGGAGTCAGGTGAATAAGGATCCTGGAACCTGGCCTCCTGTTTTGCTTTTTATCTTGAGCAGTATGCTTCATTGGGCTGGTAAGAATACCAGCGATGGTGTGGCTAAGGCACACTAAATGAGGACTCTGGAGGAGCACTGCTTGTGGAAGATGCCTAGGAAGCATCCTGAATCAATACATCTGCCAGGAGCTTTTGCCCTATTCCCACTCAAGACAAATCAGCTTTTCCAGGCTGCACCGGCTGATTCTGAGTCAGCATAAGCAGGGATTGGGGTCAACTGGCGCTGCTGTATGCTTTCATTCTGTTGCAAGTTTTGTCACTGGGGACTTCAGCCTGGGATGTCATTGAGAGCGATTACAATGTTTAACTGAACTAGCTCAGCTTGTTGGTTTGAGAAAAGTGTGTTACCCAGAATTCCTCGACCCCCTAACTTTTAGTGTCTGTGATTTGGTATAAGGAAATAAACCAAACGAACGATGCTACAGGACAGACACAAACAAGTTAAAACCAAGTGCTATTAATTTGAAAGTTTTACTTTATTTGGTCTCCTGAAATTTCCATTAGAATCACTTTTACTTAAAGTCTCTACTTATTAGTTTTAAGCACTTAGATGTGGTTAGAGTACAAATGCTGAAGGCAGGGGGGTGGGTGTAGAGGACAGCGTGACCATGAGGGTGGCAGCGGGCCGGGCCCCACTTTGCACTGCTCACAGCAGGACAATGCAGGTCCCACAGAACCATGAGGCCAGTGGTGATCACCACTCCCCTCTCCCCCAAAGGATGGAAACCTAGGCAAAAACAAACCTGGCAAACTAAAAGAGAAGAGAGACTCTCAGGGCTAAAGCACCTGGGAATCCATACTTCTGGTCCACATGCTGTAACTGGTCTATTTCTTTGTCTAAAACCATAGCAACTGTCCACAAGCCCTCTCCACTCTCTCAGCTGAGCCCTGACATTTGGACCATCACACTTCCCTTCACTGACCCAGATGTGCAACACTTACAAAGTTGCAGGAAGGCTCCAGGGCCAATGAAGACACTGGGTTTTGAGGGTCCATTACCATCACATTCCCAGACAAAATCTGCACAAAACACTATTTCCCAGCACCATGTGTAACTTCTTCATCCTTCAAGATGTTCCCTTCTCTTTGGACATAACTTTTAACCCAAGCAGGTCATGACTTGAGCTCTGAGTCCCAACAGACTTGTGAGCTATGACATGGGAAATATAGGCAGCAACACCACCCCTCCATCCTCTAATTCCTATTGCAGCAATAATTTTTACATCTGAGCTACCTCCTATCTCTCAGTTGTCCTCACTGGGACCTCCAAATCTATTTCCCAAGGTTCTTCAACCCATTAACTTTTAGTCTTTGTGAGTTGGTATTAAGAAATAAAGAAAATGCAGTACCTCTGCGTGTTATGTGTCTGACACAGACCAGTTAAAACAAAGTGCTTTTAACTTTAACTTTAAAGCTTTACTTTATTTGGTTTCCAGCAGTTCCCACCAGATCCCTTTTCGTTAATGTCTTCATGTATTAGTCTTAAGCACATAGAGGTGGTTAGTGTACCCCAAATCTGTATAGTGAGCTGACAAGTCTGAGGCAGTCTGCTGGTGAATCAATCATAGATTTCAAGATTGCTGAGCCTTCCGTCTGCACCTGGAGTTCCTTCCAAATGTGTCAAAGAAGCAGTCCGCCTGACTCAGACTTGAGATAAATGCAGGGAAGTGTAAGTCATGGGATCAGGTCACACTGTAACAGCAAATCAAAGCAGTTGTTAAGATTTAAACACTGGGGAGCAGCATATAGAGGTAGATGAAATTGTCACCTTTCGTAATGAGAAAAAAATCCAAAGTCCCAATTAAGCCCTGAAGCAATGGAGTCAAATTTGCAAATAAATTTGAGCTCTGCAGTTTCTCTTTGAAGCCTTGATCTGATATTCATCTGTCTTAGTACTGCAATTAGTAAATCATCAATTGAGCGATCAGGAAGACTGAAATTCTGACCCACTGGTTTTAGAATGTTGTGATTTCTGATGTCAGATTTGTTCCCATTTATTCTTTTGTCCAAAGACTGTCCTGTTTGTCCAATATATAGGGCAGGAGGACATTTCTGGCACACAATGTCATAAATCACATTGGTGGATGAGCAGGTGAATGAGCCTTTGATGGAGTATCTGGTTTTAATAGGTACTATAATGGTAGCTTTTGTGCAGATATGTGGGTAAAGTTGGCAGCATGGTTTGTTGGAGGGATATGTGCCTGCTTTAATGGGTCTGTTGTTAGGTCTGTAGTCCAGCACAGGGCTGTAACTACCTATTCCAGTTCAAAGAGCCCCAAAGGTGCTCATCCCAAATCCGGGCCCCATCCATCCCCATCCACTGCTGAAAGATGGTGGGGAGCTGGATCCAGCCAGCAGCAGGGAGCTGGATCTGTCTGCAGCTGCCACCAGAAGGCGGCGGTAAACCCCAGGTACAGCCAGAAGCCACAGTGGTACCGGAAGTGCTGGTGCCGAATTTCAGAGGGTGCAGGGGATGGATCTGTCTCCTCGCAGCAGCTGGGGATGGATCCAGCTCCTTGCCAAGTCTGAGGAGCCGGATCCATCTTCAGCCGCCATGGGGAGCCAGATCCGTCTCCTGAGCCCTCTAAAATGCGACGCCTGGGGCTTTGCCCCACTCACCCTGGTCTAATTCTAGCTCTGGTCCAGCAACTGATCACTCCATTGATGATTTTATTAATTTTCTCCCACAAAAGCTCATGCAATAAATAAATGTGTTAGTCCTTAAGTGCCATAGGACTCCTTGTTTGTTTTACTGAACTAGATGAACACGGCTGCCTCTTTGGAACCAGTCTCAAACTGTTAGTCTGATAGCCAAATTTCTGCAGACTGTCAATTCTAAAATGTAGCCACATTTCCTGCTTTTCACAGACATTTGCCACAGAATATTCAGAGACAGAATGCATAGAGCCAGGCTCACTACACATATTCACAGTCTATACTCCCACTCTCCAGTTCACCTACTTATGCTAAGTTCCTGGAGAGGTCTGAAAATGGCTAAAAGCAGCAAGCAAAATACTTCATAGTCCATCCTAATAATTGTCAGTGGCTTAACACATGGCTGGTTGCTCAAATGTACGAAGGCTGGAGACTGCAAGGGAACAGGATTTCCTGAAGCTCTCTGCTTCTAACTGAACTGAAATACAAGAAGAGCCTTTCTTTTGGCATGTCTACATCAGGTCCTAGGCAGAGAAATAAATTATACAGGGTGAAGCTTAGAAATGACTCAGTGTGGGGGATCAAAAGCATGGATCATGAACAACAACCATCATTTGAATTTACAAACAGAAACACCAGAGAAGAAATACAGGACATATACCCATTTAACTCCATTGAAATACACTGGATTAGAAGAGCTTTCAGACTGGATGCTTTAAAGAAAAAAAAGGCCAATTTTTTTCGAGAAAATTGGGACTCCCTCTTCTAAGCAGAGATACTTGAGCATTAGAATGCTTGCCTAGAAGCTGAACTGTGAGAAAATAAAAGGTGCATTTGGGGTTTGGGTTCTAAGGTTTAAGACGGTTACACAACTTTTATTCAGTTCTTACCCAAGCAAAACTCTCACTGAAGTCAGTAGGAATTTTGCTTGAGTATGGACTGGGTTAAGGACAGAAAGGGTACTTTAGAGATACTGAACTAACCATGTGGGAGAAAAGTCTTACATAACAGCTTGACTACAAGGTCAAGTGCAGAATGGGTTGAGATTTACTTTCCATGGTGGTGGCTCAGGGAGGTTGGCAGGAGCCAATATCATCACAGGGACAGTCGTATGATCTGAAGGTTTAAGATCCCATCCCAGTTCACCTAGAACTAAGGTTTGGGTAGCCAGAATCAGAATCTTCATGCTGAAGGTTTTGTCTTCTTGTGATACTTGTGAATCAAACCTACAGCGCTCGTTCATCCTCTCTTGCCATGTATTTGGAATGTTTGGCTTTAATTTCATCTGATGGGATTTTCCTTTTGTCCTTAATATCATTATGAAGAAGCCTCTCTGTTTTTCTTTGAAGAAACTGCCTTTACTCTTGGCTTGGGTAGGGTATGTAGTTTTGTTCCACAATAAGGTCTGACTCACCCACTTGTGTTCTATTGTCAAGTTTGTTCACTCAACTTTATGTACTCTCTCCCCTACACATGCAGCCACACACACACACGTTTACTTTCGCCCTCCCCACACGCTCAACTTTATTTATTCTCTCCCCTACACGCTCTCTCTCTCTCTTTCTCTTTCTCACTCGCTCTCTGAAGGAAGCAACAATCCCAGCTCCCTTCTAGTCCCATTTCCACTGTGTAATAACCAAAAAAATATATTAGGAGAAAGGCTCCTGCATTGTGTGACACACAAGGCAAAACAATTTTTCCACCTCCTTTTGTTTAATGCCACATTTCTTGCTCCATTGCAGCCATGTTCTTTTAAATGTCATCTGTTGTCCTCCTCTGTTCTGTTTTCCACTAAGTGGTATTCAGTCAAACGCCTCTCTGGAAACAGTTTTTTTTTGTTGTTGTTGTGTTTTGTTTTTTTACATCCATACAACATGTGTAAACTGCTTTAGCTTTCTTTTTTCAACCAATGTTTCTGCAGTGGGCTGGACAGTCTTTTGTAACATATCAGCATTAGTTACTTTATCCCACTGGCTGTCACTGAGTATTCTCCACCATTATCTCTGATGGAATGTGTAAAGTTGCATGTGGGCATCTATCATTTGCCAAGTTTCAGATGTTGTGGGATGGGGGGGTCATGGTGTTCCTTAGGAAGGGCCGAGCCAAAACCAGCCTGCCTGCCCCACCAGAAGTTGAGGGGAGGGAGTGGAACAAGAAGTATAATAGTTAAGCCAGCTAATGCAGTTGAGAAGAGGCTGCCAGAGAGGAAGGCGGCCTTTCTGTCTGCTCTGAGGCCCTGGCCTGACCACAGTGCCATAGGAGGGCTGCCTGAAGCCAGGGTCTCAGAGGGGCAGCTGGAGCTACTAGCCATCTACAACCAAACCCAAGAGCTGCCAGAGCTACCTGGGACCTGGAGCAACCTCTGGCCACCTGTAACCTAGAGATGCTGGCAGTGGCCTGAGGCCTGTAGTGACTGCCAAATACCAGTGACCTAGAGGAGCTGCTACCTGCTGATGATCTCAAGGAGTGGCTAGACTTAATGCCAGTCAATGACATAGAAGGACTGTGGAATCTCCCCTGGTGGAGTACCCTGAGGACACCAGTAGTGATCAAGGAGACCGGGTACTCCAGTGGATGGAAGTAACTCAGGAGAGCTGGATGACAGTCCTAAGGTCTTGCAGCCTGCATCAGAGGATTGCAGCTGGAGCCCTGCTGACTCAATCACAGAATGCTGTGCTACAAATAGGGACCAGGGCTGCGATGCAGTGGTGCTGAAAGGGGCTGCATTCTCCTTCTCCTTCCCACACCACCCTTGGAGTGGTCACCTCACCTTTGCCTGTAAAGCCTATGAGGCCCATAGACTCTTTGTTTGCCCTGCCTGGGCCTTGGGCCAACTCAAGGGACTGTGGTGCCTCGAGCCAGCTTTTGGTTTGGCTTCCTTGGAGGGGGGCGGAGCGTGGAACCTGGCCTCCATTCTGGGTCAGCTTGCCCTGATCTCAGGGAGGAACAGCGGGCCCAGGGATGGAGAGGGCCAGCCCAGAGATGGGGCGAGAGAGCAGAGTACACCCCATGGGCTGGCCCATTTCACCCCCAGTGGTGGAGTGGCTGGCTCAGGGGAGGGGCAGGAGCAGGGGGCCGGCTCACTCCGCCTCCCAATGCCCCTAACCTGCAGCACCCTGAGCGAGGGCCTCACTGGCTCATGGGTAGAACCAGCCCTGCCTGGGCCAAGAGACTACTTAACTGCCCTGCCCTGCCTGAAGACTGGGCACCACAAATTTCTGATTGCATAGGGTGAGAGAATGCCTGTTTGCCCCATGCTATCTGAGGGCTGGGTCCTATCAACTACAGAGATGCCTGTGACCTGTAGAAGAAGTCAGGACTCCTGCTTCAATGCTAATTTCCCCCCTTGTGGAGCCTGCACTCACAAGAGTGCTGTGGTGGTGGGGGGGGAACCTCCCAGACAGACGGGAAGAGACAGCCTATCTTACAGACACATATAATAATGTGGATATTACAATTACATTGTACAGCTTTATTTTCTTTCTTGTGTGAATTTCCTTATTTTTCCAAATATTTTGCCAATCTCAAAAGCTCAACTTGCCTTCCGAGTTCTTCCTTTCACTTCCTTATGGTATTGGCCATCAGCAATTATTATGTTTCCAAGATATACAAACTTGATAACCACATTGCAGTCTTCACTGCCAGTCACATAAATACCATAATTGCTTGCTTCTCTTGTCAACAGTTAGGGCTCTCATTTTCTTTTGGCTGATTTTTTTTTCATCCTACTTCAGTGACCTCCAGTATGGCATTGATAGTGGTCTTATCCATGGTATAGCTGTCTAAGTTCAAGAGAGTAATATTATCTACAAAGTCAAGATCTAGAAGCTTGACCCTGCTTCACTTAATTCTTGCACCTTCTTCTGATGTTGCTGTTCACATCACATAATGTATCACAATGCAAAAAAAAGGAGTGATAAGATGGCACTCTGCTGCACTCCAGGGATGATGATAAACCAATTGGTCTCTCAGTTTTCTGTCTTTATGCGCCATTTTGGACCTTCACCTTGACCAGTTACGCTATCTTTCTGGAAATGTACATTGTTACAATATGTTCCATAGTGACTCTTTATGAATGCAGCTGAAAGCTTTGGTGAAATCTCTAGTATGCCAACCCTTTCTCAACCAATTTTCTCAGGATAAAGATATGACCTACAGAAGATGTTTTCAGGCTAAATTCTGCTTATTCCTTACACAGCTTTTCATTTACAGCTGGTTTGATTCTGTTAGTGAAATACTGGAGAACACATTCCTGGGTACTGAAAGACACACTATTTCTTTCTCCTGAACAATAAACACAGTTTATGCATTTAAGGTATTAACCCATCCTCAGCAGCTTTAAGCATTTCAGCAGTGATCGTAACTTGATCAGGTAATTTGCAGATTTTTAGCTGCTTAATTGCTCTGTTTCTGTTTCTGAAATTTCTAGCAGTGAAATGGTTAATTAGTCACCTACTTCACTTCCATCAATTGGAATTGTTGGCTTATCTTGGCTGAGTACTTCATTAAATTGTCCTCACCATTGTATCTTTTGATCTACCATTGTTGTTCACTACTTTTCATCTTTTGCTTTCACAACACCATGTGACTCTGGAACCAAGATGACAATTGTATACATTGTATATCTTGCATATGTAACCCGGCCCTGAGGTGCGGTTGCTACTTTCTCTTTTTAATCCTCAAACTCTAGGATTTAAGACGTGGGATCACCTATTAGGGTGCCTCGTGCCTCTGCCCAAGTTAGCACCTCTTAATGCAGAAAACACAGAGACCCTGTTCCTTGGGAAAATATTCAACAGTCAATCTTATACAGAGGAGTGTCACCCACTGCAAAAAAAAAAAAAAAGAAAAAAAAAGGAAAAAAAAAAGCGCTGTCCAGACTTCAATCCCCAGAGTAATCCATAGACTGATATAGTGAGTATTGGCTCAAATCTTCAGTGGGTGGTGCAGTGCTGAAATCAGTGGTCAGCTTAAATCACAATATCAAAATAAATAAGCCAGGTTGTTCTTAAAGTGTCCACATCAAGAATAGTAAGATTGTCCTTGATGTGCTCTGGTCTGGATTCAGATGTGTAGTTAGGCTAGCTCTTGGTAGTCTGACCTTGACTTTCTCCTCAGCCTCCTGGGTTTCTCATCTCTGCTGTGATGACACTGTTCAGTGCCTCCAAAACCCCAAATGAGCTCAAAGTCTTCCTTTGGATAGGAATGTGAAGGGTAGATGGGTACTTCCTAACCATGTAGCTTCTTTCTCTGCTATATTCTGTACAGAACTAACTGAAAGTAAAGTCATTCCATTTTTCTCTGAGTCCTGGGTCATGAGTGGTCCCAGTAGTGTTGCTAGCTGGTTATATCTCCAAATTAGAGTCTTGGCAACCTAGGAAACAAAGTCCTGAAACATCTGACACCATTACTTCTGTAGATCAAGGGTGAGTCCCCCAGAGCACTAGGGATACATCTACACTGGAGCCTTAGGTCAACTTAAGGATGGTTAAGTCAACCTACAGACCCCTGCAGCCACACAGGGCTTTTATTAAGTCAACTTAAGCATTTCCTTAAGTCAACTTAATAAAACCACCTCTAAAGATCAACTTAATGCTTAAGTCGATCTTATTAAGTCAACTTAAGCCAGTGTAGATGGGGAAAAGCCCTTAAGTCGACCTAATTGGCCTCCAGGCCCTCTCCCAGAGTTCCTGACCACCAGGAAAGGTCAACCTAGCACCTGCCAGTGTGAACGCAGGCAGTCGACAGGAGTTTTCAGTGTGGACTCTCTAAGTTGACTTAACAAGTTTAACTTGTAGTCAACTTAAAGTTAACCTTGTTAAGTTGACTTAACAGAGCCTCCAGCATAGACATACCCTTGGGTGGTACTTCAGAAGTGCCCCCTCCAAAAGGGTTTACACCTATACATCTGAAACATTTTCTTAGAGTCATTAGCTTGCATTTTCATCCAGCCATTCACTCTTATCTTTCTGACATAACTCCTTTAATTTTTTTGTGTTTCTCTACTTAGTGGTTCCCAACCTTTTCAGTAACATGGTATGCTTCATTGAGACAAACAACTGCACAGCACACCCACTTTTTTCAGCTGAATTGATTCCTCATAAATGTCACATCTACTTGTATTTACTCTAATTACGGTCTTACTAGAGAGGTATGCAACATAGTGTATACAACAAGCTAAAGAAGGCTCAAATGCATTAATGTTTTTAATCCACTTGAAGAAATACATGTCATCTCAGTTTTATGCTTTGGCAACCTGAGTTTATAATGTTCACATTTTAGAGTCAAAAGACCGATACCTCACTTTTAATATGATGATTAATTTTCACAAGTTATGTGGGTTGTTATTTTGGTTGGCTGGAATATTGTTTAAAATGAAATTATGTTTTACATTGTTTTTCATTACTTTTGTACAAAATTTCATTGCACACTTAGGTGGTTCTCATGGCACACCACTGTGCCATGGCACACTGCTTGAAAACAACTCTTCTGCATGCTCGTGTCGCAGCTTGTGATGTTCTTCTTGTCATGTCACCTGTGGGCTGTAATACTTTGGTTTAATTTCAGTTGTTGGGTTTAGTATAGAGATGCTAGGTTCTCCTGGTAGCCTGTAATATATAGTAGGTCAGATTAGATCAGCTGGTGGTCCCAGAGGTTAAAGTACAATTTGGAGAGCTCCAGAACGCTCCCATGCCGGTGGGCCTCCCTCCCATGCCAGTGAGCCCCCCTAGACCCCAGCTCCCCCCCCCCACATGGCAATGCCCCACCCCCTTCCCCCAACAGCTGCCCAGCATGAGCTGGGCCACCCCTGCACTTACCGGTGGCGACGCAGCTTGGGAGGTGGGGGCGGTAGGCTCTGGGTTGGGGCAGCAGCATGGTTGCAGGCCCCAGGTTGGGGCGAGGCCTGGAAGGGGAGGGGCTTGGGACAGCGCTTGAGCGTCCCGTCCCCCCCAGGAATGCCCCTGCCCCACCCCTCCCCTGCCTGCTGGAAAGCTGAGGAATGCTGCTCTGGGGCCTGCTATTTTTAGGGGCC
>ML681963.1:33081000-33100755 GCA_007922195.1 Podocnemis expansa
TGAGCCACCCCGCAGCGGCTCACCCCCTGCTGGTGCCTGCAGCCCCCTTTCTGGGGCTGCAGGGTGAGCCAGGAGCGGCTCACCCCCAGGGGTAACGAAACAGCATGTTCACACTGTGAACTTGCTATTTCGTTTCCCGCTTTTTTTCTTACTTCGAATTAACATTTTGTTAATTCGAAGTATGTTATTTTGAAATAAGGTATTGTTTCGAAACAAGTTGTTTCAACACAACTTGTTTCGAAATAACCCTGTGTGTGTGAACACAGCCTATGTTTCTGTGACACCTGTGCTTGCCTCTCTCTCGCTCTCTTTTTAAAGGCATTTCTTTCCTCAATCAATTTCCATTTCATGGTTTCATTCAGTTTTCTTTCCTTGACCCAGGTGAAATTGTGACAGCTTCCAAGGACACATCACTAAAGTGAGTACATTGTTTGTCTATCTTATCATTCATTATTCTTCACTCTTTAAATCCAGTTCAGAGCTGGGTTGTAAACTCTCTCCTGATTCCTGGAAAGCCCAGTTCTAGGAATGAGGATTCACTTGCCATCTCATAGAACTTTTTACTCCCCATATCCAGGCATCCTAAGCATTGGGCATTTTCCTCTTCTGATGTATTTTAAATAATATTTCATTCCATTTTCTATTGAACAAGTCTCTGCATCATTAAACCATCTCCCAGCTGTCTCAGAGATGCCGGGGACTAAATGGTCTATTGAGACAGAACTCCCTTCACAGTCCTTGGATTTTCCCTCCAGGTTATGGTGGCAGCACCCAAGCAAGGTTGTGTGTTGGAAACTTGCATTCTTTCTCCCTATACCATAATCACTGTGTCAATAAATAAAGGAGTTCAGTGCTAGCGCTGTCAAGTCAGCACCTACTGACACCAAATTCACTATATGTTGCTTAATTATTTATTTATTTTAAAAACATCCCTCCTCTCACAAAATCAATTATTTCCCACTATCTGAATAAAGGAGAGAGATAAACAGTCAACACCTTGATAATCCTTGAGGCAAGAGGATTGGTGATAAGGAGCTAAGAGGTTTTCTCAGTAGCAAAGAAAAACTGTGACATATCAAGAGACCAAATTCCTGTGCCTGTGTAAAACTTCAATAAGCGGGTTCTGCGCAGGGGCGGGGAAGGCAGAAAGGAAGCTAAACAAATCCCTCCCACTGCCAATCTCACTGCACTGCCTTGGAAGGGATTGCCTCAGGCTCTTCAGGCTCCCAGGCTGTAGCAGTGCAGAGGCTCACATTGAGGGTTAAGGCCAGAAGATCCTCCAAGTTCGTGGGCTCACTGGCCAGCCTCCCACCCCAAAATGTTCCTCTTTTATTTCTGAGACAGAGCACAGCAGTGGTTAAGTATAATCTGATGGGCCCCAGAACCCTCCTAATTTCCAGGCCCCCTTCATGCATATGCGGGCCTCAGCCCAGGTAGGCATTTTTGAGCCCCACCAGCTCTTTCTTCACAAATGAAGCACAGCCTCAAATCCTCAACATCACCTCAACCTTGTCCACTAGTGCCCACATTAGACCCTTCTTTCCCCATGTCCCCTTCCGACCCCTTCCCTAACCCTCTGCCCAGTCAGTGGCTTCTCCCAGTTCCCACCCTAACCCACCTTCCCTGCCGCCTCCTTCCTCGGTCTCCTGGCCCTGATCTGACTCCTTCCCTAATCTGCTCATTGGCTCCCTGACACCGCAGGCCTTCCCCACCAACCCCCACACCCTTTCTCCACCAGCTGCCCATCCCCGAGACACCCCCAGCATTCCACATTCCCCCTACCTGGCCACTGGAGCTGCTGCTACCTGGCTGGCCACAAGCTGGTGCTCCTGGTCTGAGCACGCTCAAGGCAGCAGGTTTAAAAATCCCAGTCTGGCTCAGCTGAGGCAACTCCCTGCCAGCTGGAAGACTGTGTCTTCCAGCTGGGTAGGGGCCGCAGCTGTCGGTTAGGGGGAATGCACCAGAACGCTGCATTCTGCCCCATTATTCTATTTTTAGGGGCCCTGGAACATTGGCTGCTAAAATTTGTGGGCCCCAGAATGGTGTTCCGGTGCGTTCCCCCCTACTTTAACCCCTGGAGCACAGTGAAGCAGTACTATGTGGTATGCAGGTAGTGTGAGGTCCCCTTGCAAGGCCACCCTACATAAGTCCAAACACACTTCCTGTGAGCAAAACCAGAGCAGCAAAGCTGGGTATCACTTGCTGTGAGGAGTTCCTCTCTTGCTGTGTGAAAAAGATAAACTAATTTTGAAATGGTCTTGATATGGCCTGAGGAAACCATGTCAAAGTAATGTATAGCAATCAGTCCATGTTTCTTGATAGAATTCAGGAGCCACTATTTAAAAAAAACCAAAAACCAAAACAAACAAAAAATCCCCCACCTAGATAGATATTTCATCCCTGTCTCACAAAGGAAGGCCCTGAAATCAGTGAAAGGTTCTGGGCCTCTACCTGTGAAGCAAACTGCTGTCCTGCTCGACTTCACGAAGTTAGTATGGATCTAGATCATCAATGCTTCTGTCTGAGAAAGTCAAGTGCCCCGTAGCTAGTAATAATACAGCTGCCTCTCAAAGAAACTTGCATTTGAAGTCAACTATCTCAGAAGCAATCATGTCATCTCCAACCTCTCATACCTGGGCAAAGTTATTAGGAGAGTTCTGGGGAACAAACTTCAAAAGATAATCACTGCCAGTATTCTAGCCCTCTTGCTATTAAGGTTCAAAGCCAGATATGGCATGGCGATGGTTTTGTTGTGAGATCTTCCTAGAAACATAAGCAAAGCACAGACGTCTATGCTGATACTGTTTATCTTCATGTAAGAACCAGTATGATTGAAAGGTGCAATGGTATGTTGGCTCTGCTCATTTCTCTTGGATAAATCACTCTGTGATACTTTAATTTTTCCCTTTATTGTGGTATCTGAGCAGCTCACATCTCTGTGACATAGGGACGTGCTGTGTTATCCCCATTTTGTAGATGGCGAAACTGAAGCACAGAAAGGTTAAATGACTTGCCTAAGGTCATGTAGAAAGTCTGTGGGAAAGCAGGGAAGTTTTAGGTCCTCTGGGTCCTAAGCTAGTAATTCAGTCAGAGGCCATTTTTTCCTCAAAGAGGGAAAGCCAAGAGATTCAAAAGTGTAACTGGTATCTTTCTCAAAGATCACTTGGATGCTGAGTTCAGCTAAACACAATCAATCTTTCCTTCTCTTATTTTCAACTTGATAACATGCAGTGGACATGAGGTGCCACAGGTCCATATTACTAACACGAAGCTGAAGATAACCATTTTCTCATCTGTTTTTCAGACACAGGCAATGCTAATCCTCAGATGTTGCAGTGCCTGAGAGAAATAAGGACATGGACAAATGGCAGATGACTCAGGTTCAGACCAAGGAACACAGAACTGATGTTGGTAAGAAAAGGGAAATGCTTTGAGCAGCAGGATGCAATATTAAACCAATTATCTGTTGAAGGTATTTATCTTCAGACTGTCAAGGTCTTGTGCAGTTTTTGAGTTTTGCTGGTCTCCTTACTGCTCCAGAGAACAAAGATAGCCACAGTGTCAGGAAGAGCCTTTAGCCATCTCCATCTACTCAAAAACTCTTCATTCAAAACAGGTGGCCACAGAGATTCACACATTTGTCACCTCCTGATTACAGTTTAGCAACACATACTACCTGGGGTGAATGTGATGGCTACCTGGAAGCTCCAGTTAGTTCAACTGCCTCAGTCCATCTCCTAACCAAGAAAGATCAATACAAACATTCATATCAGTGCTTCATTTGTTCCCCATTCAACACCAGTACCACTTCAAAGGTTCTTAAGGAGCTAGAGTCTAACTATCTTACATACTTTCTCTCCATCCATAAACCACTGAGACAATTGCACTTAGTGGATAGGTGAGGGTATGGCTAAATGATCACAGGAATCAGGGTGTTATCAGTACAGGTTATTGAATATGGATATCTTTACCTCCAAAGAATAGAATAAGCTCAACTCAGACTGATTTTAGAGCTTTCTGCAAACCTTTCCCAGTAGTAATGGCTGACAGTTAATTTGGCAAACACCCTCCCCCCGAATCTCACTTTTAATTTGGCAGAATAAAGGAAGTGTATAGAAAATGGTGTCCTTCACAGACAGAGTAATATAATGCTTGATGGTGTATCTAGTGGTCAGATATCATCTGATGGTTGCTTTAAAAAGGCCTGCAACAGAGAGATTAGGTATCCTTGCCTATGGTCATGCAGTGAGTAGGTGTGACGGACAGGATTAGCACTCAGGAGACCCTTGTTCCTAGCACTGTGCTCACATCACAAGAACATGCTGACTTGTACACGTTTGGGGATATAGAAATTCTTGTTAATAACTTGTTTTTGCAAGTTAAAGTTATAAAGCTGAATCTGTGACACTACAAGCATTTCTATGGCAACAGAGTGATGTCACCCACAGCATTTTGATTTTACAACTGATTTCATGTGAAGGAAAAACTGAGCTTAGCCCAAAAAAATGTAAGCATTTGAAACAGAATTACAGAAAGTCTCTGGCACGCTGCATGTGGGAGAGGGGGATCCTATTGACTTCAGTGGGAGCTCTACATGTACATAAAAGCACAATTTGTGCCAAACAGTAATATTCTCCCCCGATATGTCTGGAAGTTGTTCCTTAGAGGAAGCATTTCCTAGAAGGATCGCCCCCGACAGTGTTGCAACACATTGATGAGATAGTGTGAGGGAAGCTTTCACGGATGCTGCCCATATGTCTCATGGGAGAGTAAACGGAGGGATGAGATGTTCAATTGATAACTTTGATTTGAGAGATGTGTGGTGATGGGGGCTTATATGAGCACCTACATAGACAGATTAACTCAGCTGTAAAAATGTAGAAGTTAATATAACATAGAGGAAAAATTTCCTTGAGAGGTTAGAACCCAGCTAAAAAATTGCTCAGAGGTACCAAGGCAAAAAAAAATAATAAAATGGGGAAAGTGAGTTAAAACAAAATCAACAGCGCAAGGAAAAAAATATATTTTTCTTCAGTGTGGGGTTTGAAAGTAGGTTTTTGACTTTCAGGCTACAGATAGGTCTTCCAAGAGTTCTTTGAGAAGTTTTGCACTAAAAATGAAATATTGACAGTGGGCCAAATCCTTAGCTGATGTAAATATGCCCTATTTTAAGTCAATGGCAGCATGCTGATTTATACCAACTGTAGATCTCAAAAACTGATTATCTTTTCAGCAAAGAACTTCATCTTTAACAACTCTTTCAAAAGCATGTTCTATCTCTCTATTACACATCAGCAGATGATGTCAGTACTGGGTGTTTTCTTCTGTTTCTTTAAATACCAAGAAGAGGAAAATATACTGGAAATATTCCCTTTCTAGGGATGCATCAACTTACACACCTTCCTGGAAAAGACAAAAGGGCAAGGGAAGGGAAGACTCAAGAGACAAAAACAACAATAGAAAGCCTGTGTTGCTGGGTCACCGTCTGTGTCATATGAAAATACTTTTTTTCCAAAGTTTGAAAGGGTTGCTTAAAAGCAGCCAGCAGCATGTTAAGATTTCCCTCCTATCCTTTTAAACAACAAAGCAAAGTTCCACCCTCTCTCCCTCCCTCTCTCTCTTTTCTCTTCTCTTCAAAAAAAAAAAAAAAAAAGTTTTGAGAATTTCACTTTTCTATTCACAGCAGTCCTGGCCAAAGTAAAGCCCTCTTTTACATTGACGTCAAGATCTTTACCAAGATTAGGGTTTCATTTCTGTATTGCAGCAATTAGGCAGGGAATGTATAAAAGGCTTCAGAGAAGCAAGCTAGGGCTCCAGAGGGAAAGCACTTTGCACCACAGACAGATAGCGAGAGAGGAGGAGAGAGGCACAGGCACACACTCAGAGCAGAACAGAAAGTTTGTGTACAAAGACCTTAAAAAAAAAAAAAAAGTAGCGTTGCACCTGGTAGCACTGGTGAGACAGCAATTAGAGGTCTGCTTAGTGCTCAACTAGGTGAGAGACAATGAGCCAGGAGAGGCAAGTGGACAATCTCTGCTTAAATCTTCTAAGTGCAGGCTAGTGGAAACACAGCTGCCTCTCTCTTTAACGGACTCAAAAGGGCTATTGGAGAAGGGAAGCTTCTTAGCTAACATCTTAGTCTCTGAACGAGCAAAAGGCAGCTGAGAGTTGAATGAATTTCATGCTGAGCAATGGTTTTGACCAACTCGGGTCGATCTAACCATTGCTGCTGCCGCTGAGAGAAGAGGGGCGGGGCGGAGGAGTTTTTAAAAAATGCCTTTTAGTGGGGTGCATCTTAATTTTTGAATGAGGAGGGAGGGCAAAAACAGGGAGCTGAAGGGAAGCGGTTGACGAGCAGCAGCGGGCAAGATGGGGCTGTTGAGCGTGGATTTGCTGATCACGCTGCAGATCTTGCCGGTTTTTTTCTCCAATTGCCTCTTCCTTGCACTGTATGACTCTGTGATCCTCCTGAAGCACATGGTGCTGCTCCTGAGCCGCTCCAAGGCGGCGCGTGGCGAGTGGCGGCGAATGCTGACCTCGGAGGGGCTGCGCTGCGTCTGGAACAGCTTCCTGCTCGATGCCTACAAGCAGGTGGGTTGGGGAGGGGTGTATGCTCTGCACGACGGCTCCTGTCTGTGCCCTCCGCTGAGCTAAAACGCTTGCATTGGCAGGAGGGAGTATGGAAACCAGCTGTTCCTCAGGAGCGGGGACAGCAGGCCCTTGGAGCTGCTCCCTGCTCTGCCACTGCCTCTCTGTGCAACTTGGGGCACATCCTTTAACTTTTTGGCAGCTCAGCTTTTCCAGCTGTGCCATAAGGGTGATGTTGTCTTTGTCAAGTGCATTGAAACCCTTGGGTGAGGAGTGTTTTCTAAGTGCCAAGTGTTATTCTTTGGTCAGCTGGTTAGCCCGCGCAACATCGTCGGAAGTTTAGGACGTCCAATGTCATCTCGGAGCGATTCGAATGGCCATGATGGCATAGGGTAAAAATAACCTGCCATCGTATTTTTTTCAGCCTAGCCATTAACTTATGTTTTGGGAAGGAAGGTACTGTGATAGTGGGAGTAGGATTTTTAAAAAGAGCCCTTTTCTTTTATGAAAGTGCTTGAAAACAGGACGTAAAAAAGCTTAAAAATAAACTTGTAACCAGCTGAGGGAAAGCTGCTTGGTGATTTTGGTTAATAATGCTAAATGCATTTATATAACACATGTTTTTTTTTTTTTCAAAGTTCTATACAACCATCAGCTTGATAAAATCGCTGCCAGTACCTGTAGCCCCAATTAATAGAGTAGGAAACTGAGACACGGAGACATTTAGGATTTTGCTCCAGATCACCCAGCAAGTTAAGGACCTGTCTGTACAAACTGTTTGCAGCAAACTGGGGTGTGAATCTACACTGCTTGGTGACCACAATAAGAGTTTTTGTGGCCCATGCTACCATGCTCTAAAAGATCCCTTAATGCTCCACAGGCATGGCCAAACCGTGGCTCGGGAGCCACATGTGGCTCTTGAATGAAAAAGTGTGGCTCCTGGAAGAAGGTCAGCAAATCAATTTAGTAGATAAAAGTATATGGCTGTATGCCTCAGGGCAGCTCTTGAAGGTTTAATAATCAACTTGTGTGGCTCTTGACTTCCATAAATTTGGCCACTCCTGCTCTATAATCTGCTCCTATTTCAATGAGGGATAGATCAAAGTGTGCTATGCAAATTTTAGTGCGTGGCAACAGGGTCCATGGGGACATTTAGCATGCATCAGACTAGTGCAGAGTAAATTCACACCCCAGTTTACTGTGAACTAAATGCTCATTTAGCCAATCTCCAAGAAGGAAAACCGTAATTTGAACCCAGAAATTGCTGGCTCCTAGCCCTGTGATGAGTTTAGTAGAGTATACTGCCTTACTATGATTATTTTAACAAACAGAAACCCATCTGATGGAGTTAGGTTAACTATCTCTTATAACCTGTCTGAGCCACAGCTGTTCATCTGCTGAAAAGCATTTTCTTCTTGTGCTCTCTCTCCTCCCCCTCCAATAGCATTATATATTTACTCCTAACTAGACTTTGCTGCTGAGAATGATACTTAGTTACTAGTTTAGTTTCATAAATGGTACCAAGGGCCCATCCTGAAGCTCTAGGCATGAGCACATAGTTTTCAATATATAAAGCAAATAAAAATAACATTTGCTATTGCAACTGCAATGGGGCCCTTAACTCACCACAATACAGATCAATCAACCAACTAAACCTGCTAAAGTAAAATAATAACCACAGTATCAGAGCTGTGATTAGCTGCAGGCATTCCCAGCTGCTAGACTGGTGCTACTCTGGGAGACAGCTCAGACCTTCACTAACTTCCTCAAGATAAATGGAAAGACTTTAAAAGCCTCCAAAATCCTTATATATATGAAAGCTCTCTAACTTTTGTAGTAAGTTACATTGACATTTAAGTGATGCATAATGCACTTTTAAAACAAACCTGTTAAATTACTTCCTCTTTTCCATATCTGCCAAGACCTGACTCCACAATTCAGTGTTTCCTCATCTATTGATGGCATCACTTATGAAGGAGTGCCTAGCTCTTCACTGGTATTAGCAAAGAAATTCAAACCTTTACTCAGGTCTTAGAAGGTAATGAAAAGCTTCTTACCTTTAAACAGCCTAGGATCATGCCAACCATATAATGTATTGAAGAAAGTCCAGAGACGAGTAACAAATGATTAAAGGTTTTGAAAATGTGACCTCTCAGGAAAGATTGAAAACAATGGATTTCTTTAGTCTGGAGAAGAGAAGGGAAGACTGAGGGGGGGACATGATGACAAGTTATCAAGTATATAGAAGGTTGTTACAAGGAGGAGGAAGAAAAAATGTCCTCCTTAATCTCTGAGACCAAGGTAAAAAGCAATGGGCTTAAAGGGCAGCTGAAGTTGGACATCAGGAAAAGCTTCCTAACTCTTGGAGTAGATAAGCACTGGAATCAATTGCCTAGGGTGGTTGTGTAATCTCCGTCACTGGAGATTTGTAAGAGCAGGTTGGATGGACACTTCTCAGGGATGGTCTGTAATACGTAGCCTTGCCATAAGTGCAGGCGACCCCTCGAGGTCCCTTGCAGCCCTGCAGTTTTATGTATAAAGATATCCTGACCCTACTGAAGTCAAAGGCAAAATTCATATTGACTTCAGTAAGGCCAGCATTTCACCCCCATTCTCAAAAGAGGAATTCTTAAGGAAGAGCTCAGGGTGCCTGATTGAGTTCCCACAGAAATCAGTGGAAAGACTCCTATTGACCTCAGTGATGAGCCCCAAAGAACAGTGGAGATTGCTGACTGTTGGAGAGGCAGAGGTGAGTATGGGGCCAAGTTGCAGAGGAGACGCAATACACTGAACATCAGTATTATGAGAGGAAAATGGGCAGGTTGTAAATTGCCTGCCTGTGGGTCTCTGAGAGTCTCCTGCCACTTCTGTGGGGGAGGAAAATAAAAACTACTTAAATAGAAAGCCACTTTTGCAGACTTCTGCAGACCTGTGGCATAAATGTGAACAAACTATGAAAAATGGTGAAATTCAGAAACCTAAAGACCAGCTAGGCCTGTCCACACATGAACATTTATTCAAATTCTGAAATGGACTTTACATGTCAGAACCCCTTAATTGCCATACTCCCACATCCAGTTGGGTAGCGGGATAGATGTCAACTGGGTTTAAATACATTCCTAAAGTTAGGCATGTGCTTTAGTGCCTTTCTGAGTCAGGGCCTTCTTTACTAGTTACACTATTTTGCAGTTACATAGAGCTTGTCAAATAAGCATTTAAGAGAATTTTATGATTAGTAAGTAAACCTCATAAAACCCCAGCAAGATTTATAATCCTCATTTTACAGAAGGGAGAATTGAGGCACAGGTATTTCAAGTATACCAAAGCCACACAAAAAGTTAATGGAAGAACGTGGAATGAAACCAAGAGCAGCCTGTCACATATTGCAATAAATATTTTTAGCTGTGATGTAATCCTCTTCAACAGTAGATCTCAAAGCACTTTACAAAGGTCATATTTTACAGAAGGAAACTGAGTCACAGACTGGTGACATGCCCAAGGTCATCCAGCAGGCCTGTGGTAGAGTTGAGGCTAGAACTCTAGGTCTTCTGTATCCCAGGCCAGTACTCTAGCCACTGAACACATTACCTTTTGACTGATTACCTTTGAATTTATTTTTAAAGAACTCATTTGTAGGGGGAAACTGACTAGAATGGCTGTTGTGAAATAAGATAGTCCATAAAAGTTATTCTGGATTAATTTCCTGTGTGGATGCTATTCCAAGACAAAAGTGATTTTATTCCAGAATAATTACTCTGTCTTGAAGTATACTAGTTGTTTCAGAATGAAATGACTTTTATTCCAGAATGGTTTCTGGAGGATCTGTTCTGGAATATTCCGTTCAAATTTTGCCATATAGAGAAGCCCATAGTACATCACATCCTGATTTCTGATTGTTATTCCCATCTTTCTGGTGGGATTTGCTTGTAGTTCTGGAAGATTTCCAAACTCTAGACTTCAAAACTATGAATATTTTTATCTATAAGAAAGCTATTTTAGGTCATTTTAAAATTGTTTGGAATATGTTTATTAACATTTTAATCTTTTTTTAGAGTCTAACCAGCTGAATCCATCATGGTGCTAGGGCATATATGCTCTTACCAACAGAAGAGGTTTATATTCAATAACATTTTTCAATCCTTTATAGCAGGTTTTCTGTATTTCTTTGAGATATGAGGCATATTGAGAGTACTTACATGGCATGAAATAAATGGTTTATTTTCACTCATATGGATGATCTACAAAACTAATTCAGAAGCAACATGAATATCCCCAAAACTTTTTCACTGTATGTGTATGCAGAGAGAAATCCATGTTTTCCCAGGAGCCTCTTCACTCTCCACTTCTGCAGGGGAACACAGCTGTTTGTAAACAGCACACAACACCGCAGTAGAACAGTTGAAGGTCAAAGTAATGTCCAAATAATAAGAAAGCACCTAGGTCTTCTCTGATCTGAAGCTACTCTGCCTTGACTGATAATTCTGTTAACTCCCATTGTAATAGTTAACCTTATTCTAAGGAGCTTCTCTTCATAACACAGGACATATTTGCTTCCTGGGAGGAGGAAGAAGCTGTTATATAAATTATAAAGAGGGAACTGTAGTCATCATCAACAATTAATCTGGCAGATGTCCAAAGCAGAATTCAGGAAGTAGGAAGAAATATAGTAACCATAGACAAAACGTACATGAGAAAATAAGCAAACAAACATTGGAGAATTTTTCAGTTGTTCCTATTTTAGAGGGCGGAAAATATATTATGTAAAGTGTTGTGATACAAGAGAATGTAGATTTGCTAAACAA
Source organism: Podocnemis expansa (assembly GCA_007922195.1). NCBI lineage: Eukaryota > Metazoa > Chordata > Testudines > Podocnemididae > Podocnemis > Podocnemis expansa. The sequence goes on from ML681963.1 coordinate 33,092,391, forward strand.
GTAAATCAAAGTATCTGTTGTTTGCTCACTGTGGATGTTAGTCTTTGTTGCTACTAGATTCTCCCGGGTGATAGTGTCGTAACCCAACCAAAAGGCTGAATCAAATTTCTGTTGCAGCATGCAATAATAGTTTATACCAAGAGAACAGTGGAAAAATCCCATTGCAAAAGCTAAGAATGGGTATCTCATTGAAAAGCTATGACTCTCCCCTTCCAATGATTTATACTTTTCATTTCTAGTCCTCCTAGGGTAGCAGGAAGTAAGATCTTAAACCTGTCACTTGTCCAAGACTGAATATTGCCTGTTCTGCATGTCAGTGCCAATGTAATTTTGAGGGATAATTCTACATTTGGGATCGTTTTAGATGGAATTCCTTCTGAAGCAGCTATGTGTTTTGGAATGTCAGTAGACATACCATACATATATAGTGGTCCAATACTACAGTGATCAGAATGATAAAACTAGTTTCATAAGTGGGTTGATGAGTGTGTGTCTGCAAGCGTGTGCTTGTGTGTGCAGATCTTTCCTGTCTCTAGAAGTGTTGAGCCAAAAGCACATTCTCACAAGAAGAGTCCAGAATTTTGAGAAAGTTTGGACTGAATCTAATCTTCAGGGGAGAGGCCCATCTTTGGATTTAACAGTGGGCTCAATTAGTTCTATGAGCTCTGACAGAGGCTCAGCTAAATTACCAGGCACACCATCAAATCTTCAACTACTTCTTCCTGTGCAGTGTCATGTGTACTCATTCCTAGAAGCACCAGCATGTGAATTAGCATCTTCTGGAGAGGCATCACAGCTTCTGACAACATGGATTGGTCAATTGGTACTGCACCATTGCAAAAAGCAATATTTGCAAAGGTTGTATAAAGAGCAAATGGACCATTTTATATTGGTCAGCATTACAGTGTACCAGTCAGTTCTGTGGCTATTTTCTTCAGACAGCAAAGACCTCTTATCCAAACCCCTTAAGGACTCATCACCTTTGTTTATTTTGACCTGGAGGGTAAGGAAGTGTCTTTCTTTGTATTTCATGGTAATAGAGGAACTTATGGAATAAGCCCTCTGCTTATATTTTGGTCCTAAATCTATTAGAAAATTCCTTGTAAGCAATGTGTAGTTTTTAAATTGGCCTCCAAAACCTGTATGAAAAGCATGGATTTACACAAAGGGGAACATTAGCAAAATTGTTCCCATTGACATTTTTTATTACAAATGAGCATGAAAGAATCTTAAAATTAATATTAAATAAACCTTCCTTCCAGTGTTGGAAACCCAAATGCATAATTAGGAAGTCAAACGGACTCAAACAATACTAGAGAAAGTTTAATTAAAGAAAATGTGACATAGTAGAGCATTGTAATAATTATTAATATGTAGATCAGGGCTCTGTTATGCCTAGGTGTTGTACAAACACCCAGAAGGGGAGATGGTCACTGCCTCAAAGAGCTTGTTAGTTTAAATTAAAGGCCAGAGAGACAAAGTGTAGGAAAAGGGAATATAATGGCAGCTAAGCCACATACAGCCAGCTTCTGCTGTCTTTACTTGAAATAGGAACTATTCCCCCAATGCCCTTTTACCTAGACATTATTAGTTAACAAATAACAACAATGGAGACTTCAATTACCTCTTGTAGGTACAGCCCAAAATTTGGGATAGTACAGAGCCATGTTTTATACAAAAGGCCACTACACCCCATGGGCTTGCCTTGTCATGGGGTGCTGCTACCACTCTTTGGATCACTGCAATGCCTAAGAGACCAGAGAGGGATCAAAACTAGAATTCTGTCTGGTTTTTATGCAGGAAGCAGCTCCTTCGGCCATCCCCCAGCATTCTTTCATATGGGCCAGACTGATTTTTGTCCCTAAAGTGATGAGGACAAGATTTGGCCAGTGATTTTTTGTCAGGACTGTTACCTTTTTTATTCTTCTCTTCCATCCTCCCGCCCAGCCTCACAGACCTCTGAAGCTGAGTAAAGAGCAAGAAAACTGATGAAATCTAGCATCTCCTTTTCTCTGTTTCAAGTACATGGTGTTCTAAAAGCAAGCACCCTCTTCTCTGTGGTATTTGGACAGCATACATTAATGTATACAGTTTTAGTAAAGGAGCTTGGGTGTTTTATATGCACAACTTTTGGTCTTGTAAAAAAGGAAATAATACTTATATTGGATAACTTTGCCACCAGAATCTAACAGCTGGATGAGACTCTGAGAAATGATAGAGTCATCTGAGACTGTATTTTCCAGAAGAGAATCAAAACAAAGAGAAGGACTTGAAAGAGAATTAGGAGCTCAGGGGGTTCTGTACATAACTAGTAGCTGGGCTCCTATCCTTAATACAGTGTGTCCATATTTAAAAGGCTAATAGCACAGCCTGCTAATTATCTGGCAACACCTATTTTCAAACTGTTTGGCAGGCCCATCAGGCTCAGCCTGATGAGCCTGCCAAACGGTTTGAAAATCCCTGATGTAGAGCATGAAAGCAGTTTTTCAGTACACAGGACAAACATTAGATCTGATAAAAAAGCAAAGCAAAGGAAGCAACCCCCCCCCCAAAAAAAAAAAAAAAAAAAAAAAAAAAGCAGAGGTGATGTTTTGTCCACTGGGCTTTTCCCAGGCTGTGTGGAAGATATACAACCAAATTAGTATAGTCTATTTCCAGCTTGTGAGTTATGAATAGGTCCTTCATTTCTTCCCCCAGCCAACCTCTGCCCCTTCATTTGCAGTTTATATGCTAAAGCAGCACTAACCTTGTTGCCCCCCCCCCCTTTACACTGTGCACACCGCTCTGGAATGAGATGCCCAGTATCAGGGCATTCAAGTGAATTCAGGGTTCGCCTGAAGCACAGACAGTTCAAGTTATTGCTTTGAGGTGGGGAGATCCCTTTGCTTATGGAGATGATGAGATTTTGGGTGAATAGGAGGCGTAGCTTGCTGACCTCTGAAAGCAGGATCAGAGGATTTCCACTGCACTTTGGGACCCCTAAAGCCAGCCTCGACTACTCAGCACAGAAGTGCATGATCACAAAAATGCTGGAGCTAGAGTTCTCGCATGTGAGAGAAGCTCTGCTGGTTGGTTTCTTAGACATCTCTTTTGTCAGCTTTTGTCCAAGATTTCAAAAGCAGTTGGGTTGAATGTTGTGTGGCTTTTTTGGTAGGCATATTCATTGTGTCAATTTTTTCCAATAGCTCCCCCCTCTTTCTGTAATAAATAGCAGCAACAACAACAGAGAACAGAAAAGCTCTACAATGTAGATGATCAGTGAGGATGAAATTGTCATCCTATGTCAATCCCATTCCTCCTGAGCCTGGCAAAATGAAGAGGCCCTTTGGGAACGTCAGAACTTCATCAACACCAATTAGCGCAGATGTTGCTGCTTGTGTTTAAGCATTAATGACTGGGCAGGGTTGGTTTTTTGAAGTGGCTAACTTTGGCATAGAATGAGGCACCGACCTAATTACTCCTCTGCAGGAGCAGAAAATGCCTTGTGAATGCCTGTTTGGCAGGCATGTCTCATTAAAGACAAAGCAGCAAACACAGGCTCTCCTCAAAGCAGAAATTAACATTATAGGTAACCCATGGCTGTGAGACTTCCTTGTGATGGTGGGAAATGAAATGAGGTTAGCCATACCAGGGGATATCTTGGCTACTTTTTAGCCTACATGGTGTCATGGAACCAGTTTTTATTTTGTCTTTAAACCTCATCTTTTAGGTTTGCAAGGAATACTCTGCCTATTTCAGGGCCAGAGAACACCCCTGTATTACTGGAGCACAGTCACACATTCTAACACACCCTTGGCACCAATGTGAAGTAATGCTTGACGAGCACTATCATACTAATGTCCAATTGAAACAATTTTTTTTCTTCAGGGCTAAGGAACCTGTAAAGTGAAAGTGGCACTTGGTTGAGGTGAATGCAGAGTTAGGAAAAAGAAATGCATTCAATGAATTTAACCTCCTTTCTGGCCAAATAATATTCATAAGCAGATTGTGGTTTTTGGCAAATTTATTGATGATCCCCTTTGGAGGCTCTGGAAGTGAATGAAGTGAAAGCTTCTTGGCCTTTCTGGCTCCACTGAACAGAGCAGAAGTTGTCACGCATGGTCCAGCTAGTCCAAAACAATCCTATTTCAAACTTTAGTCACTTTCAAGACAACTGAACTGTGGGTCAGGTGAGGATTAGATGGTATTTCTCTCCTTGTTTAAAGTAATACCCTGGCCTCTGCTAAATCACTAATAATAGGCACAATTATCCAGGGTTCAGCTCAGAAACTTTCATAAGTCAAAGCTCTTGGGTTCTATTCCTATCTAGTCACTGAAGGAATTTTGGGAAGATTGTACCTCAGTCTGCTTCTCTATAAAACAGATAAAATGAGGCCTACCTACCTCGCAGTGTGTTGGGAACTTCTTTAATTCGCTATATGATACTGTAGCATTAAATATGAAACTGAAAATTCTCCTGAAGTCTGTTGGCTGGAAGAGAGAGTCAAGTGAAAGGAAGAGCGGGTTCAGCGTTAACTACTCTTTGAAAAAGTGGAACTGAATCATGAATTATCTCATGTTCATCAGCGACAGGTTTCAGGTGAAGAGGTGGAAGCCCTTGTATCTGCCATGTGCTCGTTGCTGGATTTCAATTATAAGCGAATAGATTCCTCTTCTCCCAATTAGCTCAGCATTCTTCTCTCAGCTCTGGGTCTTACTAGTGCTGGCTTTTCAGGAGGCAATATTTGTTAATGCATCAATCTGAGATGACCTGTGAGAGTCAAATTCAGAAGTCCTTAGTGAGGTCCTACTCAATTAAAACTCCTGCTGACATCAGTAGAGTATAGTTTCTGAATACAGTCTGGATCAGGATCTCAGAATTTGGCCCTATATAATATGAATTTAGTCAAAGAAGCATTTATTTCTGAACATCATGAGATTGGGAGGAGATGATAAAGAAATCAGCATGGAAATAAAAGGACAATTACAGTGTTACAGAGCTTGCTGTTAAGGAGAGAGATAGGAGTTGCTGTGACTGGACTCATTTAATTGTCTTTTATAGTAGTACTTTGTAATTCCATGTCATCATTCACCTGGGGATCTCAGAGCGCCTTGTAGATTTTAGTTAATCTTCACAATACCCTTGTGTGATACATACATATTATTTCCATTTGATAGATAAGGAAACTGGGGCATTGATGAAAGTAAGGACTTTCCCACAATCACACAGTAAACTGGAGTCAGAACTAGGGATAGGGCCAAGAACAGCCAATAGTTATCTATCTGCTCCTGCCATTAGCTGTACTCTTCTTTTTCCTTCTGCTTCAAGAGAAACAGCAGTGGGAGAAGACACTGGTTTTATACAGATCATTTGCTAAAACCAAGATCCCTACAACCTTTTCTGTGTAGGGAACACACTGCACTGTTTGAACAGCTGACTGTATTTGCTTAGTGAAAGTGAACATGAAGGACACTGTGGAAGCAAGTCACAGTAACTCATCATGTCTTTATTTGTTTTGCCCTCAGGTGAAACTAGGTGGAGAAGCCCCGAACTCCAGCGTGATCCACGTAGCTAATGGCAGTGGCAGCAGCAGTAGCAGGAAGAAAAGTGCTGGTGGGAAGTATGGAGCCAAGTGCCACCTTCTGGACTTTGCTAATTCAGAGCGCCCGCTGGTAGTGAACTTTGGTTCAGCCACCTGACCCCCATTCACAAGCCAGCTGTCGGCCTTCAGCAAGCTGGTGGAAGAGTTCTCGAGTGTGGCCGACTTCCTGTTGGTCTACATTGATGAGGCTCACCCATCGGATGGCTGGGCTGCCCCTGGGATCTCTCCCTCCTCATTCGAGGTGAGAAAGCACAGGAACCAGGAGGACCGTTGTGCAGCAGCTTACCAGCTCCTGGAGCGGTTTTCCTTGCCACCTCAGTGCCAAGTAGTAGCAGACTGTATGGACAATAATGCCAATGTGGCCTATGGGGTCTCCTTCGAGAGAGTGTGCATTGTGCAGAGACAGAAAATCGCCTACCTGGGGGGCAAGGGCCCCTTTTTCTATAATCTCCAGGAAGTTCGGCTTTGGCTGAAACAAAATTTCAGCAAGAGATGAAATCCGTCCTAAACTGAACAAAGTATATCAAGAGCCATGTCCCTTTAAAGTGATACAAAAGGGAAAAAAAAACACAGACTGTTTTCTAATAGGTCCTTTTGGTCCCATTGCAGGAGAACAGGTTCAATAAGTAGGTCAAGAGACTGCAAGCCGAAAAATAACAACAAAATAATTGTCTGATACAGTCCTACTCCTGCCTTCCTAGCAGAGGATAGAGAAGGCCACTGTGAAAAGTGCTGCTGCTGCTGCACAGGAATGGTGGAGGTGACATGAGGTTTCTCTCCCATTCCTTTAACAAAGTGTTGGCTTTAGGATGAGAAGAAAACATTGTTTTCCAGAAGGCACTTCTTCAGAGAGGCAACCTTGTGTATTTGATCAGGGACATCTGATTTTTCTATTGAGGCCTGTCTGTCTAGGGCACTTGCCAGCAGCCTGAGGCCTACAATTAATTTGCATAAAATGGAGGGGATTATGGCTGCCTTCCTGTTATGATACAGAGGTTGACCCAGCAGAGACTACAAGATCCATGATGCAATACAAAGTGGCTTCTCAGATCAACACAAAACGCATGTGGGTCTTTGTTCTCTCTACTGGCAAGCCTCTGCATAATGTGTATGTGCACTCGTGTGTGCACATACGCATTCTTAGGCCTCTGTAGAGAAATATGTTAATTAAGTTGACAGCAGGCCACGCTATAAAAGTTCAGGTGGCATTTGACTCTCAGGCCGCCCTTTGGTCACCATTGTGTTAGAGAGAGATTGACAGAGAGAGAGAGGTGATGGGGGGAAGGCTCAGGGAAGAGAGGTTGCAAGATCCTAGGGGAAAGGAGTGAGAGAAAAAGAAATAAAGACAATGTTATCAAACCATAACTTTCCTTTCTGAAAATTCAGAAAGTGGCATCATTTGTCACCAGTACACATAGATGTATATAAACACACAGAGTTCATGTCCAGTGTGACATGAGTTCAGCTGATGCTGGCTTTCAATATGTGGAACTGAAAAGACGTATTTATCCATTTTTTCTTTCTTCTTTCTTTTCTTTCTTAAAAAGAAACAACAGTGAGAGATTTAGGGGTATATTGTGTTTAGTTTTGTAAAAATAATTTATTATTTTTTTTTATTTAGCAGGTCTGTTGGGGGGGGGGTGTGTACACACCACTTTACCTCATTGGAATTGAAACCTGTCCAGTCGATCACCCTGTTAAAATGTTCATGTCAGTTTTGCTGTTGTAAGTGCCTGCAGTTAGTTTACATATTATTTCATTGGAAAGTTAAGCAGTTTTTAGCCTCAGGATTGATAAACTGTAGTTCTGTTGGGTGGGATAATGTTTTGTTCATGTTTCATTCATCTTCTCAGAAGCCTTTGGAAAAAATAATCCCATAACAACTGACCTCACAGACACCTGCTTATTTCCCTGAAGAGGTTAAGGATGAACTAAATGAGTTATTGAGAACAATTGTAGCCAATGACTGGCTTTCTCAAGAATGGCTAAGGGATATATTGTGAAGTATATTTAAATAGACACTGTCCGCTTAGTCTAGGTTTTAAGTACATTTAGGTTTTGTAAAAATTAAAGGATTTTACAAAACCTAACACAAATGGATGTGCTTTCATACTGCCAGTAGGTGAAAAGGGGTGGGGAGTGAAAATGAGTAAATACAGGGGTTAACCAGACCAGCCTACTTTCACAATCCACGCTGAGAGAAACACAAAACAAGCAAACAACATAAATGGGGAAAACTAAATTAGAATGTTAAATATCTTACTTTGCTAATCACTTGAGATATTAGTATTAACACAGGGAAGGACTGGGGGGAGGAGATTTCTAGTTAGGGTCCCTTTAATCATATTTGGCATATTTCCTGCTGTTTTGTTCAGTCAACTCAACTAATGCACATGGCATGTTTAAAAATATAGAGCTTGTTTAAGCATTTAAGCACCGATACGCTATTTTGACAGGAGACTGAGCAGGATTTCTTATGCATCCAACTTCATTCCCCTCCCCCACCCCCAACATCCAGCTCCCTCACACACACAAACACTGGTGAAGCATCCCAGAGAAGCTGGCGAGGAATGGACTTTAGAGAGCCATAACCTCTTTAGGCTATCACCCATGTGCCTTGTAAAGCTTAAACCTATGAGTTTTCTTTTCTGTTCTGTTCTTTTCTTTAGGGCTTTTAGCATTGTAAGTTGTTTGTCTGAGAAATAACAACAAGGAGTTGTGTGGGACATTTAAACTAAAAGGCTTTTTTTTTTTTTTTTTTTTTTTTTAAGGTCCACAAAAAC